>WBNO01013667.1:6316-22561 GCA_013400575.1 Peucedramus taeniatus
CGGAGCGCGGCTGCCGCCGTCCCGTGCGCCGCGGCCGCAGCGCGCCGGGGGCGGCCTCCAACTTTCCTTGTCCCGGGAACTGCGGCCGCCCGAGGGGACGCCTGCTTTTGGCAGGGAGGAATACACGGGAAGCGTGGGCTATGAGGACGGACCTCACGCTCCAGGGCCGCCCGGTAGCTCGAGGAAGTGCTTGCCTGACACGGGTACAGAGCCATCGGTTGTTGCCTGGGGCTTTTCCCACGGCGACCTTTCCTTTATTTCGGCACAGTTGGCTGTGGTCGTGGATCCTGTTACTGGCTCTGGCGATTTACCCCTAGGCGAGTTAGTGCTTGACGTATGCTCAGGTCTTTCACACGAATGTGCAAGTAGTGCGCGCTCTGTGTTCTTGATGCACTGCAAAGACCAGGCTGTGACCCTCTGCTTTCAGAAGCTCCTGGCTGAGGGTACAAGAGGCGGAAACTATAGTGCCGTGGTGCAGGTTGTGGCAAGAAGCCTAAGGGCAAAGACATCAGCTGTAAAATTGCTTGTTGAAAGACTGTAACTTCCTCAGGGCAGTACCTGCTGTCCTTGCGCCCTCAGCGCACGCATGGTACACTGTGATGCACATGCTGGGTGCACATGGATGTGGCAAACAGCCCTGTGCTCAGAACATTCGTGTACTTTATCTGCGATCTTGTATTAGCACTTGGCACCTCTTGTTCTGTGTGTGTGTGTTTGTATACTGAAACATACAGATCAGCTGAAAATTGTATGTTTCAGTATACGTGTGTACATATATATATATACACACACACATACTCTTTCTATCCCGAAGTACAGGATCTTAATGTCTAGGCCTGAAAGTTACTGGAGTAAATACTTCAGTAAGAGTGAGCATGAAAAGGTTTCTTGATTTTATAGTATTAATCTTATTTATTTTTCCAAGTAATTTTCCCCTACAAGTCATCATAAACTTCAGAAAACTCTGAACTGCAAAAGCAAATAAGTGGCCAACTTGCCTGTGCTGCTGGTGCTTGGGGTGCTTTTTCAGATGCCTGTTACAATTCCTGTCATTACTAAAGAAAACTAGTTAGAAGGAGTTGGGGACTCTGCTTTGATGTATTTCCAGTAGTGTCTGTTTCTCCAGTTATTGCAGGTATGCTTACTGCCAGAATTTTAGTGATGCTTGTTAAGGTTTTATATGTATATCTACCTTAAGCAGGCACACTAGCATATTGCAAAGTTTGCATATTTTCCCAACTACATGTAATAAGACAGCCTTTTTCAAAGTTGGAAGTATAATTAATTACTCATATTTTCTGAGCAAAAAGTTCAACAGTGAGGGCAAAGCAGGAATTAACTTGGAGTGTTGAATCAGGCAAATTCACTCTTTCAGTGATGTAGCTGCGAGGACATTTGACAACTGGAAAATACAGAAGGTCGGTTGGAAGTTGTAGCTTTCTTTTCCTTTTAGTCCATTGTCTTCATTTGTTTAAAATTTTGGTGATTTCATTAGCTGAATAACTGAAAATATACTAGTTCTAGCTAATATGAGAAAAAAAAAAGTTAGCTATACTTGCTGGAGTAGAAATGGAGCTACTTCACCTTAATTGAATCAGTAAAGGTTGTACTAAACCACATAGGGGCTTCCCTTTGGTTTGACATCTGTGGTTTATGATCAATTTATTGAGACTTCAAATAGAGACTTGATTGTATAATTGAATGCTTATGTATTACAAATATTGCACACCATTCATAGTGTAAAAATTTCATTTTTGGTCCATTTCTGTCTTTGTGTGGCTGTATGGAATAGATGATTTATCTGTCAGATCCTTTTTAAACCAAATGTTTTTACCAGGCTTGGAATGTATGCAGTTAAAAATAATAAATGATAATTTTATTTATAGTTTATCAGATCAGTCTGTTCATTGACATTTCAGTGGATGAAGAAGAAGGAGGTTTGGATTTGATAATTTGTATCTTGTTGCAGAGTCAGAATTAGAGTAAAAAGTCATTACTATAATCTTAGGCTGGTCTGGAGGGGGAGCTAGTGTCAAAGCAAAAGTGACTTAATTTTCTGGACTCCTTCAAAAGCTTGTTGTCTGGTCATAGAATATGCTTCTAATACAATAAGGAAAACAAATATAGATGATGCATGCTATGTATGATTGCATTAATATGCATCTCTTGTATGATAAAAAAATCAGCAGGTGAAGTGATGTGTGGCTTTTTTGGGAAATAGAGTATGTTGTTGCTATTGTGCAACAAAAACTGTATCTAAAGAACTTCAAAGTTGTAAGATCAAGCTCTTACACATCATGAAAAGGCAGAATCAGAAATTCTTGTAAGACATGTAATGTGGCCTATAAATGTAGGGTTAAACGTTACATTTTTCCCTACAATGTTGCTTTCAGTATATAGCATAGAATGGCATGGATGGTGTTCAGTGTGCCATACTGAATCATTTTTCTTGGTATCAAATAATGTGTGGCCTCAATATTTGTTTATGTGCTGTTCATATTGTACTTTCTTAATTTCCTCTTTTGCTGTTTCATTACCTTCAGTCTCTAGTGCCTGCATGTTTCACCAGTAATATTTTCACATAAGTCTCCTGAGATATATTATGTATTCCTTTGTGTTGAATATCCAATTTAGGATCTTTATGATATGATTTTTCAAAATAATCTATCAGTGTTTTAATGATTTATGTGTTCTAAGATATTTTCCCATAAAGATCTAATTTGCTAACAATAATCTGGCTTTTTTTGGTTGTTTTTAATAAAGCCCTCAACAGGAATCCATGAATGCATGTCTAGAAAAGACCTCATTGCTTGATTTGTAGTATGGTGTGTGTTGATTTAGACTGCAGGTATACTTAGATCTGTTGCAGTGTTAACCCCAAGGTACTAAGTCCGTAATTTTGATGAAGAGTGGATTGCTCATTATAAGTTTGTGGGAGTTTGTGATATATATTTTTTTTCTTTTAAAGATGATTTGTGTGCAAGAAGGAAGAAGAAAATAAAAATTTCCAGGACAGTATTAATTCCCTCACTTTTCCTACAATACCTGTCTTATTAAAAACACACTTGCCAACATTTGCAGTATGTATGGCAAGGTCCTTATATAGTATATATATATATTTTTTTTTTAAATGTTGTTTACTAACGCAGCAAGAGTACCTTGAGCACAAGGACACAGAGAACAAGATCAAATAACCTTTAATTTTTGTGATGTGACTATATATATTTTTTGAACTGATGGTTAGGTTTTTGATAGCCAACTGTTTAAAACTCCACAGAATTCTTTGCACATAACCAAAATGTTAAACATTCTAGACTAAAAAAAAAAAGTCAGCAAACCTGATGGACAGGAGGAAACCCTCTGTCCTGTGGGATTGCACATATGACTAATACACACATCTAGCATATAAGTCTTTTAAAATGCTGAAATTTGTCTATTTTGCCATGAGACTTGTGCCACTTGAGCTAGCTGGGAATGTGATACTAGTAATTTTTTAATTCAGCTGTGCTCCAAATGATGATGTCTGTGTATGGTTTTCTGAGATTTTGAAGTGTTTGAAAATAGAGGTGAAACTCTGAAATCTTGGGCTCTATTCCAGGCTCTGGGAGTGAACGTATTCTGTTGGATGCTAATTTTCTGCTTATTCCTTGTGTGATATCCCTGTCCCAATCTTCTTTGCCCTATCCTGAAATTTTTATCACAAGTCTACTTTCTCCAAGTAAACAGTTTGTTTCTTGCTAAAGGGCTTCTTATCTGACATCCAGTACTGCTGTGCTTAGAGGTTCTAACTAATAAATTGTTTATTCCAGTTTCTTTCACTCTTTGAATCCTTTCTAGCTTTTCACAGTCCTGTCTGCTGGTCTCAGATTTCTGTCCCCTACCCTCAGTTTCACATCCAGTTCTCTGTCATAAAAAGGATCTCTCCTCTCTGTGTTGTACATATCCACTGGTTCCTGTAGTTCTGTCTTCTGTAGTTTTCCCCCTTCAATTTCATGCTTCATTCTTCCTGGCTTCCCTGATCTGAATTTGTTTTTTCCTTCCCTGCCTGTCTTCCTACCCGTCTCAAACTTGGTCTGTATCCCAAACTCAAGATTGTGTTCACTGTGTCAACTGTATCAGCTTTTTCCTACATTGCAGTTCTTTCTTTAGTCAAATTTTATTGGTTCCTCTCTTTTCCACCTTTTTGTTTATGTGGATAGCTTATGTTTTCATACTTGTTGGATCCAGCAGGGGTATCACTGAGAATAAATTTAGATGCTATCATGATAGTCAGGAAAGCAAGCACGCCTATCAAGAGACGAGCTTGACTTTGTGGGGAACTCATGTCTGAGCTGCAGTGCAAAAATGGGATATACAAACAGGCAGCTGGGACAGGCTACAAAGGAGAAATTTAGAAAAATTGTCCTGCTATGTAGGGATGACATCAAGAGAGCCAATGCACACCTTGGGATGACACTTAAGAGGGACATTAAGGGCAGCATAAGAGTTTCTTCTAGTACTTGAGTAGTGAAAAGCAGGACAAGTGAAATACGAGCTTCTTATGGAATGTGATGTGTCATAGTGACAGTGGATACAGATAAGGCTGGGGTACCCTGATCCTTCCTTAGTGAATCATCACCAGCAGGGTCTCCCAGGCCTCTGTTCTTAGTAACAAGGGTTTGAGGAGAGCAGCTGCCAGCAGTGGCTGAGGATTCAGCTGGGATTATTGAGGCAACTCAAATCCTACCAGTGCATGGGGCCAAAAGGACTGTGCCTGTGAATGTTGATAGAGCTGGCCAGAGTCACAGCAAGGTCCTTCCCTGTCATCTTTGAAGCATCTTGGATACCAGAAGACCCTCCCAATGGCTGAACAAATGCATATGTTGCACCCTCCAAAAAAGGATAAGATACAGCCCGAAGAGCTAACCACTGAGTAGCGTCCTTTTTGTCCCTGGGAAAATTAGGGGCATGGGTTTTCTTGGAGCACATTTCTGGGCACAAGAAGGAAGTGAATGGGAGCAATCAGCATGGATTTATCAAAAGTAAATCATGCATGACAAGGCAGATTGCCTTCTATGGTAAGCTGACTGAATGTTTGGATGAGGTAAGAACAGTGGATTTAATTTTCCTGGGCTTTAGCAAGATTTTCAACTGTGTCTCCAACAATATTCTTGTATCCATGTGTCAAACAATATTCTTGTATCCAGATTTGGACATTACAGGTTGCTGGAGAACTAGATGATATAAAAAAGACTGGTTGGATTTATGGATGTATTCAGAAGGAAATGCTTAATGTGTCATATAGGGAGGTTGGTAACAAGAGGGGTACTGCAGGGATTTGTCCTGAATAATGACAAAGTGTGCTCTTGTGCTTGCAGATGACACCAAATTGGGGGGAAATAGTTGTGCTTGATGATGGGAGTGCCATTCAGAGGGACTTTGTCACTGTGAACACAAGGCCCATCTGGAGCTTTGTTCAACTGCAAAGTTCTACACCGGTGAAAGAGGGGCACCTTGCAATCTGGGGACTGACAGGCTGGAAAGCAGCTCTGCTGGAGAAACCTGGGGTCTTGTCAGACAGCACTCTGAGCATGGATCAGTAGCAGCATGCCTCTGCAGAATCATAGAATAGTTCCCAGCTACCAATGTAAAGCACAGCACTGAGGGCTGCTATGGAAGAGGAAAAAAATGAACTCTATCTCAGTCACACCCTATTCAAAGGGACATAAAAGATCATCCAGTTCCAACCTCCCTGCCATGGGCAGGGACACCTTCCACTAGGATCAGGTTGCTCAGAGCCCCATCCAGCCTGGCCTTGAACACTTCCAGGGATGGGGCATCCACAACCTTGCTGGGCAACCTGGTCCAGAGTTCCACCACTTTCACAGTAAGAAATTTCTTCCTCGTATCTTACCTAAACTCCCTCTTTCAGCTGAAGGCCATTCGCCTTACCCTATCACTACATGCCCTTTCAGAAGTCCCTCTCCAGCTGTCATGTAGACCCCCTTTAAAGGTACTGGAAAGTGTTCTAAGGTTTCACAGGAGCCTTCTCTCCTTTTCCTCTCCCTTTCCCTCTCGCTCTCCACAACCCTGACTCTCTCAGCCTAAAGAAAAGAAGGACAACATCATCCTGTTCTCTATGAGAAGGAACATAGCCAGCAGATGGAGAGAAGTGGTTGTCCCCCTCTACTTGGTGCCCATTAGACTGCATCTACAGTGCTGCGCCCAGTTTTGGGACTCAATACAGGAAAGACATTGATAAATAGAAATGAAGTTGGTGGAGAACTACTAAGATGATTAGGGAGCTGAACACTTGTCCTGTGAGGAGAGGCTGAGATAGGTTTGTTCAACTGGAGAAAGAGGTGATCTCAGTGGGATCAAACAACAACATACTGTTTTTTTTTGAGGACATCACTGAGAAGATGGAGTCAGGCTCTTTTTTGTGTGGGGAGAGGACGTGAGGCAGTGCTCATAAACTGAAACACAGAAGGTTCAGGCTGGATGTAAGGAAAAACTCTTTCCATGGGGTTATTGAAGCTGTGTAAGAGGTTGCCCTGAGAAGCTGTGTAGATTGTGTCTTAGAGGTTTTCAGGAGCCAAATAGGAAAGCTGAGCAAACCATTCTTATCTCATATCTGACTTTGAGCAGGAGATTGGAGGGACATGTGGAAGTCCCTTCTAAGCTCTGCTATCCTGTGAGTCTGCAGCTGTGGATTTTTAGTTCCCGGAAGCCTTACAGGGATGGAATAAGTACAGACAGAATATGTAGGTGGCTCAGCTGCAACATATCAAAACAGAATCAGTAACAGTAACATTACAGTGAGCTTGACAAAAGCATCACTTGTATGTCAGGGTAAGCATTTTGCTGTCTCTTAGAAAGATGCATGTAGAGCTTAAAGCATATGAGAGATTAAACTTTTTGAAGAAAAATAACCTTTTGTAATGAGGCCAAAGTGTATTTTTATGTAGCTTTCCTTGGAAAGAGGAAAAATATGTTTTGCATACCATGTAAACATTGGAGCAGCTTTGACATGGACACCTGGCACAGGATGGGTCATCTTGAAAAGCCTTTGGCAACTTAAACTGAAAAATGATTCTTCTACAAGGAAGTATCTGTCAGCTTTAAAAATTGGTGATCTCTCTTGGTCGTTTGTCATGATACTTATGTAAATTCATATTATGTAGCTCATAATACATCATTTCAAGGTGGTGATTTTCTGACAACCTGTTAAATCAGTTGCAATCAATTCTGATTCCCCCCCCCAATATTATATACTAAATCCCTCACATGATTATTGTTTCTTCCTGCTCTTTTCTCCCTCCCCTACCACATTTTCAGGGTGAGGAATAAATAAAGGAAGAGAAGTAGTCCTAAGATTCAAGGAGCCCAGTAACTGTTTGGAAGACTTTTGGCTAAAAGTCTTCCAATCAGAAGAATTGCCTGTTGCAGAGAACTACTGTGAAATAACAGGCTGGGTGTATATGTATAGTTAAAATTTATTTTTCATTTTTTAAATTTGAGATGTTATATGAGGAATGATCTTTTTCTGAGGTTTTTGCCTCTTCATTTGTATTTGCTAACCTGTCCTCTTTAGGTATCCTTCCTAAAACAAATGGGGATTTCTGTAGCAAAGCATAGTTTCCATGAATCAGTGATTATATTTAGTTCCTTCAAATATTAGATATTTATAAGCATAATGTGCATAATTTATTTTCAGAATATATAACATGGTAAAAATAAATACTTCATCTGTTAGTCATTCTAGAGCTTGATGAAGTTTGTGCTGCTACAATTGCTTTGTGGTGTTGTAAAGGCGCCTCCGCGAGTCACTTTGGGGGTCCCGGCTGGCTGTGCACACACAGCTGAGGGGAACCCTCTCCCTTTGGGGGGTCCCGGCTGGCTGTGACACACTCAGCTCTGGGGAACCCTCTCCCTTTGGGGGTCCCGGCTGGCTGTGCACACACAGCTGTGGGGAACCCTCTCCCTTGGGGGGTCCCGGCTGGCTGTGCACACTCAGCTGTGGGGAACCCTCTCCATTGGGGGGGTTCTGGCTGTGCACACTCAGCTGTGGGGAACCTCTCCCGATCTCCGAGGGGCAGGAGGGCGGCTCAGGCTCTCGCCTTGGCGGGTGAGGCAGGAATAGACTGTGGTGGAAGAAAGGAGTGGACTCCAAATGGAGGGATCAGTCCAGGTTTATTGGGAACATTGAGCCCAGCACGACCTCGCTGCAAAGACCAAGCTCTGGGCTCTCAGGTATATTATAAAGGGGGAGGGAACAAAGATAGGGAGCCAATGGGGAAACATGGGGGTATGGACATTGGGAAGATGGGTCTCTGGGGAGACCAACGGGGGTAACCTGTGGGAGGAACCCCGGTTCCTGAACCAGTCACTCGAGGCCCTTAACAGAAGTTTCTAGGGGAAGGGATGGGCTGCTGAGTGATGGATGGGACACCAGGGAGGGGCTGAGGGAGGAGGCAGGATGGGCAGAACCACTGAAATGGGGGAGAACTGGGATAAACCAAGGTACAGAACAATTATAAAAAGGCATATAAAACACAACACAACGTTGTGGTCGCAATATTCTGAATGTAAATGCTTTTTAAGAGTGTGCTTTCGTTATATGTTTGCTTCATAATCTTATAGCATGATGAATGATTTTCTGTAATGTTAGAGAATTTCTTTTGTGAGGCAGTTAATAGCAATAAATATCACCATGACATCATTAATTCTGCATGCTACAGGCTCCTTAGAAGCTTGTGGAACGTTGCTGTGAATATCTTACGGACATCAATTTTGACTTGCTGTGAATTAAACTCTTTCTTCAAAGCATTGCTCTTACAAAAGGTTTTGTAGAAGAGCAGTAGGAATTCTTTTCCAATAGCCTCCCAATGTTCATCTTTAGTTTATTATATTACTTATGTTGTACTTCACCATAGTTTGTTTGCACAGTGACACATAACTTTTCAAGGTGAATCTGATTTGTATGGGTACCAATATATGTGTTAAGTTTTTTTGAATTTATTTTTTGAAGGTGTTTTGGTGCATGTATATAATAAATATTAAAGAAGGTATTTATCCTATAGGCTGTTTATTGAAGAGTTCATAAAACATATTTGTAAAATTATTTGTTTAAATTATTAATATATTCAATTACAAAAAATTCTTCTTAAAACCCTTTGCCTTTAAGGAAAATCCTGTTGACCAAGTTCAGAATGTGAGCCTTCAGATTGCCTGGAACCTTTGTCTTTAGCTCCGTGCCTCTATTTATGATGATAAAATATGTACTATACCTGATAAGCTATACTTAGCTGATATTTTTTCTCATTTTGGGTGTTTGCTAAAAAACTTCCTTTGTTTGACAATCAGTGCTCACACGGCAAAAGAAAAACTGTTCCCTCTCAAGGGTAGAGTCATCTAATGTGGATGTAATGTGTTGATGGATACTCTATCCCCCCATCCCTTTTTTGATTTTCTCCCACCCCTAGTTGTATAAAACCAATCATGGCAGGGCACCTCTGTGTTTAGTTTCTCTCAACTGCTTAGGCCAGCATTTGTTTCTTATTTAGGGCAAGATTTGAATATACAGGAGAAAAACTTTAAACCAAACATAAATGTTTTCCTTACTTTTGAGGGTTTCACTGAGGCACCTTTGTGGTCCTGTGCCGTGTCTCAGTGTATGCTTAGATAGTATCTGCCCTTCCTTTTTCTGTAGTCTGGGGTTTTAGAATGACTCCTTCACAGTTTACAGTCTTCTCGATGCATGTCTTCACATTTCTGTTCAGTAACTAAATCTGTTTCACAGTTATCTTGGGATTTGTTTTTTAACAGTACAGCATCTGACTTTTTGATCTGTCTATTGCTTGGGGTATTTTTAAGTTATAGCAGCTGGGACAGCATGAATTACACCTTTTTTCCTCATGTGGTTCACTGGAGGCATTCAGTGGCATTGAAAGATGCTCTCCTTGAGTTATTCTTCATTGCAGATGCCTACTCAGCAATCTGGATTTTGGACTGAACTGCTAGACATTCTCTTTGCATTGTTTTTTGTCTTTTAAAGTCAATGGGGTGGTGCTGGACTAGGTATCAATACTCTGAAGTTTGCTCTGCCAGGCTGTAAAGATGGATGGCAATTTTGGTAATATGGCAGCTTACATTACACCCTATGACAATATTTTCAAATTCTGCAGATATATGCTTTGTGTACTTCCTAGGGAGCAGGGGATATCCCTCAGCAGGTTGTTGATTTTTTTTTTTCTGATGCAACTTTTTTTTCAGTGGCAGCAGGATTCTTGTAATGCATGTGAGAAAGCCCTTTTATCCTTCTTCACTTAATTACAACAGATAGTGCTCTTACAGATGAGGAATTCAGTATAAGTAGAGCAGGGAAATGTTTGTCTCTCAAGGAGCCAGGCATACATATGAGATACAGAGAGATCAGCATAATTTAAAATGCTTGTTTGATTTTCCTGTACAATGTACTGCAGCATCATGCATAGGTAACGTTAATAATTCTGCAGATTCTGTGTCTACAGAAGAGCTGAGAGAACATGGTCTGTACTCAGTTTCTTCCTCTTAAGATCCTTCTGTATGTGTGCACAAAGTCACTCACAGTTTATCCTTAGGCACACTGAACACATCTAGTTGCTTCAAGCTGTTGGAACAAGAATAGGAAATATCTCAAGGACTGAAATCTGACATAGGGTCATAAAACCATGTGTTGAGATATAGCAGGATCTGCTGGCATCTCTTCACCAGAGATGTTTTGATGCTAGACTTTCCAAAGAATGACTTTGAAATACTGTTTTACAGAGCATTGATTTTTGCTTACTTCCAAATCCACTGTGTCCTGAAGTCCTGCAGCAGATAAGATCCTGCTGTCTTGGCTTTGAAGAGACAGTCACAGTTTTGTGACCAACTGTATTTTCAGTTAAGACTTTCTAGACTGTGCCTTTTGTGGCACATGTTCTTATGTAGATTGTGAGTACATTTACTATTCTAACTCTATCAGTCTCAGGTTTGCTGTTTGAGTGTTGTGGCTCTTTGGGGTGAGCTTGCTCATTCTTCACAAGAATGGAAGGAGAACTGACACATTTCTGTGCCTGCTGAGTGGATTGGTTAACTGCATGCATGTCTGCAGTGTTGGTTTGTTCACAGTTACAGGTTTCACCTGTGGTTCAAATACCCTTTTGTCCAACTTTTTATGTCAGATGGACATGAGTTGTCATTCAGAAAAGATTAAGTCTTTTTTAGCTGTAGTTTTTGTAGATGTGATGTATTTTTTCCGCACCCCATCTGATCTTTGATTGGTCCTTTTATATTTATTAACTTTGGGGATGCCTTTTGTAGTACTTTGGCATGTCTGATTCCAGGTTTCCTCCTGCTTACTTAACATCCTGCTTTCTCCAGTGCAGAACCCTTTTCCTAGAGAGATTTGGAAGACGAGCATAAAATTGACTGTGGTACAATATAGTACAGAATTTCAGGTATTTTCAAGCCATGCCATGCTGATTAAGGCATTGGTATGATATCCTGAATGTCATGGAGTGGTGGGATGACTTGTGTAAGAAGAGACCTTAAAGATCATTCAGTTCCAACCCCCCTGCCATGGTCAAGAATACCTTTCACTAGACCAGGTTTCTCAGAGCTCCAGCCTGGCCTTGAACGCTTTGAGGGATGGGGCATCCACAGCTTTTCCAGGCAACCTGTTTCAGTGCCTCACCACCCTCATAGGAAACAATTTCTTCCTGCTATCTGATCTAGATCTACTCTCAGTTTGAAGCCATCCCCCCTTGTCCTGCCACTACATGCTCTCATCAAAAGTCCCTCTCTGTCTTTTTTGCAGACTCCCTTCAGGTGCTGGAAGGCAGCAGTTCGGTTACCCTGAAGCCTTCTCTTTTTTAGGCTGAACAAACCCAATTCTGTCAGTCTTTCCTTGTGGGAGAGGTGCTTTGCTATAGATTGTTTAGAAAACTAAATGATTAATCTTGGCCTTTTGATTTTATAGATTTATATGACTAATTTTTTATGCTTTCAAAAATCTGAGCTAGTAAATGGAGGTAATAGTTTAGTGTCCCATCAGAAATGTTAACCAGGATATCAATTACATGGTTATATTTGGAAATAAGTAGGAAAAATAGCAAGCAGAATTGTATCTTATTTATTTCACAGTGCTGTTTAGAAGGTGCATGCAGATTCTGAGCAGCTTTCACGCTGAGTCAGGCCTTTTGACTTTCTTCGTGTTCATATAGCTAGTATAAATACAGAAACACTTTTTCACAGTTCTTAAATTTTCATTTAAATATATTTCCTTGTGACGTGGAATGTGAAATGCTACAATATGGTCATACTGTGTTAGACAGCAAAGGTGCAACTTGGGTGTTCCTGAAAATTGTTTCCTGCTGAGAAGTTTGTAAATAGTGGTAAAACTGGCAACTGCAAGTCAAACATATTCAGCCAGTTTTTTTGTTTCTTAAAGGGGTTTACTGTGATCTGACTTCTAGGACAGTAAAGAACTGCTTGTGTACTTTATGTTCTCTGTGCCATTCTGTTATGCAAGAGCTCCTTGAAGTCATAAGCAAATAGGGAATCTTTGGATTGCTAACCTTTTGTTAGTGGATTTTCTCTTGAAGTCTTCTACAGTTGTGTAGTATTTAACTTCTTACCCTCCCTGGCAAAAGCAACCACAATGAAATTGATTATTTATCTGGTTTAAGCATATCTTATCAAAAAAGGTTATAGATTCAACCATTCTTTTTGAAATCATTAGTACTGTGAAATGGAAGCATTTGGAACACTCCTTTAGACAATTATTTTTTTGGTTTTTGCTCAAAAATATTTCATTAATATGGTGTTTATTAGCTGCCATCACCTGGTGTTGAAATGTATCTAGAGCTCAGGGCTCTATTATGTTGTTTTTTTTTTTTTTAATGTTAGGTTAAATGTGATTGTAGATAAAAAAATGCTGTGAACTGTGGATTCCCATCTGAGAATTCTTCAGCTGTGTTTGGATATGCTGTGTGAAGACTTACTGTTATTTTGAAGGTAGATATAGTCCCAGATGTGCAGTTAGTATGTGCTAACATAAAAAATACAGTGTGACAGTATTTAAGAATAAACAATGGTAAACCAGAATGGAATATTGTCATTTGAACTGATTTCCAATGACACTTGTACTATTACCGGTGTCTGTCTCCCATTAATTGCACTAATTACATATGTATAATTGGTGACAGCACATATAGTGTGTAGAGAAAAGATATTTGGGAGGCAGACTCATTAGTTTTTGAGGGTGTATTTTGAACTTCAACAAAACATTTTGTCTCTCATCTGTCTTTTATCTTGCACTTTTTCAGCTTTAGACTTTCTATTTCCTGATGGAAATGTATGAAGTGTAGTGACAAGTTTGTCCTTCTTTATCCAGTAGGCTCTCTAATGAGTTCAGTGATGGACAGCACTGATGTCAAACTGTATCTCTGTAAAACTAAGTGTACAGTGAAAGCTGCTACCAATTTTGCTTGTATATCAGGCTTAAGATTACATATGATTTTTTAAAATGTTGTCTCAATGTCTTTTCTTTCATGTTTCCCAGTGTTCATCCATATACTACCTTTTCTTTTCCTACTGTCCTGTTACTGGAATCAGGATTTAGCAGAAACTCCATTTTCATAATTCTGTATCTCTTGGTGTTTGAGTACTGCCTTGTTTTCTTTGTTGGTGTCTGCCAGCATCTCTTGACTGATGGGAAAGGGTGATCTGTGGTTAAATGAAGCAGCTGTTACAAAGGGAAACAGAAGTGATGCTTGGTACCATTTATAAAGTTCTTTGCTCTTTGAAAACTGGCTTATATGTATAGTGTAGATTAAACTTACCCATATTATATACATATAGACAGATGTATATACAAAACTATATAATTATACCAGATTATACTGGTCACATAGGGTGGCTTGTACCACAGTCATTGGGTAGTGTAAGGAAACCTGATTTACTACCAATATATACTTGCTTTGGGTATGAATGAAGCACTTTTTTGTAGAGCCTTTAACCCATAGTAAAATCATTGTGGTGTCTGTCTGCTCTCCTTCATACATTATAAACTGAAAGAGGAAAAAAGACGAAATTCAACTCGATTAAAAATCAACATGTAACTTTTTTGCTTTTTATCCCCATTATACATATGTCCAAGGAAGGACATATGTATAATTTGCTAAATATTTTCTTCATAAATTACGCATGAGAGAAGTAAGAAAGTTATACAAGATTGGCTAATGGATAGTAAAAGTGGGAGATATGAAAATAACAACCACTTCAGGAGGAACATTGAAGTGTACATTTGAAGGAATAGTCTTTTAATATCACACTGCTTTAGTCTGTTTGTGGTGAAGCCTGCTCAAGGAAACGATGTCAAAAATTTTTCAAATACCAGCAACTTAAAAGACTTGAAATCTCTCTGAAATGAAATGTACTCTAGTATTAGTACATGTTTTTTCCCCTAACATTTAGATTCAGTAAAACTTGGTCTGTAGTATCAAGGAGTATATTCAAAGACATTTTCTTTTGCACTGAATGCTATAAATTGCATGGGTTTTCTTTATAATATTTATACTGATGGAATTATATTTAATACAGATTTTCAGCTCCCTTCATTATCAGGCACCTAACAGACCTTGCAGCAAGGTCTTTCAGATTTTGTTATTGAAAATCCCTGACCACTTCTTTGATCTTAATTGCCAGGATTTTAAATTTGATAGTCTTCTTGACTTTGTTTGAAGGTTTGTTTGAAGATCTGCCTTTGATTAACCTGTCTGATAAGCATGAACATTTACCATGTCTGATAAACATGAAGCTGCACTGCTCTCAAGGGGAGCAGTGTTGTGTGTTCCTTTTTTTTCTCAGCTTCCTGATTGCTGAATGCTGCTTGCATCTGTTCTTAGCCTTCCCACGGAGGAGCAGTGGCAGCAGTACAGAATTGATACTATCTTTGAAATCTGCACAGCTGCTGGTATGGGTCTGAGTCACAGCAGTGAGGTTGACCACAATCTTGTTAATGCACTGCTACTTGACCAGTTAGTTAATAAAAGCAGAATCACTCAAGCTGATCGATGATAGGCTTTGGAATAAAGTGCTATGATTTTTATTTGGTTCTTGTTTGAAAAGCTTTAAAGGAAAGATGAAATTATGTATGAATTCCTAGCAAAATCAAACCATGTGCTCACTATGGGTAGGTTTGAAGAACTTACCTTTTTCAGAAAGTAGAAAAAAATAAAAAAGGAAAAGGGTGAGGCATCTAAGGCACAATAGAAAATGTGGTTTCCTTCTTTTATATTACTAAATTAATTGTTTCAATTTATGTGTAGAGGATTTTTAATAGTTCTGTTGTGTTGGTATTTCTCTTGTGTGTTCACATCTCTTTCAATATAAATTTTCTCTGATTGTAAAAGACTTGAGTAATGGTATTCATAGAGGTAGCTGGTATTTGCAGTGGGTAGTAAGGTGTATACTTTTAATTTTAAAAAAACTTTACCTGCTTTATGTCAGAACTTTGATAGTGTGAATTAAATTCCACAGTTTAAAATGATTCTACAGAATTAATAGCAAGGTTCTCTAGCTTTTTTTATATAAATATGAACTAGAAGCAAATAAGACTTTTTTTCTTATTGGCTTACAGCCATATTCCTTTGTGTTGTGTTTTCAACATCACAGTTGTTTTTCAGTGACATGTATGGTACTGTCTTTCTTCTGTGAAGCTTGCTGGTATTTTTTTTCCCTGTGGCTGTCAAGCATTGTTTTTTGGTAGGATGGACTTTATCTGTTGAACTAATTACTGCAACTGGTAACAAATAAACATGAGGCTGTACTGAATGAACAATTTCCTCCCTCAAATTCAAATCCAGGTTTGATTTTTTTAAAATTTTGTTTCTTGACCTGATTTTAAATGAATGGGTTTTGCCAGCATTTGAGCTTATAGATTGTTATTTTTTCTATATGTTGACTGTATTCTCACTTAACAACATTCTTAATTGGGTTTTCCTGACAGCTTTTTTTCCAGTCTTTTCATTCATTGGCCTGTGTCTACAGAGAGTGTTCTATCAGTGTGATTTTTTTCCTTTAAATTTTCTCATTCTTTTGGTTGAATTTCTAAAGATAGTTACTACTTTCTCCTCTTTTTTTTTAATGTACTTTTCCAGACTTTATCTGCACTTAATTTTAGTTTCCTTAAGCTGGTTTGATTTCAAATCCCTTTTGACTGCATCATCACTAATAAAG
>WBNO01013670.1:2917-16451 GCA_013400575.1 Peucedramus taeniatus
ATTCCAGGAAGTACATTTATTAAATCAAATGTGAGTCTGTTTCAGCAGTAAGCCATTTTTCCATATTGCTCATGCCCCTTATTGTGTGAATAAATTAATTAAACACTGATTTTTTTCATACTCAAAGAGTGTTATAAGACAATTTTACTGTAAAAAGAAGTAAATTTGGGGGGGTGAAGAGTGATATTGATGCATTGTCCTTTCTCCGAAGTCCTAAACTTTGACGGTTAAATTATTTATATACATGCTTCACGTCTTCTTTCTGTTTCCCCACTCATATAGCATTTTTTGCAGTGAAAAGTGTCATTATTTGAAACTCTGTTCATTATATTAGGTCTTTCATAAGTTATTATTTATTATTACTTCCAATCTTAACCATTCCATGTTTGCTTGTTTCATACAGTTGCTGTAATAACACCATTGTTGGCACTGGATTAAAAACCACTGTTTAGTGCTTTCAAATCATGGTGAAAATCTTAAAGAACATAAGTTTCATCATTCTTGTGAAATACATATATATCTCAAATTTTCTGAAAATGTCTGAAAGAAAATCTCTCCATGGTAGTTTAAAAACTCCAGTCATTTAGATTTTAGAAAGTTACAAGAAAGAAAATGAAAAATAAAACATCCTGCTCTTTTTTAATTCTCTTCTCAAAATATACATGGCTATGGTGGTTTGTCTGGAATACTTCCTTTGTTATGGAAGCTGGAAGAATTTGTGTTACTCTCCTCAATATAAATAATAGTTCCACATTTTTATTGATTTCTTCTCTGCAGATTAATTATGCCCTTATCTTTTCCTTCCATTTTTATCAATGCTTATGAATAGTTTCACCTATTCTCCTGTTTTTTGATCTTACCAGATATTCTCTGGAAACTGCTGAAGATAAAGTGTCAAAAGCCCTTCAGTCAGAGTGAAATGTGAAGTGACCAGCAGCAGTTCCCAAATCATTCTTCAGGTGTGTGTTTTGTCTGCACTAGGTTTCTGTGTTGTGATTGAGGTGGGGACTTGGGTCTGGGTCTGTTTCCAAACCCATCACCCTCAAATCTTTGTTTTGATGAGAAGAAAACCAGTGGACAAGAGATGTAATGCAGCTCCACACACCATGTCAAGTGTTCCAGATTAGCCTGGAATTTCTGGCTTATCCCCATAAGCCCAGTGCTCCTGGGACTTCTATCTGAAACATTTCTGTGCTATTCTGCCACAGAGGAAATAATTATTTCTTTTATTGTTCTTGGGTCTGGTTTTACTGTATCTGTCAGTATCTCCTGTAGGTGAAATATTCAGCATTAACTCTGTACCTGAGAATGTGACAACATCATGCTGTACCTTAATTCCAGCAGGGTTGTTACCCTAGCAACACTGAAAAATCAAATGGGACAAGGGTTAACTGTGTATTTCAGGTAGCTGGGAGAAGTTTAAACCAGCAGACTAGCAAGTAATGTCCTACAGACACCATTTTCTTCCCTGAAAATATTCCTATTACAGGACCCTCTGTCATGAATACATGCATGACAGTCTCATGGAATGTCCTGTTTGTCAAAAATTTGGCTTAGAAAATACTACTGTGCTGTTGAAACATTTGAGTATTTTTATGTATGTGAAATTGTATTGGCTTTTAATTTTTATTTTTTAATTAAGTTTACAGATTTTCTAATGGACCATTTATATATGTTTTTGTAGGTCTTCTCATATGTATTTATGTGTCATCAAATTATAATAATGTAAACATACAATGGATTGTGCTTTGTTTCCACAATGTCACTCCTTGGTCTTCCTAAAACAATCTTTTTCCTTAGCATATTAGCAGTTATGGAAGAGAAACTGTAGATAAAATATGAATTTCAGTAAAGTCGGCAGATCACAAAAAACTTCAATATGAGCATTTCTTTTGGTATACCATAGTATACCACAAGGTCCTACCAAATTCTGCTAAGAAATAAAAAAGCATTTAAAGACTGCTAACTTTGTCTATCTTATCAAATACCATAGAAAACATGCTTTCTTGGAAAGATTGGATATGCAGGTAGATTGCAAATGAACTCAGTGTTAACTGTTGGTTTCAAGTAAGGCATGAAGTAATGAATATATCTTTTAACTAGAAAGCTCTTTAGCCTTATTTTAGTGCATTAGAATTTTTTTCATTAAAGAAAAAAAGGGATTTATAATGGCAAAAACTGACCCTAGCTAACTGTTTGATTGAATACAATGACAAAAATATGTTTTTCCTTCCTACAATGTATAACTGGAAAATATTTTTGTAACCTGATGAAATGCAAAATTGAGTACTATTTCTAATATTTTCAGTTTTCTGATAAAGACCTACTTTCCAGTAATTGGAGAAAGGCTGCACTAAGGAATCCATGAGTAGGAGGTTGCAACATTTTCAAGTGTTGGCTGATCTTATTCTTTCCAGTAAGAACGGCAGAGGAAGCTGAAAGCGAAGCAGGATTATTAGCATTGTAGTGGGACTCTTTCTTTAAATCACTTTTCCCTTAACCAAATATATCAAGTATATAATCTTTGTGACTCTAAATTCTGATTTTCTGAAATGAAAAAAAAAAAAAGCCTATGCTGTCTGGGATTCCTGGAAGTGTAGCACCCTGTCTCTGGTAAGAAGAGCAGTTATGATAAAAGTGTCTTGATGGGCTTCAGGACCAAGTAACACTGTCTGTAGGTCCCAAGAAGAAACTTGGCCATCCTCTGCATGGCATTTGAAATCCAGCATTTGAAAAACATTGTGTGGGATCTGTAACCTTGAATCTTATCCACTGGAACTCCACTTACTTGTTTAGTCTGTGCCAGGTATTTGTGCCTAAGTCTTCTAATGTGGTCATGGACTATCTTGGGAAGGTAAGCTGCAGTGAAAGCTACAGCTTAACACAGCAGCAGCACTCTAGTTTTCTTGTGCAGCAGCCTAAATAAATGTTTGTATTGAAACCAGTATATAATAAACAGAACTCTGCAGGCTTCACAGTCTCAGAGAATCACAGAATATCCTGAGTTGGAAAGGACCCACAAGGGTCATCGAGTCCAGCTCCTGGTTCTGCACAGGACATCACCAAGAGTCCCTGCATGATCCTGAGAGCATTGTCCAAACACTTCTTGAGGATTGTCAGGCTTGGTGCTGTGACCACATCCCTGGGGAGCCTTTCCAGTGCCCAACCACCCTCCGGATGAACTAACTTTTCCTTATATCAAATCTAAACCTTCCCTGACACAACTTCAGGCCATTCCCTTGGGTCCTGTTATTCCAGCCAGAGGTTTGTAATGCAGACTTTCTACTGGGGCTTTCATTTAGTGGCTTACTGTTTAATGTGTCCATTGAATATTAGACTGGAAGACATAATGTGCACCACTATTCACATACATGTCCAAGTGCATCTGAAAGACCACAGAATCACAGAACCACAGAATGGTAATGGCTGGGGTTGGAAGTGTCCTCTGGAGATCATCCAGTTCTCCCTCACCTTGCTAGAACAGGTTCACCTGGAGCAAGTTGCACAGGATCTTGTCCAGATGGGTTTTGAATATCTTGAGACAAGGGGACTCCACAACATCTCTGGGCAGCCTGTTCCAGGGTTGTTTGACGTCACCCTTAAAGTAAAGAAGTTCTCCCTCATATTCAGATGGAGTGTTTGTGTTTTAGTTTGTGCCCTTTCCCATTTGTCCTTTTACCGGGCACCAGTGAAAAGTGTCTGGCTCTGCTCTTGCAGTAAAGACCAATACAAAGAAGGCATTCAGTAACTCCACCTTTTCGTCAACACCAGGAAAGCAACCCAATGCAGCAGTGGACCCACATTTTTCCTAGTCTTGCTGCCAGTGCATTTGAAGAAGCCTTTTCTGGTTGCTCTTGATATCCTTTGCGAGATTTAATTCCGAAAGGACCTTAGCCATCTGTGTCACATCCCTGAGTACTTTGGCAACATTCCTTTGCTCCTTCCAAACATCCTCTTCTTATTTCCATACTTCATAAACTTCCTTCTTCTGTTTTTGCCAGAAGCTTCTTGCACATCCATCCAGGCCTCCAGCCCTCTTGCTTAGTGTGTTACTGATGGGGATGAACCAATCTTGAGCATGGAGGAAGTGATACTTGATTATTAAGCAGATCTCTTGGATCTCCCTACATTCTAGACACCTAACTCATGGGATTCCTCTAAGTAGGTCCTTTAGGAAGCCAAGGTTATCTTTCCTTAAGGGTTGTACTCATATTTATTGCCCGGCTCTTTCCACACAGGATTCTAAATATCATTATCTCATGATCACTTGTGGCCAAGGCTGCCCCCTATCTTCACATCCCCAACCAGTCTCTGTTTGTCTGATGAGGTTCTAAGAGGACATGCTTAAGATCTTTTAGAAATGCATGGAGTGACAGTATAAGTGGGAATGGTTTTAAAGTTTCCCTAAAGGAAAGCTTCCTTAGATTAGGTATTAGGAAGAAATCTGTTACGGTGGGGGTGGTGAGGCACTGAAACTTGTTACCCAGAGAAGATGTGGATGTCTGAAAGTGTTCAAGGCCAGGTTGAATGGGGCTTTGAGCAACCTGTCCTGGTGGAATGTGTTGATGCCTATGGCAGGAAGCTTGAAACTAGATGGCCTTCAGAGACTCTTCCAAATTAACCATTCCATGTTTCTGCGTGCTTTAATCAAAACAATTCACAAACAAGCACTGTCTCTCATCCGCCACTTCCATTACCTCTGTATACCAGAGTAAGAGATAAGGCAAAAGTAAAGACTGTAAAACTTATGTGAGTGCATGGTACTGAACCTTACTCTTGTAATGTTCTTGCAGAATTCCTGTTTATCACAATTTTATCTTCTCTATGTGAAGCCCAGTCTTTCCCCTAAATATAATTTTATGCACTGAAAGCTCGCAGACTGTCACAGACTTAAAATGAGACAACAAGTAGTTCCTAGGAAACGTGATGCTCCATATCTATGTACTGAAATAAATTTATCTTTCACTTAATAGCAGAACAAATTAGTCATAATCTCAGATGCTGGTGCACATTATGCTGAGACATACCCACACTAATATGTTTTCTGATAAAGTAAAGGCTTGCTCAGAGTACAAATCATATTTTGCCTCTAGTGAAATCGAGGGAGAGAGAACTGAATCTGTGGCAGGGCTGCTTACTTGAGGAGATTTGGAAATTTTTAGCAGATTTAATTAAACATGTGGATAGACCTTGGCACTCAAGGCTGGAAAATTAGAATGCAACTGGGAAGTGATAGAAACAAAGCAAGACAGGAGAAGCAAGCACTGTCATGGATATATGAGAGTGTCACACAGATCCATCTATGTATGAAAACTACAAATCTGTGCTATTTATAAGCTTGCTGTTATCCTAGTATCATGACTTTCAATTTTTTTAATGTGATTGGATTTTCTCTAACAGGACTTTGAGCCTGACACTGAGAAGCAGCACAGTGGTGTGATCAGTGACACAGAGGACTCATGTTCCACTGAATGTGATAAGCACTTTGCTTTGATTTTAACTGGTAGGTCTGTTAGTGACACTTCTGGTCCATCATCTGTCACTTTAAATCAGAAAATAACATATATTTCCTTTTCTCAACTTTTGATCAGACATTGGAGCCAGTAGAAGTATTAGCCATTCAAAAGGTGACTAATACCCTCAGATTTTATTACAAGGGAGAGGGAGAGAAGGCTGTGAATATTTCCTTATTAGGTGTTTTTTAAGTATTTCTTTAATATTTTAACATACAATCTTCCAGTTCTAGATTTATTCTATCAAATGTTTTCTGTTCTCAGAATGTTAATTTATTAATTTCTAGTGTGTTACTATTAAAGATGCTATAATTTCACCTATTAAAGATACTATAATTACAAAGATCCTAAATATTTTCATCATTGCATTTGCTTAAAAGAATTAACCAACCATAAATAAGGATTGTGAAAAAAATGAGCAAAATTTTTGATAATGAGATCCCACTCTTGACTTACAGTGGCAGATGACATATAAAATATTAATGAAGTTAATACTGAACTATAATGCCACTACATCAGCTGCCAGATAGCACAGCTGTTATACTGGGAATTTGTGTCTTCTCCAGTTTTCCAAAGAAAATGAAAAAAAAATCTTACAGAACAGCACAGAATGTGAACAAGAATGACAAAAGTATCAACAGATATAAATATATTACAATCAGTATATTAGTTATAAATAGTAAAAATAGACAAGTCATCACACTGTCTTATGCTAAAACCCAGTTTCTTAGAGGTACAGTAGTAATGAATACTATAAGTTCAGCTTTACATTAACATATAATTCAATGCCTCTTCTTAGTATGGAGAAGACATAATAGTGAATTCCAGCATTCCAAAAATCAGTGGCAATTTGCTCTCCCTAACTTCAGAACATAGGAGGTCTCATGTGGTGTCCTGAACAAAACAAAGGATAACACCTGTTTCACTCAACTTCCAACAGAAAATAAAAAAGTCAATATTTTGGGGAGCTGCTAGGCTGCACATGCAATTTCCAGGGATGAGACTGAACAGTTGTGCGTGGCAGGCTGTGAAATGTCCGGTACTTAACTCATGCTACTCGTAAACAAATTTTCTGTATACCCGCTCTAATGTCACCTGGAGCAATTTAAACCTGTTGCCTTTTGTTCCACACACAGTGATCATGGGGGACAAATGATTCTTCTTGGCCTTGAGGCAGCTCACCTTCTGAGTTGAGGACTCTAATCATACTTTCCCTCAGTTTTCACTGATATGAGATGAGACAATGGAGGCTATTTCAGCCTCTTGCAATAAACCTTGTTATCCCAGTATCTAGACATAGTTCTCCTGTGTCATATCTCCAGCTGTCTATGCCTCTTAATCAGATATGACAAAGCTAGGAACGAAAACCTTTTATGTGAAAACATCTACTCATTTTAATAAAACTGGTTATATCATCTGTTCTGGAGATGCAGTTCCACTGCAGGAGAATGTTTTAATGTTTTAGAAACTATGTTTCTCATCACTGTCAAATACGACTCTCCCTGTCTTCTATACAGATGGCAAGATGTTCAGAGTAAAGGTGTAGTTGACAGCTACAAGAGAAAATCAGGCACATAAAAAATCTATGTAAAATAATATTTTCTACTGAAAAATACATTTGGTTACATAGTCCGTAATTGATTAGTACTCATTAAAAAGTTAAACTGAAATGAAAACAGTGAAGAATATTTTATTTTTTCTAGCATGTGTGATTCTTTCTCATCTATAAGCATTCACTTAAAGTTATTCTGAAAATTACTATAGATTACTAGTGCAGGACAGAGATCAGATGATGGAAAATTCCAACACAAATCAGCACCAAAACTGAGTGCGCCTTTGAGCAAAGTTTAATTGTAATCTTGTACGGGTGATCAAGAAAGCAACGAACATTAAGAATACAGTCTTGGATTCAGTATTGAGTACTTTTGCACTTTCAGATGAAATGAAAACATACTTTCTGTTTTTACAAATCTGAAATTCAAGATCCTAAAGGGTGAATTAAAACTTACCATTTTTTCATGTATCTCTGATTGTGTCTTTCACTTTCATTTGGTGCAATTCCTATGCATGTTAAAATACCTCTATGAAAATACGTCATGTGAAACAACTATCAGTGCATGAGTTGAGTTAATTTATTTCTCTTTAAAGACATTTTTGAGTAAATCACTACTTAGAAATGAGAAGCAAACAATTGAATTCAGTATGTTGTGCTATGACTAGGAAGGTTATTTAATCAAAAATCTCACTGAGCATCAGATTCATGCAAGATGTCAAGAGGATAATGTAGAAAGCTTTTTACAGTAGAATGAATTCTAATTTTTTAACGAAATTGAATTTTCCAAATTCCATGACTAAGCTGTCATAGATGTACGGCTGCATGCACTAATATGCCCTCCACTGTATTATCTGTAAAATCTCTGATTCACAACATGTTTTATAAAGACATGAATCCAGTCTGATAGCTGATGAGGAAAAGCAGTCATTTCCTGAGATTAAACAAATAAACAAACAAATTCCCTAATGAAGACAATAATTTGATTCAGTGCTTTTAGATGCTTTCTTAAACATCAAAAGAATGTGGGTTCTTTGTGTTTGTTGTTCTTTTTCTCTTTATTTAAAGGCTTCGTGGTTGAGGGCATGGAGTCTTTACATGTCTGTTACAACACCTAGTCATTGTATAGTTGAAAGTTATTAATTCATGAAGTAGTTCTTGAATAACCCTTTTAAAAACATGTAATTTAATATAAAGAGCAAAGATAATAGGGAAATCCATATTATCCACATTGTGTCCTTCTTACAAAGGGGAAATGCACCAGTATAATCCAGATGTGGTGAAATCTACCAGTGTTACTTAAATCATGCTATTCAAATAAAAAAGTTGATTCTTTTAAATAAAGGCCATGGCTGCAGTTTAAAAAAAGATCAATCTGACATTATTTATTATTTTGCTATGACAACTGAGGTAAAATGACCATATTATTTATTTACCATATAGAAAACTCCTTTTATGGTCACCATATTTGTTCTCTAAGTACAAGAGACAACTGCAATTCCTTTAAGCCTGCATCATTGTTCCGTACTTAATACAGACCTGTCCTAGGGTGATGTTATGAAGCTTGTATCCCCAATCATCTGTTCTGTTATGCTGGATATTATGCTCTGTACCTTCAAGACCGACTCTGAAAGACAAAGTTTGTTTTGTTATCAGCCTGCTCACTCCCCACACAGACGGCGAGACACAGACTGTACATGGGGCTGCTTTTGGGTTTTTTGGCTCTCTTTTGCTTTTGCCCTTGCTTTGTTCTGGCTTCTGCTTTTCTCTCTTGCTTTTGCTTGTTAGCTAGTTTAGCTAGGCAGTCCGAATTTTTTCCTGGGCTGGTTTTTTTCTGTTTTGTTTTTGGTTTTGGTGTTTTTGTTTGTTTGGTTGGTTGGTTGGTTTGTTGGTTTTTTGGATTTTGTTTGTTTGTTTGGTAGGTTGGTTGGGTTTTTTTGTTTGTTTTGTTTTTTGTTTTGTTTGTTTGTTTGGTTTGATTTGTTTTGGTTTTATTTTGTTTTGGTTTTTTCCCTTTCCTTGGAACCATATGAATCTGCTCTGGACTGGGACCTGGGAAACACCGGGAGCCTGCACTTTGTGGCCTGCCCTGCAGCAGCCATTCCCAGTGCCAGAGAGGCCGATAACAGAGTGACCACTCCAGGAGAGACTGTCTGAATTTGAAATTTCTTCAGAACGGTGAAAGAGTTTTGTCATCCAGTATTGTTAATTTTGTGTGTTGGGGGGTGCATTGCCTGTAAAATAAACAGGTTCTTTCCACTTCTCTCTGAGGAATCTTTTCCCGAACCCTGGCTGGGGGAAGAGGCCGTGTGGGTTGGCTTTTCTGAAGGGTCCCCTTTGGGAGTTTTCTCCCAAATTTGCCTAAACTAGGACAAGACTACAAATAATCTAATTTCTAATTTGAGGCTGTGTTTTGTATAAATACATCTACCTCTCAGTAGCTGAAAAAAATGAAAAATTTCCAGAGTCAGAATCTGGCAAACTGATGGCCAGATTACTATTCTTATTTCTTATTCTGCTCTGTAGACTCTTATTTGGATGTCAACATCAAAACTTTGATTATATTATTTTTCAAGCATCCAACATTTTTGACATCTTGTTTTATGGTTGGAGGTTATTTGAAATTGTCTTAGCAATGTCATTTTGACACTTGTGTCCAATGTAGGGTAACATGATATTCAGTGCTCTTTGAACATTTAATCTCTGTGTAGAAAAAAAATTGTATATCATCAGCAGAGTTTTTACACACATTGCTGTTTTGATAAAGTTTTCATCAAAATCTTGATTAGGGCATATGCCCCAGATGGCTTTCTTATGCATCCTCTGTTTCTCAGCACTCCTGAAACTAATTTTTTTTCCCATTTTCATAATTGTGTAACTCATTTACTTGCAAGAGTAGGACCACTACCTCTGAGTTATGGCATAGATACATTTTAGAGAACTGCACTCTGTAAATAAGAACTATTCCCTTGAATTTCTAACTGTGTGTAGTAGTTCTTCTCACAGTTAGCCTGGGCGTTGTGCTGATGCTTGATAAACAGCAATTCTCTTTCATTACAAGAGAGATTTCCAATACCATGCTTACTAATATTTGTGTGAATATCCTTGTATAATTTTTCAGCAGTATCCAGTGAGATATGCATTGTAAATACATATGTTCATCAAGGGTGAACACCAGAACTGCAACAGACTAGAAACACTGACATGTTCAAGATAATAGAAAAAATAACAAGATGCACACACTGGTCTCACCAACAGGTAGGTATTGAGAGAAATTTGTACCACTCCCTAAACTGAAAGCAACTCTTTATACATTTATACCTAAGTTCATTGAGAAAAAAATTTAGTACAACAGAAAAAAATACTCCAAACTCTTTGTCCTTGTCCTTACATTTTCTACTTCACTTCGCAGGAAAAGAGGCAGAAGTACTGTGCTTGTTGCTGGGTATTTGAAAAATTGACGAATGAAAAATAAAAGAACCCACTTACCAGCTTTGAGTTATGACTATAGTATATCACTCTTTCATTTGACACATGACCTGACCATTGCCATGGGAACTGGCAGGAAGCAAAGTGCCACATGATAGAAAGCTGCTATGGAGTGGTAAAGGCTAACAGCATTAAATGGATGAAAGGGTTAAAAGGTTGGGAAAATTCTGGTTGTTCCTCTCTGGAGTGTGACTTGGAAAACGTATTTTAGACTTAAACAAGCTGTGTTAGAAAGACTAGAGATTAAAGTATGAAAAATAACATTCATACCTATCCATCATTAAATCTTCTCTGTTTTCCTTTGTGCATTCACTTAGCATTTAGCAGCAGAATGGAGTTTTAGGAATGAATGTGAAATGCTTTTAAAATGCAGTAGAAAAAGTAGAGTAAAATCAATAGTAGTGTGGGGAATGACTTGAGAAGCTAGTATTTTCACAGTGGTAATCAAAAAGTAATTTTATACCCAATATTTTGTATTGATTGTTTATGAAACTGTAATGCATTCTATTATATACCTTGTTGTCTGGTTATAAATATGTGTACCATCTTGTTGGATTTTTCTTTTCTTATTGAGTTTCCTTTTCTCCAAAACAATTTTCTTTTGTGTCCATAATATGTAGGAGCCAAGTATGAGGCTACAAATATTATTTGAGCTAACATTAGCCCCTTACTACCATGTTTTGACTTTGTTTGGAAGAGAACAAAAGGACACAAGGCAGAACAGAGTCCTTCAACCAGCACTGTTTACAGGTGATTCACCCACTAGATGTCAATTTTTTTCTTCTCTCAGCTTCTTGTCAGTCTCCCAAAAAATTATTTCATGCCAAATTGTATTTTCTTCTATATGAAAGCAAAACATCTCATTTTGAACCTAAATCAGAAACATTCAGGACACAAATAAATTCTGTTAAATATATAAAATACACTGTAAAGACAATGAAAATGTAAAAGCAACCTAACCCTCCCCCCCAGTCCTCTTTTTATGAATCCCTTAATTCTAAGACAGAGTATCATGAGCCCAAAAATATCTCAGACTCTTTGAGCTGAAGTGACTGGGTTAACTGCTTTAGTACATCATACAAGACTATGAAGTTTCAGGTAGAACTCCAATTTTACTTTTTAAAAAATTTATTGTAAGTAAATTTTAATATCATAAATTGATTTGTCAGATTTGTTATTTTCCCTTTAATATATATTTTGACTGAAACTTCCAAGAATTTGAATGTGGTTTATTATCACATTTTCTTAATGTATTCTCCCAGATAGCCTATAATACTAACCCATCACAGTCTGTTGTTAAAAAAAGATTTTTTTTTTTTTTTTGCTAATTCTGATATTTGTGGAGGTCTTAGAGAATGCAATTTCTTCACAGACTCCATAAACTTAATGCGAAAAAAAAAATGTATTAGATTTAAAAGCGTTTTTGTACAGAGGCTACTGAAACAAATATCCTGAATTTAAAAAAACCCAAATAAAACTTACTTGATATGTTATTCACTGAGCATTTTTAACTGAAAACTGTAGCCAGTTACAGAATGGAACTTTTAGCCATATTACCAGGCTGTTCTGAAAGGTAGACATTTTAAATTCAGACTAAAGAAACATGTAGCCTGCTGGCTGTGTAAATTCTGCATGTAAAAGGTGGAAAAGGGTTTCCAGATAGGGCTTCCGTGGCATTTTTCAGAGAGAGCTTAAAAGAGTATCGAAATGCTCTGTCCATACATAACTAGCAGAATTTTGGAACATCTCTGTCGTGAAATATACAATTTTTCCCTTATTAGTGCAAGTTGATTTTTTTTTCTCATCAGACAACAGATTTTAAAGTGTTACAATGGGGAATATCTAAATGAATTTACTTTTCTCCAAGTGAGGTTTTTTTTTTTTTTTATTACACTTTTATGTGTTACTGGAACTGTGGTTTGTATACAGAATCTTTAATTTCCCTTAGGCGAAATTTACTTTGCCTTATATCTGAAATGCATCTGCCAGCAGGAAACATTGTCCTGTAAATCTTATGCTATGTCTCAGGCTAATTTTCTTCACATGAACGTCTTTCCAGAGAGATCTAATCAGAAAGGACAGCATGCATCTGAATTGGTGAATGTTGCACCAAAAAGCTCATTAAGCTTATTGGCAGTTCAACAGACAGTTTATAAGACAATGTATAATTGAAAATTTCCAGGGTTTTTTTAGAAAACTAAGCCACATTTCAGTCTATTTGTGGACACAAAAATGAAAATAGTTTTGTATGATTCAACTGACAGTATGTTGTAAAGAAAGAAGGTTTTTTGCAACTGTAACTATTTCATTGCCATATCTTCATATTTTGAGATTTGTAATTGATATTTTAGGATTTTTGTCTCTTATTTAGAAACAAAATTTGTGCATTTCAGCACCATTCATTTTGGTATGTACATATTGAGCCTATATATTTATTATTAGTTAAAAATTCTTGACTACAGTATGCAAAGTAGAAGAGAATCCTTTCCACCAGTTTTTATTTTATTTTTTGCTAGTTTAGGAAAAGAAGAAAAAAAAAAAAACAAAACAAAAANNNNAACAAAACAAAAACAAAACAAACAAACAAACAAAAAAAAACTCATGTTTTTTCATTATACTGTGTCAATGTCAGTCTCAGCACTTGAATGGTATAAAGCTAACACCAGCACAATTTTATTTAATATTAAGTTAACCTTGTAGACCTTGTCTCTGGTTTATATCTCATATATATAATATTGTACTTAAAAAACCCCACTATTTATAAATAATACCTATAGATAAATATTTGTGATTGACTCATATTTCATCTATACTGTTTCATGGCTCTTGTCAAAAAAAGCAGCCATTTTTCAACTCAAAGTACCCAGGTGGAGAGAAGATAGATGCCTCAGGTGCTACCTGTCTTGACCATTCAGACATTGTTTCATTTATTAGTCAAGCCTGATCTTTTTTTTCTTTTTTTGTTATGCCCAAGTTCAGG
>WBNO01013671.1:0-43791 GCA_013400575.1 Peucedramus taeniatus
CTGGGCCGGGCCGGGCCGGGCTGGGGCTGCACACTGACCGGGGCTGCCTGTGTCACCTCTGGTGCCCGTGTGGCTCTGGGCTCTGCTCTGCCCAGATCATTCCACTCCCAGTCTCTCATCTCAACCTCCCCTGACATTCCTGATCAGAGACAGTTTTCTTCACTTTGCAGTGACTGTCGGGAGACAGAGAAGTGATTCAGCTGGTGACGCATCCTACACAGTCTCCACACTCAGGTCTCCAGTGTTGAGCTAATTTGTTTTACCAATGAAGTAGTGCTGTTTTTTTATGTTAGAAGACTGGTCGAGTCCTTCTTGACACAGAATTTCTGATTTGCAGCTTGTTGTTAGATTTAGAACTCACCCTGAGTTGTGTTTGACAACACACTAATTCTGCCTCACTGAACAGAGACACAATCAAGTACACAACACAGTTATACTGGGGGAAATGTTTCCTAATCCTTTACTTTTTTAAGGCCGAATGACCTGAGCCACCAGAATGACTTTTGGTTTGTTGACAGAGAGAATGTGGTAATAGAAAAGCCCACTAAATCAGAATCAAGCTGCTGCAGACCCGACTGGGTCAGTTCTTAGCAAATCCCTCTGCACTCCAGCATGGCAGGGTAACAAACCTGGGATCTCCAGCTCTGGTATGCTGTAGGAAGAACATCCAAAGCAGCTGAGGTTCAAAGCTTTTGCTCTCAGAATTGGGGTGGAGGCAGTGTGGAGGAGCCTGTGGAACCCCTACAGAAGGCAGAGATCTGCTCTTCTGCCTGCCTGGGCCTGGAGCTGCCCCTCCACATGTTTTTGAAGGACTGGATAAAGCTGTGAAGGTAAAAAGGGAGTTTCATCTGCCTTCCTGGAAAGGACTCAGCTGAGTGGGAGCGGTCACAGTGCCACCCCAGAAGGCTGTGCCAGCTGGGAGGTGCCACTGTCCTGTCACTGCCCATGCTGGGCTCCAGGCACTGGCACAGGCAGCTGGTTGCCTGCACTGCTGCTGTGTCCATGTCTGCAGGAGGGGCAGGGATGGAGCTCTGCCTCGGTGCTGGGGTTCCTTAATTATTCTGCAGCTGGCAGGGCCCTGGAGAGGGCAGGAGGCTGTAAGGGAGAGTGGTGGCATGGCTGGTGAGAGCTGAACAGGGAACAGCAAGCAGCTCCTGTGTGTTCATGACTCTGGCTGGGTGAGTTTGTTGTTCCCAGGAGCGGGTTCAGAGCTGTGTTTGGGTTCAGGATGAGGCTGCTGTTGATAACAGCTCAGCTGCTGCTGAGCTGTGCTTACACTGAGCCAAGGACTCCTCAGGCTCCCAGGCTGCCCGGGCAGAGAGGGGCTGGGAGGGGCAGAGCCAGGAGAGCTGCCCCAGTGCCCAGAGGGATGTGTCAGAGCACAGGGCAGGGTGCTGAAGGAACACTGGGGGGGATTTGGCCGAGGGGTGAGGGCCACTGCTCAGGGGCTGGCTGGGCATTGCTCAGAGGGTGGTGAGCAAGCACCCTGTGCATCACTTGCTTTGGATATTCCTTTATGGTTATTGTAATTTTCCTTTTCTTTTCTGTCCTATTTAACTGCCTTCATCTCAGCCCAAGAATTTTACCTTTTCTCTGATTCTGTCTCATCCCTCTGCAGGGGGAGTGAAGGGCTCCGTGGNCCCACTGGGGGATGAGCTTCCATTTTAATGATTAATTTCCCTCCATTGCAGAGAGAAGAGAGGTGCAGGTCCCTCTGATGCAGAGGAAGAGGTGAAGGGAGAAGGTGCTGCTGGGCCTCCTTCCACCACTGAAACAAAGGAGACAGAGGGCGAGTCGCAGATGGACACAGCAAGAGCTCTGCCCAGCATCACACCTGACACTGCAGGTGGGCCTCCCAACTCTGCTGAGACATGGGAGGAGGAAGAGGGATCGTCACTGCTGGAGGATGTCACAGCTCCAGAGGACAACGCAGAGGCCTCAGCTCAGCGCGGGGCTGGCGACTCTGCTGAGATTGCTTCTCCACTGAGGAAGGTGAGGATCCTGCTGGGGAACAGCTGTGGCTTGTTGCTCTCTTGTGTGAAGTGAGGAGGCCGGGCTGCATCCCCCACATCCCTTTGGCCACGTCGGGGAGCTGCTGCCTGGCTTCCTCCAGGAGAAGCTCGCTGTGTTTGCTGACGTTGTGTTGTGCGTGCGGAGCTGCGGTGCTGGTGGAAACCACAAATTACATGAGTCAGCTTAGACACTGCAGTGCTGCTCTGTGCTCCTGCTGAGCAAGTCTTGAATATTAAACCTACACAGTTCTCAAGAGTTATTTGCATTTCACTGGCTGGTCTTGTCCCTCCTCTTCCTGATCATTCTCTGTTAGTCCCCGTGTAGCAGGAAGATGTCAGTACTAGCTGCAATGGAGGAGGTGACAGAGTTTCTCTTTGGCAATGAATAAACAGACATTGTGGTCTTTGTTTTTTCTTTTTTTAATAGAAAAGGAAGAAGAATGAAGCAAAGAAGTCCATCTCTGGGGAACAGGACTCTCTGCCTCCTCAAAGCACAGCACCACCCCAAACCACAGAGTTGCCTGACGCAGGTGTTGCTCCTCAAGAAATCCAACCCCCAGGCGGTGAGGGAGCAAGCCCAGGTGTTGATGGATGCACTGATGCCAGTGGAGACACACCTGAAGGCAACAAGGATTTGGCACACCTGGGGAAGGAAGCTGGCAGCCCTGAAGCAGAGAGGCTGAGCCCTGCAGAGCAGAGCAGCACACCCAGGGGGGCTGCCCCAGCTCGCAGCACCGCAGCCCCGGGGGACAAGGTGGGGAATGGAACAACCCCGGAGCACCGAGGAACAGCCAAGGGTGATGTGGGACCAGGCAGCGGTGCCCCTGGCCAGCTGCCAGCAGCCACAGAAGGTTCCCAGGGCAGCAGCAAGGAGCTGCTGTCAGCAGGGCAGGGAGCGAGTCCCTCTGGGCTGCCTCCTGCCAAGGGAGCCCCCCAGAGCAAACCTGAGACCAAGGCCTCCCCTGGGGCTAAGAGCCCACAGGCTGGGAAGGAGCCCAAGCAGAAAGGGACCAGTTCCACTGCCGAGGTGAGTGTGAGTGAGCTCTGGTGAGTGTACCAGTTGGCACAGCTTCCCTTTGCCAGTGTGGCTTGCTCATGCTGTCAGTGAGGGTGAGGAGCACCAGTCCAGGGATACAGGGATGAATTGGGGAGGACTATGGGGAGGCTCTAATTTGAGTTCTGTTCTCCTGGATGTCAGTTCTAGCCCACCTCTCACTGAGGGGTTGCTCAGATGCCCAGGACTGGGAGGTGTCTCTTCTCCAGCCAGCCATGCTCTCTGGAGAGCTCTGGGATCCCCTTGAACCGAGGGGATTTTGTGCTTTGCAGGTGCCTGTGCTCTGTTCATACACAGGCCTGGTAAGCTGAAAGTTGCTGTGGTTTCTCTTTCACTTTCTTTATGCCCCATCTTCTGGGACCTGAGGCTCACTGAGCTTGCTGCTCAGCACTGTGTTTGGGTTGGGCTCTTCTTCCATCCTGGGCTGTTTTCCTTAGCCAGCAGCTTCCCTCAGTGAGGGATCAGTGTTTCCAGAAGGATGAAGCTGGTGGTGCATCAGTGTTGGGGTGCAGATGGGCACTTGAGCAGAAAGTGCTGCACAGTTGATGGATGATGTGGACATCTTGACTCTGGTGGGCCAGAAGCCCTGGGACATCAAACAGAAATGTAAGGGAAGAAGCAAAGAGGAAATTTGCTTTGTTTAAAGGTAGTCAGGCAAGACTGCAGGTGCCAGAATGTGGTTAAGCAGTGTAGCTAAGAAACGTGAATAATGTGGTTATTGCTTAGCAGTGAAAGATTTTACCTAAGGCTGTAAGAGTATATAAACTGACTTGTAGAACAATAAATGGCTTCTTGCTTGCACTAGGAGTCCCTTCTCTCAATTGCTGACACACCAGGAGGAGATGCTGTGCTTCCAGGGTCTCCTGTTTCACTGGGCATTGTTTGTCTCCCTGTTGCAGAATGCAAATGCAAAAGAGAAAAATCAGAGCCCAGGCACTAACATGAGTGAGAGGACAAGTCTGAGCCAAAGAGTGGAGGCTGCCAGGAAGGAGGGTGCTGTGGCTGCAGCAGACAGCCCCAAGAACAAAAAGGAACAAAGGAACCAGAAACCTGTGGAAAATACTAAAGAAAGGTGAGAACAGTCCTGCTGCTCCCCAGCATTCTTTACTAACAGGAGTTGCTGTGAGCAGGACTCAGGACTCCAGATTGAGGTGCTGGGATTGGGTCAGTACGTACCTTGGACATGTGGAAATGGAATTGTCTTGAAACTGAGGTGAGGTGGTTGTGCATGACAGAACCAGTGTTGAATGGGAGCTGCAGCATGGGTGATGTCCTGGGTGATGTGTTGAATGTGCTTGAGCATCTGATGGCTAAAAAAGATTATTCTCTTATGTCTTGCTTTTATGAGCAACATGTGCTTCACACACACAACGCTGCAGGTGAATAGTGTGAGGAGCTGTTTTGATGTTTTGCTTAATGTGTATGAGCTGGAAGGAGTTGAAAGTGTAGCCGTTCCAGGTGACTCTGCTGGGCCAGAGCATCTCCTGCTGCCTTTAGGAGCCCATTTTTCCTTTTTGCACTGGGTTTTGCACTAGGCCTGCTCAAACATCAGGCTGAGTGAACTGCTGCCAGAGTTCATGGGTCTTGCAGCCACTCAGCTGGTGGTTCATGTCTGATTTGAGGTCTACAGTGATTTGTGCAATTAAAAAACCCCAACAGAATCCCTTCTGTTCCCCTTCCAATTCTTCCCTGCAGTTCTGTGAGCCGCAATGAGGGTGTTACAGTGTATTTCCATGCAATATTATCCAAAGACTTCAAGCTCAACCCTGATACCCATAAAGTGTTCATCAGGGCTCAGGGCATTCCCTCCTACACCGACTGGAAGGACAACGTCTGTGAGCTGAACTGCACCAGGTGAGTGTTCCCTGCTCTGAGAATGGGGTCCCTCTGGGGCCTCAGCCACTGTCTAAGGGTGGCTCTGTGCCCACAGGTGGGGGTTGCAGCAAAGGGTTTCACAATGGAGAAAACTGTTATAAAATGTTCTTGTGGAAGAACAGTCACCATTCCTATTAAAAATGGAGCAATGCATGGAAAAGGAGGTCTATAGATCCACTAACGTGTCCTTTGCCTGCCTTTGCTGTGTTTGTGTTTCCAAGGCATCTGGGAGAGCATGGATACCTCATTGAAGGTGCTGTAACTCTCAGCAGAAAAATCCTGGATGAATACATTCCTTACAAGTACTGGGTGTCCTGTGGGAAGGGGGATTATGAGTTCATTTATAAGAATTCAGAATCCAATCAACCCGTGAATCGCTGCTTAGTGATCAACAGGACACTTCTCAACAATGGAGGTGAGCTCTGCTGGCTGGACCTGCACCTTGGGGTGATCCCTGCTGTCCTGTGGCCCAGCATTCCTGCCAGGCAGCCATGTCTGAAGCTGGGAGCTCAGTGGGCTGCTGGGGGTATTGCTGAGGCAGCTGGAAGGGAGAAGGCACCTGATTGCAATGGTTGTTTTCCTGTGTTCTCCCTGGGTTCCCGTTCCAGAGTGGCACCAGTACGATGACATCGTGTGTGCAAGGCCTTCCAAGTTCAGAAAGTTCTTTACTCTTGATAAAAATAAGGAAGTGGTGGAAGGGAAGAAAATAGCTGCCAATATTATGTTAGAAAGCATCTTCAGCATTCTTGGAACCTGGAGTCCTGACAATCTGAGGAATTTCTTCTACCAGCTGAACCAGTTCCATTACGTTGCAGTAGCCCAGCGGGTGTTTGATGGCAAGGCAATGCCATGGATAGAGTTAAACTTCAGCACAGAGCAGGTAATCCCTTCTCTTGCACAGAGACAGAAAACATACTGTTACTGAACCCAAGCTTTAATTTTGCTGTTGACCTCACTGGGTTGATTTTGCTTTTCCAGTCAAAGTTCAGGTGCAGAAGCAGTGGGGATCCATCTGGGGTGACTGCCACTGGCTGCCTTGGGGGCTTCAGTCAAACCTGTGCACCTCAGTGTGGTTCTGAGACCCCATGGGGGTCAGCAGCAGGGCTGTGACGTGGCGACTTTGTATCTGAATGGGTTTTGTCTCTGGGTATTGATTTCCTAAGCCTTGCCATTAAGTTTTGCTGACAGTTGTTCTGTCACTAACAACTTCTCTGCACTCATCTCTCACTCCAAACCTGCCTGCTTTTTGGGAGAAGCTCCTGATCCTATTCTAAGCAGTGATGTCAGCAGGAATTCTGGAATCCAAAATTTCTTATCTGACATAATTAGGAAATGTGATAGAAATGCCCCATTGTCTTTTTTGGTTCTCAGGGCTGCTCCTTCCTGTCCTGTGGCCTTGCTGGAAGTGGCAGAACAGAAAGACTAATACTGTGCTTGGTTTGTTTCTTCTCTTCTTTGTCCCAGGTGAATGATTTGCTGCTAAAATACATGAAGAAAATAGCTCTCCCTTTCCTTGCACCAGAAGCAGCTCTAGAGGACAGAGTCACCCAAAGCAAACTGGCTCTGGGGCTCACCCTTCTTGTGGTAGTTGAGAACCATTCACTCTCAGTACCTAAAAGTGACCTGGCTGACCTGTGCAGCCTCTTGTGCTTGGATCAGGTGTCACCACAAGATGCACAGGATGAGATTCATCACATCAAACAGGCTTTTGCAGGAGTTGCCAAGTAAGTGCCCCATGTACCTTCTAACTGACCAGGCTGGTGTTGCTCAGCTGTAGCACCCTTTGATAAAACAACAGGAATCCAGCTCTCTACTGCCAGAGAACCAGAGAAAAAGTTACATTTGGAGGTATCTTTGGAGGTCTCAGTTCCAGCCTCCTGCTTGACACAGGGCTAACATCCAGACAAGGCTGCAGTGCATCATTCCACACTTTTTGGTTGGTTTTCCCCTGGAGTGCCTGTTTGCCAGGTTGTAACCTGACTGCTTACTTGGCACTGGATTTGGAGTCCTTCTATGTGGGGGTGTCACAGGGCTGGGGGGCTCATGGGGAGAATGTAGGTGAAGGATTGGGTCTGTGCAGAGAGATTCAGTAACACTGCAGCTCTGGGCCTTAAACATGGACAGGTACCCTCTGCAGTGAAGAGTAGATGGAGCTAGAATAATGACCAGAGCTTAATTGAAGGTACATAGGGAGATTGAAATGTAGCCTCCCACACCCCTAGGGTGTTCTCAAGGCCAGGATAAAGCTGTTCTTTCATTCAGTGTGTTTGTTTTGTTTTCTTTTTTTATTTAGGTTGAAGGTCGACCTGACAAACTTGTGCCAGAAGTGCATTGAACGTGACGTAGACCAGTGGGTGTGGATCCTTCCCCTTCTGCATTCCTTTGCTGCTCCCCTGCAGCAGGAGCACAGACTGGTGGAGGAGGATGTCTGGGCAGGGCTGGAAGGGCTTTCATTTGCTGACACCAGGAGCAAGCAAGATGGGTGAGTCCTCCAGAGCTCCCAGTTCCTCCCTGTGCCCTCCTCATCTCTTTTTTTTTTTTGGTTTTCCCCTCCCTCATTTTTAAAGAGTATGAAATATGTCATATTGATGGAGGATGCTTGGGGTATTTGGGCACAGCCACACTGGTGGCTCAGAGGTCACTGAGTGTAGCCCAATCACCCTCAACACAAGCCCCCAGTTCTGCCAGCCAGGGAGCAGGTGGGAGCTAAAGCTGCTCGTGTTGTGTAGAGTTTGAGCAAGATCTGGAGTTTATTTTCCCTGAGTGCTTGTGCTCAGTGGTTTGGTTCTGCTGTGCCACCCCAGGGCCCTGGGGACTCCCACTGATCCTCAGCTGCAGTGACAAAAGCCCATGAATGAAGAGGAGACTCCTCTGTGGGCTGCACAAGCTCACAGCCTTTTGTTCCTTGGAATCCTGAAGATTTTGTTTTGTCTCCCCTCCAGAGGGACCCTGCTGGAACGAATGAGAGAAAAGAAGTACTTGATGGAATTTGATGTGACTCTGGTCAAGTCCTGGCTCTGTGTGCTGCCCCTGGGGAGCCTGGCCGAGTTCATAGGAGACTTCTCCAGTGACCTGTTAGTTACTCTGCAAGGTGTTTTGTACAGGTTGGAGAATGCTGACCTCTTGAGAAACTCTAAGGTTTGTCTTCTGGCAGCTTTACCTAGCTCTGGGATGAAGGCTCAAACTGGGCTCCTGGGTGTCTTTTGGCAGAACTGACCACCACAGAGGGGACTGGGGCTGGCAGCAGGTCACAGCACAAAGAGCTGCAAACCTAGCTAAGAGCAAAAATAGTTACTCTGAAGTCAGAGACTGCTCAGGGGGAGAGTTGGGGGTGTATCTGCAGCATATAAAAGCTGCCCAGGTATTGGTTCTGACATCCAGTAAATAAGTTCTGCTATTTTACAGTATATTTATAAAAATGTGGGAGAAGTTGCAAAAGAATAGTGAGTTCTCTCCTCCTCAGCTAATCAGAAATCAGTCTGTAAGATTTCTTCCAGTTTCATATTTTTGTCTTTCCATTTTCAGGTGGTAGAGAAGATTCTAAACACAGTGCTGTGTGCCTTGGAAGAACCCCCAGCCAGGTAAGTGCAGTGCACCTTTGTGAGAGCATTGTCTGCCTCTGCACCAGGGCTGGGGCTGTGCTTGTGTGCCTTGAAATCTCTGTGGAGAAAAGAATGCTGGAGTTGTATCCTATTTTTTAAATCCAGCTGAGGGAGGCAGCTGCCACACTGTGTTGATTTTGGTGGGGTTTTTACTTTGTTTTTAATTTCTTATTTTACCTTAGAGCAGAAAATTAACTCTCCCTCTGTGTTGCTGTCCTGCAGAGCTCTGGGGGTTCATTCTTGGCAGTGCTGCTTGTCCTGCTGCCTCAGGCTGCACGAGAGGCTCTGCAAGGCTGCCAGGACAGTGGGGTTGTTCCTGATCCCTGCCACTGCTGCCATCTTGATTGCCAAGGTTGCCCAGCTTCAGCCCCCAGGAGTGAGTACCAATGAACTCTTGGCTTGATACAAGCAAGGTACCCAGAAATATCACAAGTGTGGCACAACACACTGGGTTTAGGTCAGATCCAGTCTCTGTTTGAAGAACTTCACACTCTAAGCAAGACTACTGTGGTACTTTCACAGAGGTGTGGAGTCACCTAATGAATTTGGTTCTTATTAAAAATAAGGTCAGATGCTCAGGTTTGCTGGATAAGCTTTGTTTTAAGTCTGGTTTTGTTTCCCCTTAAGCATTTGTTGTCTTTACTTCCTGGAACAAGCTTAAGCACAACCTGCCTGTAAGCACTGCACTTTCCCAGCCTCTCTGTGCTCTTTATTCAAGCAGTGCTGGGTCTGCTGCTGGGCACTTGTGTGTTCTGGATGTGTTTGGGCCTTCTCTTTGGAAATACTGATTTAAATCAGTTGTCTATTGCTGTCCTGCTTGAACTGTGTTTCTTTTGTTGTCTTCCCCTCTGTGTGGGGCAGGTTCCAGGGGATGCTGTGCAGGAAGTTCCAAAGTTGCTCAGTGGAGCTCTGAGGGAAGCTCGAACCTGGTTCAAAAACGTTTTAAAACAGAAATTACTGAAGGAGTACCTGGACCATGTGATCTTCTCTTTCTCCTCTGAACTTTGGGTTTGTCATCTTCTGATAATGTCAATAAAAAGGGTCTTTACTATATCTTAGCCAGGGTCTTGAGTCTTCTGGCTCTTTGCTGGGCTCTGTAGTTATGGGTGGGTAAAGAAAGGGGTGGGAATGGGCAGTGTTTGAAGCTCACCTCCATTCTGCTCTTCCGTGGCTGTTCCTAAAGGCATTGCTGGGGTGAGGAGCTGCCCCTTGGTGTTGTCTTGCTCCCAGTGTGTCCCACTGGTCATCCTCAGGCCTTCCAGCAGGCAAAGCTCAGAGCAACCCTGCCAGTCTGAGCTGCTGCTCCCTGGGATAGTTTCCAGCAGCAGGGTGGAAGTGGCTCATCCAAAAGTCTCCTTCAGCAGCTGAGGCATTTACACACTGTTTGGGCTTAAAAGCTGCCTTTTGCAGCTCTGGGACTGTTCCTTTTTGAGGATAGGAACATCTGGAAGGACTTCAGACTCTCTGAAGCATTTGGGGCATCTCTTCTGCATTGTTCTTTTAATTTCCTTTCTCTATTAAATCTCAGCACTCAATGGTTTGGGTTGGTTTGCTTTGCTTGTCCCCTGCAGGCCTGGAATAAGTTTGTGAATATCAGCTTTCCAGATGAGCAGTTCACCCAGATGTGGAGGAACACTTTACTTGCAGATCTGAAGAAAAGAATCCAGCAGGTAGGGGAGGCTCCAGGCAGCCTTGGCTGGTGTCCAGAGCAGATGGAGTGACTTGTGCTGTGCTTGGGGCAGGAGCACGTGTAAACACGGTGGCTTTGGCCATAACAATTGCCATTGCTGTTATAAAGCAGGTTCTGGAGGCTCAGCAATTGCCCATGACAATGTCCCATGCTGTAATCTTGGTCATTGGCCTGGCTGCAGGTCCTGGTGCTTCAGAGGAAATCCACATTCAGAGCAATTGTCACCTCTGCAGTTTTAAGAACCAGCGAGTGCAAAGTAAATGCCCAAGGGCTCAGAAAAGCCAAGCTGGTGCCTCTTTTCATTCCTCATGCAGAAATGGTCCTGTTCAGGCTCCCAAATGCACACCCACATGTGTCAGTCCCTTCCAAACTGACCCTGTGTATCTTCTCATCTCCTTTCTACAGCAGTAACACATTTCCTTAAGCCACTGATTTTCACAGTGAAATCAGGAAACAAATATTTTCTGCTGTGAGCTTGGCTTGGAGAGGTGGATATTAAGTAATCACACAGTTTAGATGGAAATCATTAAAATATTTTCCAAGCATTTATTTGTTTGATCTCTCTCCCAGGCCCTCAGAAATGGGCTGATGCTCAGGTTCCTTTTATTGTCTTGATAGCAGCATTGCTTCATGCTGCCAAGAGAAACACTTTGAGTTGATGAGAAATCTCCCTTTTGCCCTTCAGGAACCTGCAGTGAACCAAATCTTGGTGTACTGTTGTCGGTACCTCCAAATCACACAGATGGACTCCTCCATCAGCCAGTGCTTCCAGAACTGTGCCACAGAGGCTGTACCTGCAGCTTGCCAGGTATTGTGTGTGCCCTGGTAGGGGAAGGGAAGAGAAAGAAAAGTGGAATTTCACAGCAATTCTGTTGCACGGGGATGTGCCTTGTGGTGTAAGGGGAGGTGGATTTTGCTTGAGTCGCTGTGGATTGTTTGTTAAACCAACAACAAAAATATCAACAAGAAATCAGGAAATGTGGTCCCTGAGGAATATTTGTAATGTGTTTCCACCGTGAGCTCTGGTGTCTGTGGGACATTGGTGTCAGGTGTGTCACAGGGCTGCTTTGGAATATACCTCAGCACTGGAGGTGACTCCTTGGCGTCAGTGCCGGTTCTGAGACACAGAAACAGTGGGGACCCCTGAGTCTGACCCACCCCTGTCCTCTCTGTGTGCCCTGGCAGATGCAGAGCAATCTCCTGGAGCAGATCTCTGCCTACAACATGAGCCAGTTCAGCCAGCTCGTGTCTGCTGTCATAGTGAAGTCATGGCCAGTCACAGCTGGGCAGTCTGAGGGGGATTTTGACACGGTTCTGCACCACCTGCTCACGTGGCCTGACATCAAACATATCTTCAGCTTTAATGGTAGGTCTGTAGTTGGGTTTTAGGAGGCCCTGAGAAGCTTTTTTCTGCCTCATAGCTGCCACTGCACAGAGCAGCAGAGAGAAATTGTCCTGCTCTTTAGTCCCCGTCCTGCTCTTTAGTCCCTATCTCAAAGCTTGAACTATTGAGCTTGGGTTTGAAGAGGGAGTCACTATTCCTCTGCTAATCCACTGCAGCTTCCTCAGGATTTGTGGACCATAGCTCCTTTCCCTTAGAAGTTCTCACAAGTTACTGGCACACAAAAATGCCAAAGAGTTGGCCAGGTGAACGAATCCAAATGGCTTTTGTTTGCCCCACAGGGTTTGGGTGTGGGCTCTCCATGGAAAGTTTCCACGTTGCTGTCCTGAGATCCTAATTTTGTTCAGAAAGATGTGAGGGGTTGGAGGGTGGTGTGAGTCCACAGGCTCTTGGGTAGGGGTTCAATAGGAAATGGAAGGACTCTGTACCATGGCCTGGAAAAGTTCCTCATTCTGCCTGTTTTTTGGGAATTGTGACATGCTTTGTGTCTGGAACAGGAACAAACAGAAACCTTCTGGACAAGCTTACAGATGAAGCAAAGGATGTCATGGCCATAGCAGACTCTGTGCTTACGAGTGTCACCGATGACATCCACAGCGGCTGCGTCCTCCTGAAACACCTGGAGGAGGTTTTCCAGCACAAGGAGCAGTTCCTCTACATTTGGGAGACAAGTAAGAGATGGGTTCAAAGGGGGCATGGTTGGCTTAGGGCATCATTGTAGTGATGCTGGCCTGCTCAGGAGGGGCTGCAGGGGTTAGGAATGCTCATGAAGTGCTCCACCAATTTGGAGTGCTGTCCCTTGGCCTGGGCAGGGAGCTCCCAGCTCCAGTTCGTGTTGTCACTGTGGGGTTTGGGACTCTGCAGTTCCCAACCTGAGTCAGGGTGCATGGCATGGGAAGTGTCTGCTTTGTGACTACAGAGGAGTTTTCTTTTAGAGCACCAGCAACGACCAAGTGAGGAAAAGGAACTGCTCCTGAGAAGCCTGAAAGAACTGCTGGCATTGAGGCATGAAGAAGTCACACAGCTCAGAAGAGAGGAAAAAGCAGTAGGAACCTTCCTGAGCATGTGCAGGAAGGTGCAGAAGTCTGTGAGAGGTAGAGTTCTGGGGGAGCAGTCTGAAAGTGGCAACTCCAGAAAACATTTTCCTTGAAAATCTCATGGCTTTGGGAGCAGGTTTGAGTCTAAGCCCCAAAGTGAGGGTGAGGAGGGGTGGAGGAAGTACATCCAGAGCACTGGGGGGATCTAGTGAGTGCTTGTGCATCAAATGACACTTGGAGGGGTCCACCTGCCTGGTAGCATTTTGTGGCTTGGGCGATGGGATAAAGTGAGCTGGAGCCAGGCTGCACTGGCTGATCTCCCTCTGGCCTGTCTCTGGTTTACAGTGAATGTGGGTGAAGTGGAATTTCAACACTCAAAAGATCTTCACTTAAAAAGACTGCATCAAGTTGTGGTGGTGGGAAAGAGACCCCTGCAGGCCTTCTACAGCCTGAGCCCAGAGTTGAAAGAGTTCGTCCACAAAATGCACTCTTTTAAGGACAGCCTGATCTTCCAGCAGTTCTGGGAGGAAGCAGCACAGAAAGCAGGAGAGGAGTATGCTTGTGACAGTCCAGAGGAGGAGGAGGAGGAGGATGAGGAGGAGATTGCTCCTGAGCTGGACCTTGATGATGCTTTGAACAGCATGATCCGCCCTTGCTTTGACAGCTATGAAATGCTGTACGATGATCTCAGATCAGGAAGTCTCACACTTTCTGCAGTGGATAAAATTTTCCAGGAATTCACAAATCATCCTGAAGATCTCAGAGTGGAGCTGAACACCATCTGTGGGCTTTGGCCTGCAGAAGACAGAGGCTGGGTTGACCAGCGAGTCCAGCAGATCCAGCAGTACCATGAAATGCATTTAACCTTAGATGCTGCCAAGATCATTGCCCATGTCAAAGAGAGTTTAGGCCTCTCTGGTGACTTCAGTATCCTGGAAAATTTGTTGCATATAGTAAGTATCCCTGACTTTGGCTCTGTACTGCCAGGGTGTTGGCTAAATTTCAACCTTCCCACAAGTCTACCCCAGTCTATCAAGAGCCATTCTTTGTCCCAAAATGCTTATTTGAGGTAAAAATCAGATGTTCCAAGTGCTTTTGTGTAGTCATTCCTTAAAGTGGGATTATGATACTGCTCTGTTGGGATGTGGCTTTGTAGAGGGCTTTCCTTTCCCTGCTGCAGAACCAGTGACATTTCCCAGTTCCAGACTCAGTGTGTGTTTGCACCTCTTGCTTTCCAGACAGAAAAACTTGACTCCTACAAGACCCAGAAGCTGGATTCTATCAGCCCTGAGCTTGTGCAAGCCAAGAAGCTGCTGCAGGGAATCACTGTGTCCCGCCGTGGCTGTCTGAAGGAGCTGGCCCAGCAGAAGGAGTTTGTCTGCTGGGTCAGAGAAGCACTGAAAGGTGTGTGCTGCTCACCCAGGAATTAGACAGAGAGTACTAGAAGGGATGGCAGCCTGTGTGGGGGAAGGAGGAACACTGAATCCCTGACCCATCTGCTTTGTGCCATGGCAGCTTCTGTTGTTGAGAGTTACATCTCTGATGGGCTTTGGTGTGGAACGTGCTATAAGGACCCTTTAAACATGCCCATGCACTGGTGCAGCACACAGGGACCACCCTGCTGGGAGCTGGGCTGGACCTGGAGGGCTTCAGCAGCTGCTGCTGCTCAGTTCAGACCTGTTGTTTCAGAGGATGGAGCCGTGTGTGTGCCAGCTGAGCTGTCTGACCTGCACAGACACCCTCAGCTGCACACACCCTGCCAGGCACTGCTCCCAGGGTGGCTGGGGATCTGGGGGCCTGTGGGGGTCCATGGATGGATGGATGGCCTGGGAAAGCTGATGGGGAGAGGACGGTTTCACAGGAGCTGCTGTTCAAAGCATTCTTCCTGCATTTCCTGTAGAAGGTGGTGATGAGGGGTGGTGTCCAAGCTGCCTCACGCGTTGCTCACTCCTGTGTTGCCTCGTTTCAGACATAAATGAGCTGAAGGTGTTTGTTGACCTGGCCTCCATCTCGGCGGGGGAGAATGACATGGACGTGGACCGTGTGGCCTGTTTCCATGGCACTGTGCACGGCTACTCCTCCCTGCTCTACGAGCTCCGCCAGGACTCGGGCTTCGAGGACTTCATGCGCTGCTTGCAGAAGCTGTGGCGAGCCCTGGACAGCGATGAGACCCTCCCCGAGAAACTGGTGAGTTCTTCTGGAGCAGGGCCTCTGCATCCTCCTGCATTTCTGCCTTCCAGGAGTGGCTGGAGGTTGGGCTGCACTGGGCAGATGGCACCTGTGTGGGGACATCACTGCGGCTCTTGTTATTGGAGGAAAAACAGCTGATGTTCCTGCAGCACAAAAACTCAATGCAGCAGCTGTAGCTGGTGTAGCACAGGTTTCTCCAGGGCACTGTGAGGCTTTCCAGTGTGATGTGGTGTAGCTTGGCTCGTGCAAGTTTGATGGTGTGAAAGAGGGGAGGCAGATACCTGAGAACTCTTGCTGTGTTGTAGCAGGGCCTGCTTCTGTAGCAAGAGATGTTGGAGCACCGTGGGCTCTGTTCAGCCTCCCATGGAGTGGGTAAGGAAGAGCTGTGCAGAAAGAGCAGGCTGAAGCCAGTACTCATTCCTTTCTTCCTTCCCCATCATGAAACTCTTGTGCCAGCCCAAGCTGTTTGTCCTGGTCAGGTGTAAGCAGAGATCCCAGATTTCAGAGCAGTCAGGGCAGTGCTGTGTCTCCTCTCCCCACAGCGTGCCTCAGCTCAGCACCTGGAGTGGCTGAAGACAGTGAAGGAGAGCCATGGCTCTGTGGAGCTGTCCTCGCTGTCCCTGGCAGCTGCCATCAACAGCAGAGGGGTCTACGTGCTGAGGGCACCAGCTGATGGCCAGAAGGTGAGGCTGAGGTCACTCAGCTCCTGCTGCCCCTCCTGCCTGGGGGCTGCTGCCTCTGTGCTGCCCTGGCCTTGGGCAGAGCCTCAGCCCCAGCCATACTGACAGCTCCTGCTCTGGCAGGTCTCCTTGGACAGCGTCCTGCGCTTCACCCTCCCAGGGAGCTCGGGGGACGCCGAGGCCTCCTGGAAGTACTCGCTGGCAGAGCTCCGCGAGCTGCAGAACAAACTGATGCTCATGTCGGCCAAGGGAGAGCAAGGCCTGGAGGTGGAGAGGTTCTCCGAGGTCAGATTCCAAACCCAGGGGGTTACAGGCTGGATTTTCCCTTGAGCACAAGCTTTTAAGACTGTGGTTGATAGTGGAGTTGCTGGGGGTGGTGGTCCACAGGCACATGGGTGTTCCTGCCTTTGGTTCCTTGCTGAGGTGGAACTAAGCTGGGGACAGAACAGTGAACTGCTGGCCTTACTCTCTGGCTGCACTGGGGATTGTCCTGGCTGGCAGCATCACTGTATTTTTTAAGCAAGCTGGGAGTTCCTTACTGTTTTCCTGGGGATGCTGCTGTTAAAAAGCCACAGAGAGCCTGTGATTGCTGTACAAGGCCTGACACACCTTGGGACCAAAGACTTTCTCTTCATTGAATGTCTTTTCAGTGATTTCGTGGCTGAAACTTGTAAATCAGCTTGTTTCTCTCTCCTCTGTCCCCATACAGGTCTTTTCCAATGTCCAGAGACTTGCCCAGGCCTTTATAGACCTTTACTCAGCTGGGAACATGCTTTTCCGCTCCTGGCTTGCTCAGGTGTATTGTTCACCCCACAGAGAATCCTGTGTTCTTATAGACTTCTCCCTGGGCCCCATCCCAGTGCTGGAAGGGCAAGGGGATATGGCAACTGTGCTCCCAGCCCTCTGCAAGACCATGGAAAGTTTCCTGGAGAACTGGAAAAGTTTCATGAACGCCAAGCGATGTGAGCATTTCTACCTGAACTACTACAGTGCGGAGCAGCTGGTGTACCTGTGCTCAGAGCTGGGCCAGGGCAGCCCCAGCCAGGCTGCCCTCATGATGCTCTCCTTCCTCAACCCCCACTGCACCGAGCAGGATGTTCTCACAGCCCTTGGCAGCCAGGGCCCTCCCAGCTCAGGCAAGGTTGTTTCTGACTTCCAAGTGCTGCTGGATGGGGAGAGGGACCTGAGCGCCCAGCTGGAGCACATCTGGGAGTGCTACATGAGCAACATGGGCTCCTTCCTCCCCAACTGCCTGGACATTGACACACTGGGCATGTGGCTAAAGAACCTGGCTAGCAGGGGCAGGGAGTATGTCACCAGAGACTTTCCTCAGGACCTGCTCTGCGTGGGCCAGCCCAACCTCATCACCTGCCCTCGCTCCGAGGTGCTCAGCTCTGCCCTGGCCATTTACATGAACAGCCCCGAGCAGCCCCTTCCCACCTTCGACGAGGTGCTGCTGTGCACGCCCCAGACCAGTGCAGAGCAGGTGGGGCTGTTCCTGCGCAGGTGCCTCATTCCCTGCCAGGGTGGGAACAAGATTTACACCATGCTCTACGCGGATGAGCTGAGCTACGACGTCAGCTGCAGGGCAGAGGAGCTGTTCCAGCGCCTGCAGGGCTACAATGGCTGCTACAGGCTCATCATCCTGTGCAACTGCGAGCGGGAGAACAGCTACCTGCCCTCTGCCTTCAGCCATTTCAAGGTGCACATGATTCCCCAGAGGTCACAGGCAGAGATCCAGCAGTACCTGCAGCGCCACTTCCACGTGGCTCAGCCCTCCAACTCGGCTGCAGCCGTGTTCAGGCAGCACATGTGTGTTGGGATTGTGTCCTCCAAAAGAGCTGGCATGGGTAAGATGGCATGTACAGAGTGGGCTCTGCTGAGAGCTCAAAATGAGGGTGGGGTTCACCTTGCCAAGGTTTGTGTCCAAGCTTTAAGTATCTCTGTCAAAAAGAGCAATTCAGATTGGTCAGTGCAGGGAGGCGAAAGCTGGAAGTTACCTTGTCCCCTGGTTTGACTTTAGAAATAAGCACAAAATAGAATAGATTCAAGTCCTAACAAAGAGTAAAGTTTCTCTCAGACAGTGGAAGGAAAACAAACCATATGGATAACAAGAGCAATGTGTTGGATTCCAGGCTGTTCAAACCAGATTTAGATTTTCTTCTGGAATGCCTTTTAGGGAGTTTCAGAAGTTTTAGGGCATGGGGTACTTCATTTTATTTCCTTCTATATATTATGGTCTTAATGTGATATATCTGATATTGATGGCTTTAATTCTTGTGGTGTTCTTAACAACAGGGAAATCTCTGTATGTGAAGAGGCTGCATGAGAGACTGCAAGAAGAGCAGCCTGACTGCACAGAACTTCTGAAAACCATCAGACTGATTGAACCAGAAGTGGATGAAGATAAAGTGCTAAAATCTCTCCTGCCTTTTCTGAAGAGAGAACACCAGACAAAGCCCATGATATTCCATTTTGATATCACCTCTTCAGTGAGTACATCTCTCCCTCCCACAGCTGCCTTGTCCTACAGGTCCTGTGTGGACCCTTGCAGGAGCCTTCTTTAAAGCTCTTGTTTTTCAACTAGCCATTTCCCTAGCACGTGTTCTCTCGTTATTGTGTAAGTAACACAAATACCATCAAGGTGATTGAACTCTGGAACAGTTGCCCAGAGAAGCTGTAGAGTTTCCAGCCTTGGAGACATTAAAAACCTGACTGGATCTTGCCCTGGGCAGCCTGTTCTAGCTGGGCCTGCTTTGAGCAGAAAGCCTTCCCACCCTCACCTGTTCTGTGATTCTGTGAAGTTGTGATGGGTAAATAAAGAGGAAGTGCCTTGGTGTCTCTCCTTGTGACAGGTGCAGCGTGGAATTCCAGAGTTTCTCTTCAAGCTGTTGGTTTTGCAGTACCTGACAGATAATAATGGCAATATGTGGCTACGGCAGAAGTGTCATCTGTACATCATTGAAATCCTGGAGGTGTCCTCAGTGCCAAAGAAAGCAGCCAGACATGTATGTACCAGCAATGCTCCTTTTCTGGGAATTTCTCAGTTGCTTTGCACGTGTTTGTACATAGCTGTGGTGAGTTGTAGAGACTGTAACTGTAAACACAGCACAGGAGTTCCCTGTTTCATTGGGGATGCACTGTACCCCATAACAAACTGGTGTCCCTGGTGTTGTACAAAGTGACACTAACTAGACAGCAAATTAGGCCTGTCCAGTTTCCTTGGGTTGGTGATTTCTGAAGGCATGTTAGTCCAAGCCTCACTACCCCCACGGTAACATTTATAGAAAACACAGAAATGCAAAATCTCATTTCCCTCATGTTAACTTGCATGTCTGAAAGTAGGGGAATATCTATATGCAGCTGTAAGAAGAGAATGTAGAAGTGGCTGGAATAAATGCCAACAGTTTCTTGGGTTTAATTTTCTTTGAAGTAGCCCTGAGAAGGGGCTGGAGGTGATGCCAGGTTCATGTTCCTGGAAGGAAAATGTTGGAGGGAATAGTAAGTAGAAGAAGGGATGCACAGGGAAAAGGCTGCCTTCTGTTTCTCAGGTCTGTGGTTTTAGGCAAGGAGACTGTTAAGAACAGATTAACTAAGCTGATGACGACTGGGGCTACAGCTCTGTGATGACCTTTTCTTTTTCTCTTCTCCAGATGTCAGTGAGCCAGAAGTATCACTTCTTGGATGTGTTCCCTAAAATAATGTGCAAGTCTCCCAAAGAAGTGCTAGAAATGGAGACACTTGAGAACTGTTCTGGGTATGTGGGAATGGACAAGGAGGAATTTTGCAGTGAGGCTTTCCAGAGACCTTTCCAGTACCTGAAGAGGTTTGACCAGGGGTGTGACCTGGACACATTCTGGTATGAGGCATTCTCGGTGGAAGGCAGCCCTGCAGAATGTCTGCAGCTCTTCCTCCTGCACTGTGGGGTTGTGGATCCCTCCTGGACAGAGCTCCGCAACTTCACCTGGTTCCTCAACATTCAACTGAGAGACTGCGAGGCTTCTGTCTTTTGCAACCCTGACTTTGTCCAGGACACTTTGAATGGTTTCAAGAACTTTGTGGTTGGCTTCATGATTTTAATGGCGCGGGATTTTGCGACGCCGTCCCTGAGCATTTCTGACCAGAGTTCAGGAAGACAATCCTCCCTCCTGGAGAATGTCGCGGAGGAAGATCTGCTTCCTTTCCGTATCAGGAAGAAGTGGGAGTCAGAGCCTCATCCCTATCTGTTTTTCAATGAGGATCGTGTGTCCATGACATTCATTGGTTTCCACTTTCAGCAGACTGGGAATCGCATTGATGCCATCAATCCTCTGAATGGGAATGTCATCAAGAAGGACATCATGACTGCCGAGCTCTACCAGGGCTTGTTAATGCAGAGGGTTCCCTTCAACGTGCCCTTTGACCAGCTGCCCCGCAACGAGAAGCTCGAGAGGCTCTGCATGGTGCTGGGGCTCCCCTGGGTGTTTGACCCCGACGAGACGTACGAGCTCACCACGGACAACGTGCTGAAAATCTTGGCCATAGAGATGCGATTCCGCTGCAACATCCCGGTGGTCATCATGGGAGAAACAGGCTGTGGGAAAACCAGGCTGGTAAAGTTCCTGTGCCAGTTACGCAGAAGCTTTCTAGAGGTGGAGAACATGAAGCTTGTCAAGGTTCATGGAGGTACCACTGCAGAGATGATCTATGCCAGGATCAGAGAAGCAGAAGCCCTGGCTAAATCCAACAAGGAGCAGCATGAGTTGGACACCGTCCTCTTTTTCGATGAAGCCAACACGACAGAGGCCGTGAGCAGCATCAAGGAGGTTCTGTGTGACCGCACGGTGCAGGGGAAGCCTTTGGCCTCTGGCTCTGGCCTGCGGATCATTGCAGCCTGCAATCCCTACCGGAAGCACACGGACAGGATGATCCAACGCCTGGAGCTGGCTGGGCTGGGCTACCGGGTCAAGGCCGACGACACGCGGGAGAAGCTGGGATCCATCCCTTTGAGACAGCTCGTGTACCGGGTGCACGCTCTCCCGCCCAGCATGATCCCGCTGGTGTGGGACTTCGGGCAGCTCAACAACTGCACGGAGAAGATGTACATCCAGCAGATCGTGCAACGCGTGGCGGAGCAGCTGCCCATGGCCAAGGACGAGGTGAGGATGATCACAGAGGTGCTCTTTGCCTCCCAGCAGTACATGAGGCAGAGGGACGACGAGTGCAGCTTCGTCAGCCTGCGGGACGTGGAGCGCTGCATGGAGGTGTTCAAGTGGTTTTACAGGCACAGCCAGCTGCTGCTGAGGGAGCTGGAGAAGTACCTGGCTGAGAGGAAAACTCCCAAGAGCAGTGGTGGCAGAAACGGCATCATCTGGTCCTTGGTGCTGGCGGTCGGGGTCTGCTACCATTCGTCCCTGGAAAGGAAGGAGCCATACAGGACTGCCATCAGCCAGGTCCTCCCAAAGCCTTATGATACCCAGAAAAAGATTTTGGAAGAAATCACCCTGATGCAGGACTTATTCCTGAGTGGGGTGCCACTCCGGGATACCATAGCAAGGAACTTGGCCTTGAAGGAAAACGTTTTCATGATGGTCATCTGTATTGAGCTGAAAATCCCTCTGTTTCTGGTTGGGAAGCCTGGGAGCTCCAAATCCCTGGCAAAAACCATCGTGGCCGATGCTATGCAGGGCCAAGCAGCTCATTCTGATCTGTTCAAGGACCTGAAGCAGATCCATCTCGTGTCATTTCAGTGCAGCCCCCTCTCCACTCCAGAGGGAATCATAGGCACTTTCAAGCACTGTGCTCGATTCCAGGAAGGGAAGAACTTGGAGGAGTATGTATCAGTGGTGGTTTTGGATGAGATTGGGCTGGCAGAAGACTCTCCCAAAATGCCCTTGAAGACTTTGCATCCACTTCTGGAGGATGGCTGCATAGATGATGTCCCTCTTCCTCACAAAAAGGTTGGCTTCATTGGGATTTCCAACTGGGCTTTGGACCCTGCTAAGATGAATCGAGGCATCTTTGTTTCTCGAGGTGACCCCAGCAGAGAGGAGCTCATTGAGAGTGCAAAGGGCATTTGCTGCTCAGCACGAGGGGCCTTGCAGAAGGTCGAGCAGTATTTCCATCACTTTGCAGATGCATATGAAAACATTTGCAAGGCTCAAGACAGGGAGTTTTTTGGCCTGCGTGACTACTACAGCCTCATAAAGATGTTTTTTGCCTTAGCTAAGAGCTCCAAAAGCGAGCCCACACCTCAGGACATCGCTGCAGTGGTTCTTCGTAACTTCGGTGGCAAAGATGATGTCAATGCCTTGGAAATATTCACTTCCAAGTTGCTAGGAAAAGGGGAGATACGTGCTCATGATATCAGTAGGATAGAGCTGATCCGACAGAACATTTACAGCAGTGCTGAGGATGGAGACTGCAGGTACCTGCTTGTGTTGACTGAGAACTACGCGGCGCTGCAGATCCTCCAGCAGGCTTTTTTCACTGCCCGACAGCAGCCAGAAATCATCTTTGGCTCCAGTTTTCCTAAGGACCAAGAATACACCCAGATATGCAGGAACATCAACCGAGTGAAGGTATGCATGGAAACTGGCCAGATGGTTGTGCTCCTCAACTTGCAGAACCTCTACGAGAGCCTCTACGATGCCCTCAACCAGTACTACGTGTACCTGGCTGGGCAGAAGTACGTGGATTTGGGGCTGGGCACGCACCGGGTGAAGTGCCGGGTGCACCCCAAGTTCCGCCTGATCGTCATTGAGGAGAAGGAGGTGGTGTACAAGCACTTCCCCATCCCGCTGATCAACCGGCTGGAAAAGCACTACCTGGACATCAACACCGTGCTGGACAAGGGCCAGAGGGAGGCCGTGCAGGAGCTGGAGCGCTGGGTGCAGGAGTTCACGGCGGTCAACACAGAGGAGCACTTCATCAGCCAGCAGCAGTACAGCCCAGCAGATGTGTTTGTGGGCTACCACGCCAACACCTGCGCCTCGCTGGTGCTGCAGGGCACGCAGCGCCTGCGCCCGGCCTGCGCCCCCGCCGAGCTCCTGCCCCGCGTCACCGAGCAGGCACGGCTGGCCCTGCTCAACTGTGCCACCCCCGACGCCGTCATCCGCCTCTGCAACTCCGTGGGGGTGTTCATGGCGCACTCCCTGGCCCACACCTACTTCAGGCAGCAGCAGCACACGTCCTTCGCCGACTTCCTGGGCGCCCACGTGCGCGCGGGGGACGGGCCCCAGACCGCCTTCACCGAGGTGAGTCTGGGGTGTTCCCCACCCTTCTGACCCCGCTCAGGGTTTTGATTTTGGGGTGTGGTGCAGTTCTGCAGCAGGCTGGCAGCCCTGTGAGCACAGGTGGGTCTGTGCTGCATCGCTGCCCCTCTCTCCCCAGGTCACCACCTTCTCACGGCTGCTCACCAGTGCGGACGTTGCCTGCCTGGAGAGGGAGGTGCAGGGCAAGGCCCAGAGGCCCCAGATCCTGTTCCTGCAGCAGTTTGACACGGAGTACTCCTTCCTGAAGGGCATCCGGTGAGTCTGTGCTGGTGTTTTCCTGCTTGGAATGGGCTGTCAGCTGTGTGGAAGGTGTGTGGGCAGAGCATTCGGAGTAGCACATACGGAAAAGGGGGGCTGTGCTGGCAGTGGGCTGACTCTGCCCAGATACCTGCTGATAAGGGACAAACCTTATCAGCTCCATCACATCAGATGGGCTTTGGTGTTTTTCTCTCTCCTGCTGCAGCAGCTGAAGCTAATATGGTGTGACTGGTTCTGTGGTCTTTAATGTTTGATCTTTATGCTCAGTGACTTCTGTTAAATCCCTTTTCACTCTTCAGGGATTTCCTGGATTCTACTTCAGGAAATAAAGTCCTCATTATTCAGACAGACTTTGAAGATGGCTCTCGGGATGCCCAGCTCATCGCCTCAGCCAAGTGAGTTGGCTGTGGAGTGGCTCAGTTCTGCCTGGCCACTCCTCACTGTGTTTGGTTATTGGTGCTCTTTGGGAATATCACACTCAGGAATGTGCAATCTTTTATTCTTTAGCAGAATGAATCTAAATGCACTGATTGTATTTCAAATAATCCATAACCCAAGTCAGAGTAAGCTAAGCTGAGTGAAATGTGCAAATAATCTCCTTGGAAGTGTGAATTGTGGCCACTGGCTGCAGAAGTCCTGAAGAGCTGAGGGTCATGGGATGATTCAGGGCACAGCTGGAGGTGGCAGCTCAGCTCCACAGCTGGGAGGAAGGAGCGGGAGTCACCGGTGTCTGTTCTGAGAGAGGAAACGTGTCCTCTCTGAGGAAAGACCCGTGGCCATGGGCCTCTGTGTGCCTTTGCTCTGCCAACAGCATTTCCTCTTTGCTGCAGGTACACCGTTGTCAATGAGATCAACAAGGTGGACCTGGGGGAGGTCTCTGTCTTTGTTTACTTTATCATGAAGCTTTCCCGGCTGGAAGGAGGAACATCCTATGTGGGATTCCATGGAGGTGGGTGTGCCCATCTGTCCCTTCAGGCAGCCATATCTCTTGCTCATTGTTCCTTTAAGTGCTGAGAGCCTGGACTCAGTGTCCTGTGGGTTGTCAGAGCTGCTTCCCTGTCCCACAGGAGTGCCCAGGGGATCAGTACCTGGCAGTCCTGGCTGGGAGCACCTTGCCTTGCCTGCTGACAGACAGGTCCCCTTTCCATTCAGCTGCAGAGCAGCACACAGCCACGAGGGTAACTCTCTGGGTGTGCTGTCCTCCAGAGGCTCTGGAGCAGGTGCTGACGTGTTCAGCAAGGTTTCCCTGGGTCTTGGGGCTTGTGAGAGCCTCAGAACCTTGGACCTGTCAGGCAGGGACACATGCAGCAGCATGTTCTGAGGGCATTGTGCATTCCCCTCCTACAGCAAGAGGTGAGAGTTAGTAGCCTCTGAATGTAACCCCAGGTGCTGGCAGGTAATTTGGGGAAGCTCCTCTGGAAGAACAAGCTGCAGGCTGGGAATGATTCCTTTGGTTCTGTGCCTGCAGGGCTGTGGCAGTCAGTGCACATCGATGACCTCCGCAGATCCAAGGACATGATCTCTGACTTGACAGCCCTGCAGAACCTCACCATCAGCCAGGTGTTCTCTCAGGATCCAGGTACAACCAGGATCACACAACCAGCTGTGTGCTGGGGAAAGAGGGAGCTGTGGGCCCAGACTTGCTACTACAGGAACTGATGTCTGGTACAACGTATCTGATGACTTTCCCTGCTCAACACCTGGTTTTGGGGGGGGGTCACCACATGGCTCCCAACTTGTATTTAATTCATTACTACAACTTTAGGTCATCAAGCAAGTTAATTTGCTATTTTACTGTTTTATTTTTGACAAAAATGTGGCATTTGCACTGCTCAGCAGCCTGAGTGCTCTGTCCCAGCACAGGAGGCAGCAGATGCTGCATGGCAGAGACTGACAAGGATCTTTCTTTCCCCTCAACTTTTTCTTACTCTTTTTCCTTTCACCACACTGCCTGACAGGAGCCAGGGAGAGCTTAAGGCATTAGCTCAGTGTCACATTTCTCCCAGCTCTTGCTGCATGAAGCCTGACAGCCCGAGCAGGTGTGGCTGTGTTTGAGAGGTGAATCTCAGCTACTCATGCAGGTGCTAATGGGTCTCTGACAGATGTTCTGCTGCTCTGGGATGCAGTTGCTAAAATAAACTGATCTGACTGATGCAGGAGTGCACTGCTGCTTTCTGATAAAAATTCTACACCTTAGCTGCAGCTCTGCCTACCAGTGGAGAAGCACAGGAGGAGGAGATGGAGGTTGAAACAGCAGTGCCAGGAGCAGAGCACCATGAGGTCAGTTCAGAATACATTTGTTTGCCTCTCAGCTGTCACTGTGGCTCTGCTCTGTCATCCATGGGTGCAGCCCACCTTTTGTGTTCCCCTTCACCTGAAACCAATCAGCAGTATTTGCATTGTGAATGTTACTGATCAGACACAAGTACCTTCTCCCCTCTGCCCAGTCAAAATCAGCATCACTAAAGAAATAAACCATTCTAAGGACTCTGTAATTCCTTAGTCATTTCATTCTTCTGATTTCTAAAAATCAGCTCTAAGAGTTTTTTGCCTTTCTGCCACTGGAGATGGGAGCTGTGGTCCTGAGCCTCACTCCAGCTGTGTGCTCTGAGGTGGAGCTGGGCTGGCTGAGGACTCAGCTGTGCTGCAGCCACATTCTCACTGCCTGTGTGCCCTTGGCAGCCTCAGCTGGACATACCCAGCACCAGGGACATGGAGCATTTCCCAGGAAGGGCAGATTTTCCCTGGTCATGTTGATTATTTCCACTTCTTTCTTCAAACTGCTGAATCTTGCCCCTGCAGGAATCTTAACTCAGCACAAATTCTGTGTCACAGGCCAGTTTGAAAGGGCCATGGAAGCTTCATCGTGTTCTTGACAGCAAAAGAGCTGAGAATTGCAGCCTGAGCTGATAAAGCTGGCAACAGGGATGCCAGGCAACAGGCCCTTTGAGGGAGCACTGGAAAGCTTTCAAGGGAGTGTGCTGGGGACAGGAGGGTCACTGCAGGGGAATGACCTTGTTTTCCTGGGCAGGGTGAGATCCTGGACACCACTGTGCTGCTGAGGACCTGTGTGCAGAGTGCTGTGGGGATGCTGCGGGACCAGAACGAGGACCTGAGTCGGAGCAGGAGGAGAATTGAGATTCTCCTTGGCCTTTTCTCCAAAGAGGATGAGCTGAAAGGTGTGTGCTGCAGGAAGTGTCCCTGGACATCTGGGGACCACCAAAACAGTCAGGTCACTGGGAATCCAGAGGTCCTTGCTGTGGTGCAGACAAGGGGGCTCTCCCAAGAATGTGTGTCCATGCTCTAGTGTGTTGGTGGATGTAGGGCTTTTCTGATGTTCAAGTGGTGGCTCTTTCTCTGGCTGTGCTGGCTGGTCTTTTTCCCACTTGGCCAATTATTGGAACAACTGTCAAATGCTGTGCTTGGTGGGATATTTGGGTCCAAGCAAATAGAAGAGAAAACACAAGTTCCCTGTTGTTTTGTAGCCTATTTCCTGAAGATAACCAAGGCTCGTCTCTCCAGCCTGTTGAAGAAACAAGAAGAAAATTCCCTTCACCCAAAAAACTGGGTGCTTCGGGAGGCTTCCAACCTCAGTGCTCTGCAGGAGGCAGGTACCTTCAGGTGAGGACAGCAGCACTGCCTTGTCACCTACAGCCTCCCAGGAAGGGTCTGCAAGTGGCACCTGTGCAGCAGAGACAGCAGCTTTGTGTGATCTGAACATTTGAGTGTCAGTCTCCAGGCTGTGCTGGAAACTCTCTGAAGGCAATTTTAGCTTCTCCTGGGGAAGGGTGATTAGAGCTGAAGGGGCTGTACTGGGACAGGGATGCACAAGTGCTTGAGTGGAACTGTGGGATTACAAGTGAGCCAGGAGTGAGAGGAGTGCAGGGGTTTTTTTTGTTGGTGGTCTTTTTTCCCCATAAAGGCAGCATTAGGATTCTGTCACATGTTATTCTGCCCTGTGTCAGCAGTTATTCAAGGCAGGCACCTCCTGTTTTGCTGATGTCCTTGCTCACATTCCCTCTGGGTTTCTCCATCTCTCTCTCCCCAAAGGCACACCCTGTGGAAACGAGTGCAGAAGGTGGTCACTCCCTTCCTGGCTCTCCTGATCTCTGTCATAGACAGGAATGGCAATCTGGAGCTGCTGGCCAGGCCAGGAGCAGAGTGGGTGACAAACCTGTGGATGTTCATCTTCAGTGACTCCAAATTCCTGAGTGTCCCTCCCAGTGTGGGGAAGAACAGGTGAGCCTGGGGGAGCAGCAGGAGGGCAGCAGGGCTCTGCTCACAGTTCAGTCTGTTCTTCTCAGAGTCCCTCCCCTTCTCTCTCCCCTCCTTCCTAGGACTCAGTTGCTTTCTGCAGCCTCTGCCTCTGTTGTCTGTCATAAAAGCCCTTTTGCATTAATGACCTTTTAACCCCCCAGCCCTCAGCCAGAGGTAATCCTGGTGCAAAACAACATAATGGTATCTGCTGATGCTGGGAATGAGATGCCCTTCAGCTGGAGGATAAAGGAATACCTGGAAGAGATGTGGTTGGAGGCTCAGTACATCCAAAACACTGAAGGTGAGAGCCTGGCTTCAGCATCTCCATCCACTGCCCTTTGAGCTCTGGTTTGTCACTGCTGTGCTCCTCCTGTCACTGGAGTCACCTTCAGTCCCTCAGTGCTCCTGTGAGCCAGCAGAGTTCTGTGCAGGCAGCTTTTCTTTGTGCTTCTCACCATTCATCTTTCTCACCTATTCTGTGCCCTTGCATTCAAAGTGCTGTGGAGCAGCCAAGAGTTAATGACAAGGTGAGATTCCAGAAATGCAACACGAGTGCTGGGCTGACAAGGCCTGGCCTGAGTCCCTCCACAGTGCCCTGGATGAGGGGAGTGCTGGATGCATCAGTGATTAATGAGGTGTCAGTGTCTCTAGGATAGATGCTGTGTCAAAGCCAGCTTCCTCCTAACATCCAGCTTTTCTCTGCATCTTCATTTTCCAGGCCATGCTGAGAAGTTTGTGGAATACTTCCAGAAAACTGCCCTGGGAAAATTCATCTCTGCTCTGACTGAGAGAGAAAGGCAGATGCTCTTCGAGTGCTACATCACAGACTTTATTGTCTTGACCATCGGTGTGTCCTCCCAGAAGGAGCTGCAGGTCAGGGGCTGGAAATTCTTTGGATGGGGAGAGGAGTGTGATGCCTGTGGATGTGTCCTTCTGAATCAGTCCTGCCTTGGGGAAAATCCCCTCTGAGGCAGCCCAACAGCAGGGGAACCCCAGAGCAGCCCACTGGGGTTACTCAGAAAGGCAGCACCTCTATAAATTGACACATTTAAGGCTGTCTTTGTAGGGAAGTGACTCTCATCTTTCAGAGAATTTTGCCAGGCTTTGCAGTACAAAATGAATTATAAAAGTACTTTCTCACCTTTGATTTTCTGTGTCCCACCCCTGCAGTGTCTGCGTGTGGCATTCATGTCCTGTGTGGAGGAGTGGATGTCAGAGTCCCCCTGGAGAAGGGAGCTGGTGCCCTCCCTGCCCTGGGCCCACCTGGCACACAACCAGTTCAAGAGCCGCCTGCAGAACTTCTCCAGGATCCTGGCTGTGTACCCCCGTGTGACTGGCTACCTCCTGAACCAGCAAGGATGCAGAGTTCCACGCTCTGAGATGGTAGAGTCACTCCCTCAGCCCTGGCAGGGAGCTCTGTCTGCACTGAATTAGCTGCTGTTCAGTCTCCTTTGGATTTCAGCCACAGCAGAGAGGGAAGCACAGGCTCAGGTTCCTCAGAATTGGGAATGATCTGCTGTGTTGTTATTGCTAAAAGCAGGTTTTAAAATAGTTTGCCCTGCTTTTGCATTAGTTAATAGGACATGCTAACGAGCCAAGCCACAAACATGAGAATTGCAGAGCCTAAAGTAATCAAGTAGGACATTATTCAGTAGAACAAGTGCTGTAGCAAACCAGACTGAGAGCCTGAGGTCCGTAAATAATTCTGAAATGTAACTGTTGTGTTACTCCTGGCCCTGTGTGTCTGCAGGTTCTGGATGTGCTGGCTGCCATGGTGTGTGCTGAGGAGCTGGAGAATCTGGTGCAGACAGCCTCTCCTGAGCTCTGGCTGCAGAGAGTGAAGAACTTTCATATGCCCATTGAATTTCTGTGCAAAGAGGAGGGTGCCCAGCGCAGGGGCAGCCGCTGCCATCAGCTGCTCAGGGAGCTCAGGTAGGTACCAAGCTCTGCTCACAGCCCTGCTCTTTGCCTGGAGGTTCTTTGGGGCATTGGAGCAGCCTGAAGCTGTTCTGGTGCTGCTTTTCTCAGGCTCTGCAAACCTTTCCAGGTTCCTGCTGGGCTCAATTACATACCAAGCAGCAAGAACCACATTTTTTTTCCCCTCATCTCCTGCAGATTCTCTCTCTAAATCTGGCAGTATCATCTGGTGCATTCCATCTGGGTTCAGGGGTTATTTAAAACTCTCCTCAGGTTCCTGTTAACCATCAGTGTCTCCCCACTTCATCCTCTGTGCATAAGAACTCAAGAGATGGGGAATTTCACTGCATCTTGTGTTTTGGAAGAATGCCCAGAGCGCTACCCCAGTTTCTCACAGATCTCATTTAGTTTATTTGAAGTGAAGAAAGTGTAGCTAATTGTGATTGGTATTTTGTAGCCTCTTCCCTTATCTCAAAAAAAATTTTTTTGAGATAGAGGTGTGAGAAGGTGTGTGCAGTGGTGCTGGTCCTGCTGCAGTGAAAGGCCAGGCCCTTGAGCCCTCTGGATTAAGTGCTGGAATGTTCTGTCCTTGACAAAAACCCCTCTGGAAAGCCAAAGGGCAAAGCAAGTGAGAAGTGCAGGAGTGCTGTGGAGAGGAGCAGCAGTGAGCCCCTGGCTGCCCTGGTTGCCATTGCTGCTGTGGTGCCAGCCTGCTGTCCCCCACAGGGCCTGCTGGAGCCGTGTGTTTGCCATGGCACTCTTCGTGGAACACGTCCTGTTGGGCATCCACGCCGTGATGCCGGAATTCGAGGGTTTGGTGAGAAAATACACTTTGCTTCTTGCCAAGGTGAGCAAAGCTGCCATTTCACCTCTTCCCTCTTGAGCTAACCATGCAATTCTCATCTCAGGTGTTGCAGCTGAGTCACTGGGCTTTGTCCTTTCTCTCTGCAGTGTTTCCAGCACGATTCAGACATGAAGTCTCATCCAACCTTTGTTGCAGTGCTGACAGTGCTGTGCCAGTGCAAGGATGAGGTCAGCAGCAGGCTCTGCAGGTACTGACACTGGGGCAGACTGCAGGGGCCAGCAGGGACATTGCTTGTGTTGCCAGCACACTTGTGGCAGTGCTGCATGGGGTGCAGTGAAAGCCAAAGGAAGAGCAATGACCCTGTTTGGTTCTGCACCCTGAGATGAGCAGTGAGCCAGCCCTTGGTCTAGCTGCAGCTGAATGTCTTGTTCAAGACTTTTGGGGAGGCAGGATGGGAGCAGCTGTGTTCATTGCTGTTTCTGGATTCCAGGCATGGTCTGGGGCCGTGTCCCATCTGCCTGGGAGAGCCAAAGGACCCTGTCTGCCTGCCCTGCAACCACGTGTTCTGCCACAAGTGCATCAGCATGTGGCTGGTGCCAGTACAGATGTACTGTCCCTGCTGCAGGGCTGCTGTGGAGGATGTGGAGTTAACTGTCTCTGAGGAGCTCAGGTACTCCAGCCACCCTCTCCAAGGTGGGAGCATTCGGGGGGAGGCTTTGTGAGGAAATTCTCAACTCTGAGGTGGTCAACACAAGCAGAGTGGCAGGTGAACTCTGCTTCATCCCTCTGGAACTGAACAGGTCCTGCCTGTTCTGTTCTATTGTTTGAAAAAAGTGGAAAGCTGCCTTGGCCTCTGTAAAAACATGCAAATCATAGAATGGTTTGGTTGGAAGGGACTTTAGGATCATCTTGTTGGGAAGGTGGAAAAATATCTCCCTGTGGTGACTTTTGCCTGTATGTGCTTGGTTCCTCTGTGGCTTAAGAGGTTCTGTGTTTTGCCCTTCCCAGAGCTGCCCTAGCAAAGAACGCCCTGTTCCGCCAGAGGTGCAATAATTTCTTCATTGACATGGTCACCACCATGTGCTTCAAGGACAACCAGCCCCCTGAGCCAGAGGTGATCCAGAGCCTCCTGAATCTGCTGTTTGTTCACAGAACAGTTGTGAAAGACTCAAGTGAGCTCCCTTCACCCTGACACTCAGTCTTATAGAGCTGGACCTGTCACCACCTTCTCTCACCTGCCAAACCTGTCCTTCCCTTGTCTCCACAGATCACCCTGCTGTCTACACAAAATTCCTGTCTCCATTTAATGATGAGGTGGATGAGACTCCCGTCATCCGCTCTGTGATGCTGAAGCTGCTCCTGAAATACAGGTGAGCACATTCAGCTGAGGGAGGTTAGGCCAGGGCCAGGTTCAGCTCTGTTCCTCATCAAACTCATCCCATTGTTCTCCTCACCTCCCTGAGTTTCATTGAATCTGAATCCCTTTGTATTAGTCATGCAGCTTGGCTGGCTTGCATGGAGCTTGTGGTGTAGTGTGAGCAGCCTGTGCAAGGTTTACCTGGCTGTCCCTCACTAACCCTCTGCTGAGGGTGGATGCCTGCCTGCTGCAAGGTGGCTGAGTAGTTCCTCTGATTGAAGTCAGCAAAGCAAAACTCCTCATTCACTGAGATTTAATCAGGATTTAAACTGATCTTATGTCTGCTCCACAGACCTCCCCATTCCCACAGCCCTCCCAGCCTCCCTTTGCAGGCAGGGCACAAAAGCCCCTTCTCAGGTGTGACCACCTCCTGAACCAGATGCCTTTTGCCCTGGAAGTGCTCATTGAGCACTGCTGATGATCAGAGCCTGGCTCATTGCCAAATGTCACCTGCAAAAAGTGGCACAAGGGCTTCTCCTTCTTGCAGCTGGATCCAGAGTGACCCCACCTGTCACACGGCCAGCTCTGGGAGCTGAGCTGTCATTTAGAGCAGGGGCAGTCCTGTCAGCATGGCAGCTGTGTCAGGGGACTCTCTCTCTCCTGTAGCTTCAATGAAGTGAAAGATGATGTGCAGCGTTACCTGTCCCAGGTGGAGCACAACGAGCTCCTAGAGAAAAATGACAAAAAAGAGCTCTACTTGCTTTTTGTCAACTGCTTGGAGGTAAGAGCTGGGCCATGAAACTGTTGCAGTTTCATGAGTAAAAAAAGTCAAGAACAGAAATTCTTCTGCAGTTCTAGGCGTGTTTCTTGTGTATGTAACTATTTTTCCAACTAGAAAGCCCAGAAGGAGTTGATATCAAATCACCTGGTCAAGAACTTGCTCTCAGAAATGAGCCTTGCTTTTCAAGGAAAGGCTTGTGTGTCTTTGGAGTGTTACATAAATTCTTTTCCCTTGGACAAGTGTCTGAGTGTTAAACCTCAAACTCCAGCACAGGAGTGCAGCAAGCAGGGCCTTTCTCATGGCAGCAGCAGCCCACTGCTGAACTGCCTTCTTGTCTCCACCCTCAAATTACTGTGCAGAACTTAAATTATTATGCCTTTTGGATTGTTCCCTTTCCTCCCCTTTCATAACTTTCAGAACTTTAGACAACTTGAAACAAACGTGACAGCAGGGGAGAGGTTTAATTACTTAGAGTTTTTTTTAAGTGACTTTGTAGTTAAGATCACCACTTCTGTTCTTGCTAAGGGACAGACAGGTAGAGCTTGGCATCTTGGAACATGGAATGTGTGTTACTCACAGTGTGCTCATGGCTCTTGCTCAGCTCCAAGCTTGGGAAATAGGGGACAGCTGGGGCACATCCTAAAAATGGTGTTTGGCAGAGGTTTAGGATGAGGGGGCAGTGGGGTGGAGGGTGCAGAAATGGTTTGGAGGGTCAGAGGTGGTTGCTGTGCTTGTGGCAGGGGTGGTTTGGAGGGTCAGGGATGGATTGGAGGCCAAAACCATATGTGCACGCTCATGGCAGGCTGGGTGCCCTGGGGACACAGAGGTGGCTGAGTGAGGTGGCTCTGCCACTCACCAGCGTTCTGGCCTCTCTCTAGGATTCCATGTGTGAGAAGTCAGAGGACAGCCTGGGTTATGGACATGGAAACAGTCTGCCTGAGGACAGAGCCTTTCCAGAGAACTACCTGCCAGGCAGCAGCAGAGAGGCTCCCCAGGAAGCCTCTGTGGAATACCTGCAGGCCGTGGCCGAGGTGCGCCTGTGCCTGAGCAGGGCTGCAGAGCTCATCTTCGACCTGCAGCAGCACACACGTGAGTCTGATTGTTCTGCTGGAAATGCTGGGTGCAGGGCAGGTGTCCTGTGCTCTGCTAGGACCTGTTTGGTGCATGGCCAAGAAGAGCCACTGACTGACACCCCCCTTTTTCCTTGGGGGTGTCATTCAGTGTCTGTCCCCTGTACCAGGTGTTAGAAGAGCTCTGTAGCTGGAAACAAGGCTGTGCTGGTGACTCCTGTGTAGTTATGTGGCAGTTAACACCTGTAGAAGCAGATTTATTTTATCCTCCTGATGCTAACAATGAGATTTATTTAGAGCCCACTAAATTGAACTTTAAACCATAAATGCTGCCTGAGAACCAGGACTGCTGTAAGGGTTATTGTTTTATATGAATGAGAGCTCTGCACAGCTAGAAGGGATTAAGAGTTTATATTGATGAGTTTATATCTTCCCTGTCAAAGACATGAATCATTGTCTGAAATCTGGCTGAGGAAATGCTCCAGACAACACCTGAGGAAGGGAGGGCTTTGAAGTTCTTCTGTGTAATTACACACTAATAAAGGAACTTGGTGCTACAGATGCGGCAGACAGAAAAGTCTTACAAGGTGGGATGTGCTTTTGCCTCTTTGTTTTAACCTTGTTTTTTTCCCCTGCAGAGCCAGAGCAGATGAAGGAGAAGCAGCATTACCTGAAGAACGTGGAGAAGTTCTGCAGCCTTGCCAGGAACGACTGGCACCGTGTGTACCTGGTCAGGAGGATTGCCAGCCAGCATGGGATGGAATTTGCTCAGAAGTTGGTCACAGAGCCACGCTTCAGCTGGGTGTTCCCAGCAGAAATTCTGCAACAGGTAGACAAGAGGCATCTCCTGGTGATAGCTGTGGTCCCCTCTTTGCCTTCACTTTGTGCTGCTGTGGGTGTTCCTAGTGTTGTGTGGCTCTTGGGGGACAGGCCAGAGTGGCAGTGGTTGGGAGGTGACTTGTCCTGGCTCTCCAGTGAATGGAGTCTGTCCTGGCAGCACCATGTCTGCTGCTGCTGCTCTGGGGAGCCTGAAATGCCCCAGTGCTTGGGAGGAAGAGGAGACTGTGCCTCCTTCAGCTGGGTGGTTGTCCCCAGTGCTGTGCATGGCTGTTCCCTTGGCAGGTCCAGCACGGCCAGTCCAACCCCATCGACCGGTACCTGGTGTGTGGGGAGCGGTACCGGGCCCTGCGCGACGCCGTGGGACAGGCCATGATGGAGGGCACGGCCCAGGGGCTGCTCGAGGCCCAGGAGGTACAGCCCAGTCCTCCCCCACAGCCCTGCTGGGCTTTGCATGGCCCCAGCTCTGCTGTGTCCCTGTGGGCAGTGTCTGTTCCTGACACTTGGGGGCCTTTGCTGAGAGGTCACTGGGGCTTGTGCTCAAGCACATTTTCTTTACTATCCCACCTGCACATCCCATCACTGTAGCTGGGGCAGCTCTGGCCTGTCCCCTGTCACATCCTTGGTTCTTCCCTAGGCCTCCAGTAGCCCCCCAGCTCTGGAATCTGCCCACCTGCTCCTGGCCATCTTCCGAGAGGTCACTTCTCTGTACAGGGATCCAAGCCTTCATCCCAAGCAGCAGGTAGGACACTCCCCTTTGGCACCTTGTGACAAACCTGCTTTGTGGGTATGGCTGAAGGGGATCTGAATCAGTGGTGGAGGAGCTTTTGCTCCGGTGCCTCAGCCAGGGTGATGGCCTGAGCTGAGCAGGCTGGGGAGGTTTTCAGAGCAGGGTAACCCAGGGTGGGAAGCATCTGCCAGTGCTCTTCACTTGGGTGGGGGCAGTATCCTGATGGCTATAGCTCTTTCCAATCTGTGCTTTCAGCAAACAGAAGTGATGACTGAGTTCATCCAGAACTGCCAAGTGCTGAATTCCCTCGAGCTGCAGCTCCTTGCAGTTGCCCTGGTGAAGAACACCCTGCCTGGGCTGGCCGTGAAGCCGCAGGGCCACAGCCAGCAGGGAGCCCTGGTGGAGATGGCTGTGCACGTGGCTGTTGTGCTGCTCTGTGGGCACAGCCCTGTCCTGCAGCCCCTCAGGAACCTGGCCTTCCAGCCACACAGCATGCAGGTGAGGGCACGGAGCTCTTGTGCACTTCAGCTCATCCCTGGTTCTTGCCTGTGTCTGCTGGATCCTCTTTCTCAACAGCATGCTCCAACTCACTGGTTGAGCTGTGAAACACTGAGGAGGAGGGTTTATTTCAGTGGTGTTGGGGCTAATTAGCACAACACCAAGCTCTGGCCTGGGAGCCTTTCAAGGCAGCTCTCCATCCTGAGCAGTATGAAGCAAATACCTTTGCTGATATTTGGGTGAGCAAGGCTGAGAGCAGCTGGCAGCTCCCACTGTGCTGGCCTGCCTGCTCAGAGAGCTCTGGCTCCTCAGCCAGGGGGAGGAATCTGCTGCTCTGCTACTCCTGGCTACCTAAGGTGTAAGGAACATGCTGGTACACACCAGGGATGCATCAGCAATGCACTGCAGGATGTCTGGAGAGTGCACGTGCAAGTCTTAACAATACTGACAGTTCTAAGAGGGGATTTTCAAAGGTGAATTTGAAAATCTGCATCTGCGTCACCTGCCTCACCTCTGCTCTCAGATGTCTCTTGTTCCCCAGTGTGAACAGAGAACCAGTGAGTGACTGCTACAGGACAGAGCTGATTCACAGATCCTTTTGTGACTGTTTTCCCCTTTCACTCCCCAGCACTCGTTTCTGCCCACAATGCCCGAGGACATGATGGCTCAGGCGAGGACCTGGAAGGAAATGCATGGTCTGCACTGGTATGGTGAGTGCTGCTGACTGCTTGGGGAAGGAATTCCTAGAGTCTGGAGACTGAAACTCTTCCAAATGTGAGGACAAACACACTCCTCAGCTTGAGTTATCTGTGGTAAATCCAGACTTGTAGACAGTTTGTGTGGGTGATACACCAAAGGACATCCAGTGCTGTTTAGTCTTCAGCCTGCAGCTGTTCACAGAGCATGAGGGGGCACAAAGGCAGCACAAACAGAGTGTTAGAGGAGAACTCTGCTACCTTCCTGGCCAGCTTTGTCTCTGCTTCCCCCAGCTGGACCTTCCTGCAGCAGGGAATGGGGGGGGTGGGAGTATTCCTGCCCTTGGCAGCAGAATCTGTCAGGCTTGTTTCCTTGTTTATCAAGGAGAAGCAGCACTGAAAAATTCCTTGGCTTCCTGTGTGGGCCTGTCAGTCCTTTGGGCTTTGGGATAGTCAGGACTTTTGATTAGATCTTCAGCATATTTCTTGCTCCAGGATGGTGGCATGAATGAAAGGGAATAACAGGGGCTGTATAAATCTGTCTTAGAATACTGTCCTGTTTGTTTCTCTCTTCACAGAATGTCCCAATGGCCACTTCTGCACCGTGGGAGAGGTAAGAATTTGGGACTGATGGGTATTTAAGCAGACAAAGTTTTCAACAATAAACTGTTTCATTTTGTTTGCTGGTTTGAATGTTCTGATGCACAGAGTTCTACTTCTAAGCTTGATATTACTGATAATTTTGCCATTGTAATGGAAAATTTAGAATACCCTTAGCATTTATACTATAGATTGGGAAACATCAGGCAGAGGCCAAATTTGTAGCAGGGTTTGAATTAACCACTTAGAGCTTGGATTTTTGTTTCATTCCCTTTCTCTGCTGGAGAAGATGTTGCTCTGGAATTCAGTGTTGTCCTGTTGCTTTTCCCAGTGTGGGCTCCCCATGGAAACGAGTCGCTGTCCTGACTGCCACATCCCCATTGGAGGCATCAACCACAAAGCCCTGCAGGGCTTCAATCGGTCCAGGTGGGCTTTGTTTCAATGCCTTTGCACTGCTAAATGATGTAGGACTTGCCTGTGGTGCCCTCAAAGGCCAGAGGTACCAACCACTCTCTGGAAGGTGTAAGGAAGGGATGTCCAAGCAAGAGTAATCAGACAGCAAAACCAGAGAAATTTGCTTTTCTGTGCACAAAACTGAGTGGAAGCCTTCACTCCCCTGTGGCACTTTGGACTGGCAGCTTTTATGGCATTCAAATACATTATGGGTCAAAAAGGTATTGCTGGGTATCAGATGTCTTGTGTGGTTTTTGTCAAGATAAAAAAAAAACCAAAACCATATGTGCACTTTCCTACAGGATTCAGGAAGACAGAACTCAGACTGGCCACATCCTTGGAGAAGTTGAGCACAGAAGGACCCTGGGAATGTCTGACCGGGGCGTGTCCCCCGTGGTCTTTGTGCTGCTCCGTTTGCTCACTCACCTGGCCATGCTGCTGGGAGCCTCCAGAGACCCTCAGGTATCTTCCAAAAATGCTTCCAAGTGTAGAAATGTAGGGGAACCTGTGTATGCTGCTGGTCCTTTTCATCATATTGCCAAGTGACCAGGACAGTCTGTCAAGACCTAAATTCCCTCCCTCCTTGCCCAGGAGGGATTTTGGTGAATTCCTGCACTTCCATGCAGGCACATCCACCCAGCCCTGCCTTGATGGGTGTAGGTAGCAGGAATCCCACAGGTGGGGGTGCCTGGCAGGACTGAGCTCTGTGTGCCTTGTACTTCCCTGGGTGTTTTTGGCTGTGCTCAACTCTTGCCTTTGTTGTCTTTAGTCCCTGGGAACGATGATCAAGCCAACAGTGAAGGATGTGGTGAGCTTCCTGCAGCGGCACGTTCAGGAGGACTTGGCACAGCTGACCAGGATTTTGGGGAAGAGTGTGGATGACACTATCAACATCCTGCACCTGGTGCTTAGCAGCCTCCTGCAGGCCCCCCAGCAGCAGCCAGGCCAGTGTAAGAAAAGTCACCTGCCCTGTCACACCTGGGGCTGTGTTTGAAGGGCTGTGGCCATGCAGCCACCTTGCTGATAAACCTCTTCACCCCTAAACATCAGCAGCTGAGCTGAAGAGGAAAATAGAGTTTGAGTCTTGTTTCTTACTGTAGGGAGGGAAGAATTTTTGGTTGTTTGCTTCTTCAGTTGAGTACATGGTGTTTGCAAGGTTTGGTGCAGTCAATAACTCTGAAAATGAATTATTGACAAAACAATGTCATGACAGATGGGCAGAGCTTGCAGCTCCTGAGCAGAACTGCTTTCCCAGCACTCAGCTCGTGCTGTGTGCAATCCCTGTTCTGTTCTGCCTCTCAGTGACTCCCAGAAGCTCTCTGGGAAAAGAGGGATGGCACAGTGGGGTTCATGGTGGGATCTGGAGTCACTGTGGCACAGAGGCATTAATGTGTAAATAGCCCATATTTGGAGTGTGGGACAGCACCAGTCAGTATTCCAAGCTTCAGTCTGTCATTGATTGTCTGAGCTTGGACAGCCTGTTCAATATTTCTGGGGTTATGAAGGAGTTGTATAAATGTCTCCATCATTCACATGAAGCTCCTGGAAACCTGGATCACTGTGTGGTGTTTGGGAGTCACTCTCCAGCTGGACCAAGATACTCAGTTAACTTCTAGGACCTGTGAATCTGTGCTTTCTTTTCACTGAAATACTGGAGATGTAAGAGGTGAAATATTCCTGTTGCAGGGCTGGTGCAGTTTGATGAGTTTCTGTCCACCAAGATGAAGAGAAACAAATGGGAAGAAATTGTTGCAAACACAATTATTGTTCCTGAATTGGAGGTGAGAAATCTGCTGTATAGAGTCAGTAGCTGAGCAGTTCAAAATCCACTGGAAATCTGGTGTGCTGTAATATCTGTGCTACACTTTTCATCTGGCTATTCCTAAAGCCAACCCATCCATGGCACAGCTGCAGGTTAAGGATTAGCCACCTTTATTCTACCTGGGGAAATGGGAGTCTGAGACTGGAGTTGTTCTGGGATGAATTAGTAGAGCTGGAAAAGCAGAAATGGCTTAGCTCAGCTGAAGGTATTTCACAATATCCAATAATTTATTATTTTTTTAATGCAGGATTTGGATAAAAAGCTTCTCAAGTTAAACCAACAGATACAAGAGGATGAGAGAATCTCTTCCAACCCCATAGTGAAAATAGTGTATGGGGACCCAGCTGCATTCCTGTCCCAGCTGCCAGGGGACAGCCACATCCACCACTCCAAGATGTGGAGCTGCCGCAGGAGGGTTTCAGTGGAGAACCTGGGCCACGTTGTGCAGCAGAAGAATGCCAAGGACACTGTCCCTCTCCTCTGGAAGTTCCTGCAGAAGGTGGGGGTAGCACAGGGGGGAGAGCCTGGCTTTGCCCAGGAGTAAACCACGTTTGGATTATCTCAGTACTTCCTGTGATCTTGAGAATGAACATGGAAGATATTGTTGTCTTTTAGACATTTAAGAAGTGATTGCATAAGAGTATTCCAAACTGGTTTGTCCAAGCACAGCCTTACTCACAGGTTCCCTTTCCTCTTCCAGGAAAGTGAGCTGAGGCTGGTGAAATTCCTACCAGAGATTCTGGCTCTGCAGAGAGATTTGGTGAGGCAATTCCAGAACACAGCAGAGATCAAACACTGCTCCATCAGGGAATTCCTCAGGGAACCCCACTCAGGTGAGGAGATTCTGCCAAAATTGTAATTAATGAAACAGAGTGCTGGATTGTCCAGTTGAAAGTGAAGGGGAAGACTCACCTTTTCCTTTTAATGCTCACCTGAATGAACTGGAGACCTGGATAGGGTTGGAAAAGTTACCAGATGACTTTCAAGGGAATTAAGTACAGGAGAGTTTTTTATGAGGGGTGGAAGCTCTGTGCAGTGCAGCAGTGGTTCTGTTGGCATTTTAAGCTCAGCCCTAGAACAGGGCTTGCCTACAGAGTGAACGTTCTTCCCTTCCTTTCATGAAGTTTGTGGCAACTCCTTCAATTATATTTAAGTTCAATTACTGATGCTTTTAAGTACTTATGGAAAAGTACATAAAGGTCATGCAGGAGCAGACAATAATGGAAAAATAACAAACTGAGCAAATGACTCCATTTGATACCTTTAGAAAGGTGTTTGGTGTCTGTTTAGTCTCTTGAGCAGTTGGAGCAGTTGCCTGGAGTTCAGTGATGTGCTCTGAAGATCCCTGTCTTAAAGAGTTTCACCAGGAAAAGGTGTTTCATGGATTATCTTTCTGTTGTTTCTCAGATGTGGTGAGGGACCTGTTAGAGAGGAGAGTGAATGTGTTTCTGTCTGTCTGGAACAAGCTGAGAAGCTCCTTGGACACCAATGGTGAGCAGCTTCTTTCCCAGCCCCGCTCCTCATTCTGAGTTCAGGTTCCTCTCATCACTGATGCTGAGGCATATCCTCAAAACTGGGCTTGGCCATTGAATTTTAAGAATGTAGGTACAAGGGGAGGGATTTGTTTCCCTGTTGTAGTATTCTGACCTGAACTTGTTTCCTTTCTCACCTGAATTCATTCCCTTTCGTGCTTGTCCCTAAGAAGAGCGTAGCTTTTCTCAGGCTCAGTACCTCCTGCCCTGGCTCAGCCTGGACTGGCTCTGGGCCTCCTCAAACACTGCTGTCTGTATTTCAGGGGAAATCAAGCTGCCTAAAGGCTACTGTGATGCTGAGCTGAGCCTGGACAGCAGGCTGGAGGTGCTGCTGCCACGGCGGCAGGGGCTGGGGCTGTGCTCCACGGCGCTGGCCAGTTACCTCATCGGGCTGCACAACGACTTGGTGCACTCTGTCAACAGGCACAACAAGGAGGATGACAGGTGTGCTGCTGCTCTGTCCTTGGGCTCTGCTGCATTCCCTGCTCCCTCTCAGGCAGCTTTCCCTGCTCCACAGAGGCCTCTCCCTCTGAACACAGGTCCTTTGCTCCCTGCAGGTACCTGGTCAGCCCCTCAGAAGTGGCCGACCTGCACCTGATCAGTTACGAGGTGGAGAGGGACCTGATCCCTCTGATCCTGTCCAACTGCCAGTACAGCATGGAGAAGGGAGGGGAGACCTTGCAGGACTTTGATCTGGAGAGGATCCAGCAGCAAGTGATCAGCAAGTTCCTGCAGGGGAAGCCACTCATCACACTGACGGTAGGAGGGGCAGGGGCTGTGCAGCCAGGAGGGCTCTGGGAGCAGCATTCCAGAGCTTCACATCCATGGGTTTCTCTCCTGACAGGGAATCCCCACCCTGGTGCACAGACGTGACCGGAACTACGAGCAGCTGTTCAGTGATGTCAAGAACAAGCTGGAGCAGGTGGGTTTCTGCACTGCAGGAAGCAGGGCAAGCATGAAATCCCTGCTTTTCCAAGGGTTTTCTGTGCCTTGCCTTGTCCATCCAAAGGCTTGCCTGCTGATTTCTCAGCATGCCTTGGGTACGTGCAATCTGGCCTTGTGCTGCCAGACAGGATTTACAAAGAAAAGGGAGATAGTTCAATATTTCAGTTTCCTAAATCTGGAGCTCTGTTGTCTTCCTTGACTTGAGCAATTTTAACAGGAAAAGGAATTGCTCTAAAACAATATTAACTGTGACTTTGTGTTTTTCAGAGTGCTCTGCCCAGTTCTGTGATGAACATGATCAGTGGGGAGCTGCAGTCCTACAGTGATGTGTGTGATGCTCTGTCCCTCACTGAGATCACCCTGGGCTTCCTGGCCATGGCTGGTGAGAACGCTGACATGCTGCTGACTGACTACATTGAGCAAGTTCTGCAGATGGGGGATCAGACAAACCCTCACGTGCTGCAGGTGAGTCCTGAGGGCGAAGCTCACATTCTTGTGGGGTAAAATCTGCCCTGGTTTATGCTAAATCCAGCCTGTGTGACAGAGCCCTCACACTTTCCCACTGCCTGCTGTGGTATCAAAAACTGGATTATTGAGGGCAGCTGGGGAAGGGTGAGAGGGCAGATGGGCTCCACCCAGGCTAAGGGGCTGGATGAGCTCCATGCTGAGCTCTCCCTGGGCAGGGCAGGCTGGGGACAGGCTCCAAGAACATCCCTCACATCCACAGCTGTCCTTCTCTTCCAGGCCCTCAGACGGTGCCAGCTCAGGCACAGCATGGCCCTGTGGCAGCTCCTGTGTGCCCACAAATCTGAGCAGCTGCTGCGCCTTGGCAGGGTATGGCACCCCCAGCACCTCTGTGTGACCTGCTCTGCTCTGCTCTGCCTGCAGCTGCTCAAATGTGTTGTTTGGGTTTTTTCTCCCCTCGCCGCATTTTTAGGATCCTTTTGCAGATGTCAGTCCATACTACAAAGAAGAGCTCACCCCAGAGCTTGCCAAGCTCCTGCACACCTTCCTGGTCCACTCCAGGCTGGAAACCTTCCTGCAGGAGCTCCATGAAATGATCATCCTGAAGCTGAGACGTGTCCAAGCTGTGGAGGAATTGAGACCCACGTGGAGGTAGGAGTTACACACCCAAACCCACCACAGTTGTTGTTAACTGAAGCTTTTCTGCCTCTGAGCATGCACACAGTGGGAACACTCCCTTGGCACATGTGGGCAGCAGCATTAGGAATATCCACACCCATTTCTGGCAGGTGTCACTTCCATCTCACACAGGCTCTCTTAGGGACACTGCTGGAACACTCCAGGAGCTGCTGTCCAGGGCACAAACACCAGCCCTGTTGCAGGCACTTGGATAAAATAATAACAGAATCACAAACTCATTAAGATTGGAAAAAGACTCCACGATGATCAAGGCCAGCCTTCAGGGATAGGCACAGAGCTCTGCACAGGTCCCAGAGCTCAGCTCTGCCCTGCAGCCTCCCCTTGCTGGGCTCTGTGCCTCCACCTTCCTGTTTAACCCTTTTCACTACACACACACCTGTTCACTTGAGGATTTTGAGTATTTCAGGTGGTGCGGTGCACTCATATTGTGGCACTTGAGGAGTATTTTTTTTAGCTGTTAATGCTATTCTGCTCTGTCTTCCAGCCTGAAGGAATCACTCTTGCCTTACCTTTCTGCCAAAGACTCTGAATTAGCTCCGGAGCTGGAAGACACATTCCCAGATGAGATTCTTCTGTCTCATGCTGCTGGTACCTGGAAAGCAGCTGCTGTCTTCAAGCGAGAGCACAGGGACAGTTAGGCCAGGACCCGGCGAGGGACTGCCACAACACCCGTGTCAGGGCTTCTGGAACTCTGGGCATTTGTTTGGGTCTTGTTGGTTGTTCTTTGGGTTTGGGGTTGTTGTTTTTACACCTGATGTGAAGAGGAGGAGGAGGGTGAAATAGACCCAGCAGCTCCGTGTGAACCCTGGATTGCCACAGCTTCAGAGCCACTGAAGGAACATGAAGGACTCTTTTTTACAAACCATGGTGCCCTCATTCTGGGGCAGTGTTGATTGTTGTTGTTTTTCAGCCTGCCTTTCTGCACTGGCTGCAGAACCGGCTCCTGCCCAGCGCCCCCGCTGCGGCGGGACCCGCTCAGGGAGCCCTGAGGGCCGGGGCTCCTTCCCTGCCTTCAGCCCGGCCCGCCTTGTCCCGGCCGGCTTCTCCCCTTCCCCTTCCCAATAAACCCGTTCAGCTCCCGCGGCTGCTGTCGGCTCTTTCCGGGATCGGTGCCGGGATCCGAGCCGGGATCCGTGCGAGGATCCGTGCGAGGATCGGTGCCGGGATCGGTGCCGGGATCGGTGCCGGGATCCGAGCCGGGATCGGTGCCGCCGGCCCGGAACGGCCGAGCCCGGCCGCGCCTTCCGGGGAACGGCGGCGCTGCGGGACGGGCGG
>WBNO01013671.1:43841-61495 GCA_013400575.1 Peucedramus taeniatus
CCGGGGCGCGGTTCGTGGCGGGGCTCGGGAGGCGGCTCCCGGGAGCGGCCCCGCTCTGAGCGCGGCGGTCCCACAGGGAGCAGGCCCGGCTGAGGGCCAGCGTGGTGGAGGAGGACACCGAGCAGTGGCAGAGGGACCCGCATTTCTCCGGGCTGCACAGAGTGGGAGGTGTGGATTTGTCCTACATCAAAGGGGACGAGAGCCGTGCCTGCGCCTCCCTGGTCGTGCTCAGCTACCCGGCTCTCGAGGTACCGCCCGGTCCGGGGCTGCGGGGCAGCGGGAGGTGCGAGACTGGGGAGGAATTCTTCACTGAGAGGGTGGGCAGGCCCTGGCACAGGGTGCCAGAGCAGCTGGGGCTGCCCCTGGATCCCTGGCAGTGCCCAAGGCCAAGCTGGACAGGGCTTGGAGCAGCCTGGGACAGGGGAAGGTGTCCCTGCCATGGCAGGATGTGGAGTGGGATTGGCTTTAAGGTCACTCCCGACCAAACCATTCCGTGGGTCTGTGTGTGTTCAGCAAACCTTCCAGTTGTGTGCTCCTAAGAAAGATAAACGAAACAACATAGGTGTAAGGAGTTAGACAGAGGTTTAGGATGGTGTGATGCAGACAGCTCCCAAATGCAGGAGTTTTGTGGGATGGCTGGGTCCAGAGGAGCTGCAGTGCCTGCTCAGGGAGCTGGTGCCCGTGGGCAGAGGGAGGTGTTTGCAGTGCTCCAGTGCAGAGTCCTGTGGGTAAGCTCTTGCTGGGAACCAGCTGATAATATGGGCTGTGACATAGGAAAGTTTTTCCAAACCTGCCTTGGGTCTCACTTCTCACAGTCGTTTTACTTGAACTAATAAAGATTTTTGGTCTCTTTCCCAGCTTTCAAAGTGATATAAAAATTATCTTTCACTGTAAAAGCTCTAACAAGCAGAGAAATAAAGTTTGATGCTGTCTGCTGGGATTTTAATGAGCTGGATCTCAAGTCCTGCTGTGATCTGCAGGCAGGGCAAGGCAGGAATCTTTGTTTTGTGCTGCCTTACACCATTTCCTTTGAGCTGTCGCTGGGTTTAAAGGGGATGAGCAGGGGGCAGGGAGCAGAGGAGGAGCTCTGGAGCATGCAGGGGCTCTGTGGCAGGGTGCTGTCTGTGCCTGCCCCAGGTGCTGTACCAGGATTGCCGCATGGTGCCCGTCACTGCCCCGTACGTGGCCGGCTTCTTGGCCTTCCGAGAGGTCCCTGTCCTGGTGGAAGCTGTGCAGAGACTTCAGCAGGAGCAGCCCCAGCTCCAGCCTCAGGTGTGCTGTGTTTCCCTTGTCCCGAGCTGGGCTGCAGGGTCCTGGAAAGGTGTTCTCCCTCTGGAGCCTGAGCTGGTGGGATGGAAGGGGCACGGGCAGAGCTGTGCTGGAGCATCCATTCCCTTTCCTTGTGGAGCTGGGAGCAGCCAGGCCTCCCGTGGTGTGTGCAGAGCACTGCCAGACCCACACTGCTGCTGCTTCAGGGTCAGGCACATGCAGGAAGAGCCTTAGAGGGAGAATTGAGGAACCAAGAGAGATTTCTCCTTGCCCCAGAGCCAGCATCCCTGCTTGCTCCTTGGAGTGCTCTCAGTGCCCAGGAAATAATATTTCTGCTTTGGCTTTTTCAGGTGCTTCTGGTAGATGGGAATGGCCTGCTCCATCCCAGAGGTAGGCTGTTCCTGGAGAGCCCTGCTCTCCTGCTCCCTGTGCTGCTCCTTGGCAGTCCTGCTCCCTGGTGTCCCGCAGCTACGGTGCCTCCTTGTTGGCAGGATTTGGCACAGCCTGTCACCTCGGAGTCCTGACAGACCTGCCCTGCATTGGCGTTGCCAAGAACCTCCTGCACGTGGATGGCTTGGTCAGGGACGAGCTGCACAGGGAGCAGGTTAGGCCAGCCTGGGATTTGTTTCTGCTTTTTCATATCCCAAGGGAATTTGCACAGCCACCTACAATTATGTACTAATGAGCTGACCCTGTGTGTGTTTATCCCTAGGTTCGTTCCCTGCAGAGGTCAGGAGAGGCATTCCCACTGACAGGCACCTCAGGGAAGGTCCTGGGCATGGTAAGCTGTCACTTGGCCACTTGTCCCTCTGCACAGTGGGGCTGTCTCAGTGATCCCATGTGGGAGGGCAGGTGTGAGCAAGCGACCAGTGACACTGCTGGCCCCTTCCTGAGAGCTCAGGTGGCTGCAGGGAGTTGGCAGCTCAAGTGCTGGGAGCATTCATGTCCGTGGCTGTGGCACCTGAGGTGCTCCAGCAGCCTGGATGGTGAGCTGCAGTCTGGGAGAGGTGCCAGTTCCCTGGCAGCTTCCCGGGATCGGGCTGGGAGCGGCTGATTCAGAGCAGAGCAGGAACAGGCAGCTGGGAGACACTTCCTGTGTGTGCTGTCAGCCTGGGCTGGCACAGCTCCTGCATCCCAGAGCAGCCTCGGGTGTCTGGGGAAGGGCCACGGGGGACAGACAGTCCCTGGAGGAGACATTGGGATGGGGGATGACGTTCAGGAAGGCTGGGAGCTGCAAACACAGAGCCACCACCCCACCCGAGGGCTCCGGCTGGCTCCTCATTCCACTGCCCCTCTGTGTGTGTTCAAGTGAGCCTCTTCAGTGCCTCATCTCTCCTTTCTGACTGCCCAGGTGCTGCGGAGCTACAACAACAGCTCCAAGCCCCTGTACGTGTCCGTGGGCCACCGGGTGAGCCTGGACACGGCCGTGCGCCTGGTCAGGGCCTGCTGCCGCTTCCGCGTCCCGGAGCCCATCCGGCAGGTATGGCACCAGGGCAGGGCCAGGGGGCTGTGTTTGCCGAGGGGGCTGCTCCAGAGCCTCGCTTTGCCCCTCCTCTGCTGGGGACTCCCTCCTGCTGGCCAGCTCCCCCAGCCCGTGGTGGTGCTCACTGATCCTTCCAGGCCCGTTCTCCTGACGCAGTGCCCGGCAGCATTCCCAGCCCTGCCTGCAGACCCAGCCTGACTGATTCCCTGCTTGGCTCTCTGCAGGCAGCTCCTGCCGTGCTGCTGTTAATCCCCAGGAGCTGGGAATGCAGTTTTCCCAGGCTCTTGGAGCCCAGCACAGCCCACAGTGCTGCTCCTCTGGGCCTTTCCCGCTGCCGCACTCTGCACGGAGCCACCAGCCAGCAGGTGACAGCACTGCATCACTGTCACCGGGCTGCAGCTGCCACCCAGGCTCAGCCTTGGCTGATTTGAAATCGCAGCAGAACCTGGGGAAAGGCTCTGGAGAAGCTCAAAGCCTCTGGGACTTCTGGCCTGGCAAGTGCTTCCCTTCTCCCTGAGGTCACTCTGCTGTTGGTGACTCCACAGCCCAGATTCAGGAGTGACCCCAGGGCCTGCCCGGGTGTCCCTGTCCCTAACACTGCCCTGGGACAGCCCATTGGCATCATTGCTGTGCCAGGCTGGTGGGGTCAGGGGTGTACCCACCTGAGCAGCCCCCAGGGCAGTGCTGGGTGACCCTGCTGCTCCAGAGCTGCAGTGTTCCCTGGAACTGAGACTCTACTTATAAACTACCCCAAAATCTTAACTCCTTGGAGCAAAACAAGCCTTGGGGTGTCCAGAGCAGAGCTGCAGTTCCCAATCTCAGCCCCAGTACCTGCCAGACTGGAGGAGGCTGGTGGAGCTCCTTATGTAACCTGCTCCAGCCAGGGACAGATGCCTCTGCAGAGCTCCGAGCCAGCTCTGCAGTCTGCGTGTTCAAAGGGAAGGGAGAAGCATTCCCTTTGGAAACAGAAAGGTGTCTTGGAGCTTTTCATCACCTTCATTTTGCTTCCAGCCATCTCCAGGATTTGCTCATGTTCAGAGACTCTTCCAGTTCCCTGTGACCTTTTTCTTAGAGTGATGGAATGAATTATTATCACTTTTCTTACAGAGAGATGAGAAGTTCAACAGGGGAGTGTGTTTACTCTAGAGAGATGGGAGGAGATGAGGACACTTAAACCTTTCCATGGGATTTGTCCCTGCTCTGCTTCCTCTGTGTGGTGGCTGCCACAGCTCTTGGCACAGGCAGAGCTGAAAGCCTCAGCTCTTGAGCACCTGCAGCTGGAGTTAGGAAGTAGGAGGCTGTGGAGAATCCTGCCATGGGTGGCTGACGTGGCCTTTTTGCCATGGTATGCCTCCAGAAATTGCAGACCTGATAGAAGTGCTTACAGATTTCCCAGTGTCAGGAAAGACCTGTGCATCATCAGGTCCTGGTCTGGAAGTTCTGGCAGTCCTGAAATGAAGTGGTCTGTGAGAGCTCAGCTGCCCACAGCTCCTGAGGTTTGTGTGAGGGCAGCATGTGCAGTGCAGCTGCTGTGGGAGCTCAGGCCTCCTGCTTTAGGGGATGTGCTGCTTCCTAGGAATGCACATTATCCAGGCAGGGAGCAGGAAGGGTTCCATTTGCATTCAGCCCACAGTGTGGTTGTGCTGCCAAGGAACTGGCTGTGGTGCAGATGAGAGAAGTGAGATCTCGGAGGAAGCAGAGGGATGAGCTGCCCTTGTCACCTGCAATCAGTATTTACATCCCACTCAGTCCTTGTTCCACGTGCCAGGCCAGGCCCAGCCAGGAGAGCTGTGCTCCCTGGTGAGGTCCTGCACAGAGCTCCCAGGCAGGAGCTGCCATCCCAGAATAACCAGCACAGCACTCACCCTGAGTGAACCTGAACAGTGCCAGGCCCTGCTGAGAGAGCTGCCCTTGCTCCTGGCAGAGGTCAGACCCCTCCCTGGTCCAGCCTGCTCATTCCCAGATCCCTGTGCCCAGCAGGGAAGCAGAAGCTGGTGCCACTCTCCAGCTGCCAAGGGTTGCGCCAGGAGCCTCCTCTGCTCCTGCTGGGTCAGGTTCCTGCTTGGCTGCTCCCCAGCCTTCTGCCCACTTGCTGCTTCCTTCAGCTGCCCCTGGGTGCCCAGTGGGTTTGGGATGGCTCAGGAGGGGCTGCTGGGACAGCCTGAGGGTGCTCCAGCCCACCAGGAAGGGCAGGCCTGAAACACTGAACATTTCACCTCTGTGAAACACTGAATATTTGCCCTCAGAACATGAAACAAGGCATCAGTCTCTCCTCTGGGACTGGACATCAGTCACTGGTGTCCTGAGACTCCAGCTCCCTCTGGGGGCACCCCCTGCAAGCCTGCTGTGCACAGGGAGCACCCTGGCCCTTCACGTAACAGGCAAACCAACATTTCCACAGCCAGTGCTCATCCTTCTGAAAATAGCCCAAATCTGTGAGGATTATTGCAGGACAGTGATCCATCTTATTGATTAGCCTGTGGTTAATCACCACCTTAAGCTGACTTCAGTGCTGTGTTAGGAGTGAGCCCTGCCTGGGAACAGCCACCTCATCAAGCACTAGCTGATGCTCTCAGCAGAATGTGGTTGGGGTTTTTCTTCCCTAGAAAAATAGTTGGTAGCTGTGTCTCCTGCTCCTTGCTCTGCCCATGGGGACTATTGAGCAGCCTCCTTCCCTGGTTATAAAATCCATCACGTAATCGCTTATCCTGAAGAGTGATCAAAGTTATTTGTCAGTTCGGTTATGAAACTGTCCAATTATAGAGAGAAGGGAAAAAAATCTCCCAAACAAACCACCCCTTATGTAACTCTCTCCTTCTCAGCTGGCAGGAGGCTCTGCAGTTGTGGAGCAGGTTCCAGCAGCAGGCACAGCCTCCACCAAGGGCTCGGGGTGAGGGGCCTGGGGGCTGCCAGGGCTGCAGGAGAGGCTCCTGGGGAGCAGCACAGGGTGGAGAGCAGCAGTGCTTCAAGGACAGTCCCCAGGGATGTGTTAACCCAATTTCTGAGCTCGTCACCAGACACTGTGAAGCTTTTCCAGCTGGGAAGGTCACATCCTACTTTGTAGGTGGGGAGAGACACTCTGCCTTTGAGGTGGGCACAGCAGCTGCTCGGAAATGCACAGAAGTTTCTAAAAGAGAAAAAAACTTTGAAGGACTGTAAAAATCAACTGCCCGTCCCCAAAGTTGTCCAAGAGCCTGGGGTGTGCTTGTGGTGGCATCAAGGGTCTGCTGCTGGTGTCATGTAGCACTGGAGCAAACACCTCAGGGTGGGGACAAGAACACCCAGTAAATGCCCAGCAGCACTTTCTAACAGTTCCTGGGATGTGGTTGGTGCTCTCCTTGCCCCAGGCTGTCGTGCCTTGCTGAGCCATCCCCTGTTCCTGGTGGGATGTGCTGACAGCAGGGTGGATGGGCACACTGGGATAACAGAGGAGGCACCAGCCAGGCTGCTCAGCCCATGCTCACTCCTTTCCCTGTTTTATTCCAGGCTGACATCAGGTCCAGGGAGTACCTTCAGAAGCAGCCCTGTGCTCCAGTGGAGGTGCTGGAGGCTGTGCCTGCCAGCCCAGAGAGGTGGGTGTGTGGGCAAAGGGGATCTGCTCGTGGCATGAGCTGCAGTAATGGCATTAAGGGTACAGGCAGGGTAACAAGGTGAGCTCAGTGGGGAGGTCAGGACATGTGCTGCCTCCAGAAGGTGATTTCTGCTCCCTGTGGCCACGCTGCCTCACACGTTGCTTCCGACAGCACCGTGTCCTGAGCTGGGGAAGGGCAGCAGGGATTTGGTCTTTTTTCAGCACTGCTCATAAGCAAAGCCCCAACGCCCACAGGTGTGACCTGAGGGGGAACAGAAATACCTGCAGGGAGCTGGTTTTGCTCCCCAGGTCTTGGGGAGGGTCAGTCCCCCACTCTTACATAAGGCGGGCCAGTGGGTGTCAGTTCAGGGCTCCTGAGGTGCAGGAGCTCAGGCTTGCCAAGTGCCAGTGGTTTGTGCCTGTTGGCTTCTACTTTTTCTAAGACTTGTTCCTACTTTCTCATTTTTATTCCCTGCAGCAGAAAGGAGACTGAATTGGAGGATTAGTCTGGTGCCAGAAGAAAGTGCAGAGCTTCTCTTCGCTGGGTCCTCTCCTCAAGGCTGAGTCCTGCTGGATGCAGGAGCCCAGTGCCACCCTGGGGGACAGCTGTGCCAGGCTGTGTCCCACGGGACAGCACCAGCCACTGCTCAGGGAGAATCCTTGCAGTGAATTTCTCAGGGTTTGTTTCCAAGTACTGTTAAAATCTTTGTGTAAGCAAAGGCTCACATGTTGCAGCACCTCACTGGAGTCCTTGGGCAGCTGCAGGGGCTGATTTACAGAGATGCTGAGGCACTGCCACTGCAGAGCCAGCCTGTGTCTCCCACCACACCTCTGTGGCACAGAGCCCTCCCTTCCCACTGCTTGTGGAGCAGCTTCCCCCTGTCCCTGCAGCCTGGGCTCTCCCATTCCCCCTGCACATCCCTGAGGAGCAGGGGACACAGGGACAGCCGTGTCCCCTCCCTGCACAGACACAGAGCCAGAGCCAGCAGGGATCAGTTCATTCCTCCTTCCAGCCCCCTGCAAACCAGCAGCTTCTCTGGCCATGGGGACAGTCTCCTAAAGCCTGTCACAAATTCAGGCATGAGTGACAGAGTGGGCAGGGGACAGCTCCTTCCTGGACCTCATGGGCCAAACAGGGACATCCATCTGGATTTTCTGGTTGCTTTGGCCTCTGGTGGGAGGTCACAGGGTCATCCCTGGCTCCTCTCAAATTCTGGGTGACACCACTCCCACTGCAGATCCACTCCAGGTGTGCTGAATGAGGCTCCTCATTTGGCTCAGGAGGTTCTGTGGGGAGCAGCTCCTCCAGGATGGTCCTGGCAGAACAGGGGAACCTTCAGTGTGTGGGACTGTGTCTTCTCCTGTACCTGTGAGTGTCTGGCTTTAATCTCATGTTCAATGTCTGTGGTTTTAATCCCTGATCTATTGGTGACTTTTTTTGTGCTTCTGGTTGGTATTTTACAATGAGAGATTCAGGGTGGGCTGGTCAGGGGAGGCTCTGCATCCAAAGCTGTGATTTGGGTGGAAACCTGAGGAACTGAGCCCAGCTCAGACAGAAGCAGGAGGCTGTGGCTGCTCAGAGTCTGTCCCTGGGTGCTGCTGCTGGGATCTGGGGGTTTTGGAGGGTCCATCTGCTCAGCCTGTGAGGGATCCAGGGCTGGGGACACTGCTGGGGGACACTGCTGTCCTCGGCTGGCCTGAGCCCCTCCAGCTGCCTCTGCCCTGGGGGTGAGGGAAAATCAGGTGAAAAAAAGAAAAGAGCATAAAAAGCAGCTCTGCATCACTGCCCCAGCCTCCCCCTGTGTGAGGCTCTGAACTCCTCTCCTCCCAAGTCCAGGTAAACTCAGCTGACTCTGGATGAAGTCACCTGGGGAGGCTTTAGGAGGGGGATGGTGCTGCAGTGTCCTGGCAGCCCTGCTGGAGCCAGGGGCTCTGTGCTGTGCCTTTGGCTTTGCCTGTGCCGTGGGATGCTCTCCCAGCTGCCCAAACGTGGCAGTTTAGTCCTTCCTAAAGGAAGGGACTAATCTCTGTGTTTGGTGTCTGCTTGTGGCTCTTTGGACACAATAAGGGATTAACTTGGTCTTTATCTAATTGGTTTATAACCCTGGGAAGGGAAAATCGCTTTGTAATGCTTGAAACCTCTTAACAGAAACTCAGAGATGGGAGCTTGAGTGTCCTTCGAAATAAACTCGTACATGGCTTGTCTTTTTTAACTCTCTGTTTGCTGGAAATTGGCTTTTCTGGGTGTAATGTTGTTGGGAATCAGAGGAGAATAGTTATTGCTGGCTGGTTGTTAATCCTCCTGTTATCACCAGGGGGTTTTCTCCTCACCATTTCCACCTGGGACTGGCTGGGAGTCTCTGGAGGTGTCTCAGGGCTTGGTCACCCCCTGTGCTGCTGGAGAAGGAGCTGTGGGGCTGGGGCAGGGATGTGGCTGCCCAGTGATGGCTCCTGGCTGACAAACTGGGGCAGAATTGCTTTGGGGTTGGGTTTCCTGACTCCCAGGTGCTGAATGGCTCTGCTGCAGATTCTCTGGATCTGCTCCCTCTGTTGTATTTGGACACCTGGAGATCAGGAAGGAGGATCCCTGCTCCTGCCCTGTTCATCAGGGGTCCTGGGAGAGGGGAGAGGAGATGCTTTAGGAGGCAGATCTGTCTGTTCTGTGGGTTCTGAGGAAGTCTGGGTGAGCAGCTCCGTGCCAGGTGTCTGAGGCTGGGTGGGATGAGTTCCCACCTCCGTGTCTGGAGCTTGTGGCAGTGTAGGTGCTGCCTGTGCAGTTTGAGCTCCAGTGACTCAGGGTTTGTATTTTGGGACACTCCTGCTGAAGATGGGGGAAGTGTTTTATTGGGATTTCTCCCCTCCCTGCCCCCAGTTCTCATTCCTCTTCCCGTTGGCTTGGTTGGGTGGGTTTAGGAGGGGCTGTTTCCCTCCTGATTCCCCAAACCAGGTCCAGCTGCAGGTCCGGGTGCTCACACTGGGTGTGGAGCTGGGCCCAGACAGCTGAGCCCCCTCCCTTCCCCTGTTCCCAGAGCATTTGGTGTTTGTGGGGCTGGCTGGGGCAGCTGTGGCCCTTGGACCTCGGAGCATTCCCGAGCTTTGGGCCCTGCTCTGGCTCTAAATGGGCGTTTTTAGTGCTGCTCCCTCCCTCCCGTGGCAGCTGAGGCCTCTTGGATGTGGTGGCTCCTGGACAGAGCCTGGGTGTGCAGAGGGAGCTGGGGAACGTCATGGCTCCCTTGCAGGGTTTTTGGTTCCTTTTTTTTTGTCCTTTTGTCCTTATTTTTGATTTTTCCCTTTCTTTTGTCCTATAAATAGTTCTCCACCCCAACTGCTCTTGCCGTTGTTGGTGTTGGTTGATCCTCCCTGATCCTCTCACCAGAGCCCCGCCAGCCCCCCCAGCTTTATTCTAAGGCCCCATTAATTAAAAGCAAACGAGTGGAATTTCTCTTGACAAGCAAATTAATAGCAAATGAGATGATGATGAGCTGTGTCATTAGGGTGATGGAGCAGCTTGGGCAGGGCTCAGCCCAAAGCAAGGCAGCAAATCCGTGGGGCAACACATCTCTCCTGCTGGGGGGCTGGGGCTGAGGGCAGGGACAGGGGAGGTGCTCCCTTCCCCTCCTGGGCTACTGGGTGGGATTTTGGTAGCCAAGGAGCCATCGCTGCTGAGCAGAGCCGGCCGGGGCTGGAGGGGGGGCAGAGCAGAGGTGCCGGGGGGTGGCTGCTCTCGGGGGGTGCAGCCCACGGATGCTCCGGGGGTCCCCCATGAGCTGGGTCCGTGCACGGGGACACGCTGGGAGCGCCTTGCCCCCGTCCCGGCAGCCCGATCAGCTTTAAAACCACGAAGCGAGGCTATGAAAGCAGCCCGTGATTAATTCCTGGGCTGGTTCCCACCTCGGGGGCTCGATGCAGGATGTTTCCTTAGGAACACGCTTTTTGCTGCTGTTCTTGGACGGGCTGCTTGGCTCGCCGTGCCGGTGCCTGCAAGCCCTGCTGGGCGAGCCCAGCTGCTCGGGGCTGCTGCCCGGGCTCCGGTGGTGGGGCTGAGCTCGGGCAGCGCCGCGCTGCCCTCGGGGGAGGCTCTGCCGGCGGCTCCCGGCTCCTGGTGAGACTGGAGCCGGGTCTGGCGAGGGAACAGCTCCTGCCTGCGCTGGGGAGGAGGAGGAGGCGACCCGGGGATGGAGGACAGGCTGCGGGAAGGGAGGAGAGGGGGTGCCAGGAGCCGGCTCTGCCCCTGCGCATCGCTTGGGGGACAAAGGTCCGGTGTTTTCCCGAGGAGCGGCACTGCCTGCTGTAAAATACGCAGCGATTCTTGGGAGAGTGTTTAGAGTCTGTGATAAATCTGGTGCCTTTGGAACTTGCCGGAGGGATGGTGGGCAGCGCCGTGATTAAAGCGCTCTGATTAACACACAAACCTTGTTTGTAATGAGTGGGATTGGGAGGGTGTGGAAATGCAGCTGGCGTGTAATGAGGTTACTCCAACAAATTACTCGGATATCAATTACTCCGCTAGGTAAATGTCACCTGCCTTCTCTTTGTTTGCGGTAAACTGGGATCCAATTAGTTTGATGTGGTTCTTGCTCGTGCCTGAACTGCCGAGGCAGGGCAGGACAGCAGCCGGGCTCTGCCCCACCCCGGGGACATCGCAGTCCCTTGGGGACAACATCCCGGCCTCTCCTGGCGCCACCTCTGAGCCCAGTCCCCCTCCACAGGCCGAGCACGAAGCCCCCCGGTCAGGCCGGTCTGTGCGGTCCCCGCGGCCGCCAGGAGCCTCCGGCCGCAGGTGGGCAAATTCCTTTTGCTGGAAATAGGATCCGCTCCCCATCCTCCTGCCCGGGCTCTGCCAAGCTGCGAGGGGAGGCAGCAGGAGCTGCTCCCGAAAGCGCAGGGGAAAGGGCAGCAGAGCTGCAGCAGGAGCGGCGGGGAAGGGCCCTGGATGCCGGCAGTGCGAGCAGGGCTGGGGGACCGGGACCACCGTGAGCCACGGCCCGGGGCGCTCCTCTCCCGGCCCGGGGCTCCTCTCCCGGCCCGGGGCTCCTCTCCCGGCCCTGGGCGCTTCCACAGAATATTAACGTGAATATTAGCGGCACCAGCACAGGGGAGCCTGGGGAGGGGACGGGAGGGAGCCGAAAGTGCTGCAAACTGTGGAGCACAACCCATCCCAAATCCGATGGCTGAGCACAGCCCATCCCAAATCCGATGGCTGTGCCTGAAACCGCCCGGTCGCGCACGGGGAGGCTTTGGGGGGGCTGGAGAGGTGTGAGCTGGGGGTGGGCACCAGCACCGGGAGAACCTGGGGTCCTGCTCCGCCTTCCAGAAGGAATAAATCAGCGCCGCCCTGTCCCTGCGGGGTTTTCCTGCCCCAGGGGGAGGCAGATTCCAGGGGTGGGGTACTCGGGATGTCATTCCCAGCTTCCACGAGCCCTGACTCAGCAGCACCCGGGAGCCCTGCATCCCTCCCGGGCAGGAGGGGATCTGGAGGCTGCTCCAGACCTCTCCATCCCTCCTGCCCTCGCTGCCCTGTGGCACCTCGCCCCAGAGCCTCGCAGGATGAGCAATGCTCCAGGGTGCTGCAGGCGATCGCTGACCTCATTTCCAGCAGCGCTGTGGGGTTTGGCATCTGTTGCTCACACGGAGGGAAGTGGGGGCCTGGGGACCCCCCCCAAATGTGCTGCCCCGGTACCCCCAGTCCTGGAGAGCGCCGGGGGGACTGGGGGTGTCGGGGCAGCACAGGGTGGGCTCTGACCCCGCTGCACCACCCCCTCCTCCCCGTGTGCCCCCTCCTGTGCCCATTCTGCTCCACAAATGCTAATTAACCGCCATAATTAGTTTGATGCTGCATCTATTTTTAATCAGCTTTGGAAGACAGAGTCTGCCTCTGCTCCGTGCCCGCCCACGGGCTGTCCCAGGACGGAGCGGGGCTTACTGGGGGACCCTCCGGTGGGAGATGGGGTGTTATTCCCCTCCGGGCCCCCGGGAGGGGGTCAGGATCCCTCACGGGAGCCCCAGGCAGAGCAGGATCTCCCAGAGCTCCTCGCTGGAGTGAGATCTCAGCCCCTCCGTAATCCGTCGGGATGGGCTGTGCTGACGGAGGCAGCAGCTGCCAAGGTGACGTTTGACAGCAGCTGGGAAAATCGCAGGAGGAGGAGCCCGGGGAAAGGCTGTGAAAAGATTCTGAGAAGGCAAAAACGGGGGGCAGGCCCCTGTTCCAGCAGCTGCCAGCCCCCCCGGGCGAGGGATGGGGTCTCCTCCTGCTGGGAGCTGCCTGGGGCCGGCCTGGGGAAGCAGCACCTTGGAGAGGCTGCGGGCCCTGAAAAGCAGCGTTTGCTCTGGAATTGCTGGTTCCGTGCGGCCCGGCCGGTTCTGCTCGTGTTCTCCGGAGGGAGGGAGGGCTCGAGGAAGCCCCTGGCTGTGCTGGCCAGGATGCCCGGGCAGTGCTCGGGTGTAGGAACCGACGCTCTGCCAGCAAAGGCTCCCGAGTGGCATTTGAGGGCCGCTGTCACAGCCAGTGACTCACGCCTGTGACCGGAACGCTCTGTCGGCCTTGACTCGCTGCCCGGGGAGGTGTCCAGCTGCCTGCAGTGCCCCGGCCGCTCCCTGTGCTCGCCCTGGCACGGCTCGGCCCTGCTCCCCCCGCCCTCTCACGCAGGGATCCATCCCATCCTTGTCCTCCCCGAGCCGGGATGTTCCCGGGCCCTGCCCGGCTGCGGTGTTTGGCCTCCCACCTCCCTGTTCTCCTCCTCCCGTGCCAGCCTGAGAGTGGCGGCTTGGAGCCACTCGGTGTCCCTGGGTAGCCTCGGCTGGTCTTTGGTAGCCCGGAGCCTCCCCGTGGTGCCCAGGGGCTCGGGGACTGCTGCCCGAGCCCCAGGGCTGTCACCCTTCGGGAGGCCGCAGCTCCCGGCCCCGCGCTGGGGAGGAGCGATGTACAAGCATCAGCTCCGCTCGGGAGGGAGGGCACAGCGATTTCTGCAGCCCCGTGCCCGACGTTGCTGTGGTTTCCCCGGCACAGCCGTGCACGGGCGGGGAGCTGAGCCCCCCTCGCTGCTCGGGTTTCTCCCTCCGTTCCCTGTCTCATGCATATTTAATCCGGGTCTCCTGGAGCCATGTGCTCCCGCAGCCGCGCGGGCCTGGCGCGCCGTGACACATTCACTGCTAATTAATCCAACAACGGCATTTATTAAGTGCCTCGCACGCCTCGGGCGCTGCGCGGTGATGATGCTCTGGGACGCTGCTGGTCCCAGTGCCGCAGGCAGCTCCGCTCGCAGGCGGCCCCAGGCGCTCCCGTGCACGCAGGGATGTGGGAAAGGCCGTTCCAGGACACGCTGTCTCCTTTTTTCAGGGGTGTTCCTCTGTAAAGCACAGCATATTTCGTTTCTCCTCTCCCCATCACCTCCTCTCACCCCTCGGAGCCCCCGGAGGAGCTGTCCCGAGCGCTGGGAGCTGAGGAGCACCAGGATGCAAAGAGCCCGGCCGGGCGTTCCCGGCCATGTGAGTCCAGAGCAGCCGGATCAGAGCTGTAAATCCCAGCTGCGTCCTGCCCTTAAGGACTGGCCCTCGCCCCCGTCGGTATTTCTGAGCCATCTCCCGAGTCCTGGGGCCTGTCCTCACGCAGCCCAAGATCTCCATCTGCTCTGCTGCTCTAAAAGCTGCTGGATTTAGCGCGCTGGGGCGGGAAGGCGCTGCCTGATCCCAGCGCTCGGGGCTGGCTGTCGCCGCAGAGCCGGTGCCACCAGCCCCGAGCAGCGGCTCCTGCTGCAGCGGGAGGTGTCAGGACGGTGTGAGATTGATGGGCCGGGCTGCTCCTCACCACTCCCGGGATCCTCCCTCCCTCCCTCTCTCCCGCAGGAGTTGGCACCGCTGCGGGTCGTGCCTGGAGCTGCGGCAGCGCCGAGCTGGGACAGGGACAGGGACAGGGACAGGGACAGGGACAGGGATGGCCCTGGCCGGGGCTGCTCTGCCTCTTCTCGCTGCCTGAGCTGAGCGCACCCATCAGTACCCGCAGGCTTTGGGGGGCTAAGAGCAGTTCGAGGGTCGTTCATAGCCCCGGGAAGCCCGGAGCGATGAGCCGGGGGTTCCTGCGGCTCCCTCAGCCCCCCTCCCACATCCCATCCCACCGCGGCCCACCCCGGGGCAGGGACAGCCCCACTTCCACCGCAGCGGTGTTTGCCAGGTGCCCCAGGAGAAGCCAAACCTGCCTGTTGGGGTCGGTTTGCAGTTCAGATTGCAGGGCAGCACAGCCTCTGCCCGGGGCTGGATCGTTCCCTCTCCCGGGTGGGCGCCGGGATCCCACCTGGGCACGGGGAGGGCCGGGGGTGTTGTGGCAGCAGCCCAGGGCCGAGGCCCCGCTCAGGGCTGGGGGCTGAGAGCGAGGCAGGAGCTGCCACCCTTCCCTGGGTATAAACAGCATCCCCTGGCGAGGATGTGGCTGCTCGCGGTGACACGGAGCCCGAGAGCCCGTCCTTGGAGCAGCAGCTGCCTTTTGGGGGCGAGGGGGGACGGCATGGCCAGCCGGGGCCTGGGGAGCAGCGCTGCCCGGGCAGGGGCGTGCGGGGGGCTCTGCAGCGCTGCCGCCTCCCCGAGCCTGGGGAACGCTGCTCTGAACCCCTTCTGAGCTTGGGGGCAGCCGGGGGAGCTCGTGGTTTGCGCCGTTCTCCTCAGCACCCCCTCCGTGCCCGCTGTGCCCCTGTGCCCGTGTCGCTGCCCACCCTGTCTTGCCCCCTCAGCCGCGGCAGTGCCCTGCCTGCTCTCTGGCTGTGGGCGATGGACGGGTGGCACAGCACACTCAGCTGTGCCCTGGGGCTCAGTGAAGCGCCCTGAAACTGCTCTGATGTGTCACCTTTCCTCTTGCCCCCTGCAGATTCCTGCTGCCGGCTGTCCCCTCCCCAGGGTGCCCGGTCCTTGTCACTCTGCTCCTGTCTGTGGCTCTTGGTGTGAAAAGCACGCCTGGTTCCCAGCCCCGCAGTTTGGCTCGGGGCATCTCCCTTCCCCTGTACTGCAATGGTTGTGCTTGAGGCGTCCTGGGAAGGACTCGGAGCAGGCACAGGAGCGAGCGCGGCGCTCTGGAGAAGAGGGGACTTTGTGGGGCTGCCAGGGGCGGCTGGGGGCAGCTGGGGCAGGGGGTGGCAGGTGCCACCCCTGACCACTCAGGGACACCGCCCCACGAGGCTGCGGTGGCTGGGGAAGTTCTTGGGGGGATGCAGCAAAAGCGGCTGCAGGACCCTCAGTGACCCTCCCCGTGGCCACTGCTGTGACCCTCCCCGTGGCCATTGCTGCGACCCTCCCTGTGGCCATTGCTGTGACCCTCCCCGTTGCCACTGCTGTGACCCTCCCCGTGGCCACTGCTGTGCCCCTCCCCGTGGCCATTGCTGCGACCCTCCCTGTGGCCATTGCTGTGACCCTCCCCGTGGCCACTGCTGTGACCCTCCCTGTGGTCACTGCTGTGACCCTCCCCGTGGCCACTGCTGTGACCCTCCCCGTGGCCATTGCTGTGACCCTCCCTGTGGCCTCTGCTGTGACCCTCCCTGTGGCCTCTGCTGTGACCCTCTCTGTGGTCACTGCTGTGACCCTCCCCATGGCCACTGCTGTGACCCTCCCTGTGGCCATTGCTGTGACTCTCCCCGTGGTCACTGCTGTGACCCTCCCCGTGGCCACTGCTGTGCCCCTCCCCGTGGCCTCTGCTGTGACCCTCCCTGTGGCCATTGCTGTGCCCCTCCCCGTGGTCACTGCTGTGACCCTCCCCGTGGCCATCCCCAGCCCCTGTTTGCTGAGAGCCGCTGACCAGAGCCGTGGCAGCAGCGAGGGCTCTGCTGAGCTCCCCCAGCTGCGTCCCTCGGGGCTGTCCCCGTGTCCCCGCCGCTGTCCCCGTGTCCTGCCCATGCCCGGCAGCAGGGTCAGGCTGGATGCACTCCCGGGATGGGGGCGTTTCGGGGGGGCTGTGTGGGAGATGGGTCTGGGCTGGCTACAAGGGACAAGTGACGATTTTCCTCCTCGTACCTTTGATGCAATTCATGTGGCACGGCCGGCGTGGGTCAGGGGAAGCTGCAGCTCTCGGGGACAGTGCTGGGGACACTGTGCCGGCCTGTCCCCGTCTGTGGCACGCGGGTGGCCCCCAGCCACATCACCAGAGGCTCAGATTCCCCTGGGAGCGCCGCCTTCCAGGAGCTGCGGCCGGAGCCCAGCCGGGGCCGCGGGGAGGGAGCAGCCGGGCCCGGCGTTTGTCGTGGTGCCCGCACCGGGAGCAGCTCCTGCAGAGCCCCGGGGGTGCCACTGTCCCTGCACCAGCCTGGCAGGACCCAGGGCGAGCTTCCAGCCTGTGGCTTCAGGAAAAAATACATGGGTTTGTGCGGCGTGTTACATAAAGCAGGGAAAGACGTGGTTTGAGGGTACAGGAGAAGGAGACAGCCTGGCACAGAGGCTCGGGGAGTGCCTGAGCCAGCTCCAAGAGGAACTGGGCAGAAATTTCTGCTTCATGCAGGCACAAAACCTTCCTGTGGAAAAAGACAAGCTGCTGAGCGCTGGCTGCTCAGGGAACAGACACATGTGAGAGAAGCCGGTGTCTTTCTTCACGCTTTATTGTGTAAAAATAAAGTCAACAATTCATGTAATCCCAGCAATAAAATGGAAAAAGCATGAGAATCCGTAGAAACAGTGCATTGTCAGAACTGCCGATGCGGGCCGGATGCAGGGGTGTCAGAACCCCTTCAGATCCCAAAGGAGACAGAGCCAGGAGTAGGAAAAATGTACAGCTTTGGTTAGCAAAGTAATGACAAATTAAGATACATTAATTCTCTCCCCTACTGTACACTATGTACACTGTGTTGACATCACACCCTTTCGTGGTTTTTTTTGGCAAATCCAACGCACCTGGGGCTGGAGGTGAAACCCGTGCCATGGTCTCGTTGTTGATCTCAGCAGGTTGTGCCTGTGCTCGCCGATGTGAACGGGGGCTTGGGAGGAACTGAAATTAACTCTCGATGGTTCGGGGTTTTTTTTCTCGCACCGAGAGCACGGCTGAGGATGCGCTGCCCTGCGCCGTGCCGGGGTCTCGCTCCGGGGGTGCTGCTGCCTGCGCCGGCTCCGAGCCCCGGCCGGGGGCAGCTCCGGCCCCGCGCGGACCCCCCCGCTCCGCCCGTCTCTCTGCCGCATCTTTGGAGTTGGTCGTGAGGCTCTGGGGCCCCGGGTGAATTCTCTGCCTCATCCTCCGCTGCCGCCCAGGGCTGCCCTGGGGGGGCAGGAGGGGGGCTGGGGAGTTATTTCTGCAATCTGTAGTACAAACCAGGAGTTTAGAAAAGGAAACCATACAAAATGCATCTGTTATCTCAAAATACGCTTCTT
>WBNO01013679.1:7127-19624 GCA_013400575.1 Peucedramus taeniatus
TATATATATATATACATATATATTTACTGTAAATTACTGATTGTACTGATTTCTACCGTATTCTCCCTAGATGCTTTCTTTTTTCCCCCACAGCTGAAGAAAACAGATTCCTATAACCTCTCCTATGCGGACTTCTGGTCCGACTTTTCGTTCTGACGCTCCTGCCCACACGCCTGTAATTGTGTGACGGTGGGAGGATTGCATGGAAACGGCACGCGGGACTGCCGTGTGCTGAGTGCTTCTGGAAACAGTTTTCTCTCTAGCTGTCCAAGCGTGGAACATTTTTTACCCCAGTATTGCGGTCCAGTACATTAAAATCTTGATGCAGAGTGTTTTGAAAGCTTAAAGGCTGTAGTCTTTCTAAGCTCATCTGAAAAACTTAAAATGCTCACTGTCTCTGTGAAAGAGCTAGGGCCGATATCAAACTTTGCAAGTACCTTGTTTTATTGACCTAACAGATATGCTTCTATGCTTTATGTTCACTAGGAAAACTTTTGAAGTCCGAGTTCACTAAAACTTGCAGCAGAAGCATCGGGAGACAAATAAAACAAACCTACAGAGGAACATTAAAAAACATTTTGTGACTTTTGAAGCCAATAATGTGATTTTATATATATATATATGCACTTTTTTTTTTTTTAAATGTGATTTGGAAACTTCTCATGCTGCCGTTTCATACTGCTGCAGATTTGCCCCATGTGACTTTCCAAAGTCCCAAAGGGGCCCTGAGTCAAATGAAGGATTAGAAGTGAGAGAGCTTCCCAGGTTTTCTGTACAGCCCTCTGGCAGGTAACTCACACTACTTCCTTTGAGAATTAATAGTTACTACCTATTGCCTTGGAGTTTGTTGATTCACAGTTCCTACAGGAAACCATCTGTAAATATTAGCCTGTGTAATTTGTAGTGATATTAAACAAAGTGATGAGAATTCTACTTAAGAAAAAATTTGATAGCTTTCCATATGGTTCCAAAAAGCTTAACACTGATACTAGTTAGCACAGTGTAGGAACGGCACAGTTCTGACTCAATTTATCTGTAAAAATGAAGGCTTAGTGAAACATTAATTTTCCAAAATTACATGATTGTGTGTGTGATTGTAATTGCCCCTTTGTGCTTTTAATTTATTACCATTGTTATAATGAATTATAACTCATTGTAACCAAATGCTTTAGATGTGAAAAAGCCAGGCTGGTATGCTGGCATCTTGTTATAAAGATGGTCTCTGTATAACGCAATCATAGCATATCCATTCTGATTTGTGTGGAGTAACTTACTCTGATTTGGGGGTTTCTTTTGCATCAGTTTTGTGATGCTGTTATGTCTCAGGTTCAGTCCTTTACATCTTTGCATCTTACCTTTCTATAATATGTTTTCCTGGAGAGCTGCACTTAGGTTCAGGACAGATGGAAGATTTGGGTGTTGTACAAAGGAGGCACGGCAAACTCGTGTAAGTGATGCTGGGGAGGGGAGCCCTGTGGAAACTCTCATGCAAGCTAAGGACTGTGTTGCGACAGTGTCTGATCAGCAGTTCCTCAGGACCCAGAGTGGCTCTGAACACCTAGCACTGTGTATGCGCCTGGACACACTCCAGCGGCATTCCTACCCCATGGAACTGACACGTTAAGCCTTGCTGAACCAGATCCATGCCTGTTTGGGTGTGTCTACACTGCGCTCCTGTTATCAGGAGTGCCGAGGAGCCCAGCGCAGCAGGTGTCCAGACAGAGGTCTGATGCTGCATGCTGCTGAGTGGGAGGTACTTAATCAGCCTGAGAACAGAGCCTGCATGCTCTGCTCCACAGCGCACAGATGAGCTCAGCAACAGTCCTGCATCCGGGTGGATTTGTGCCGTGCCCCACCAAAGCCCAGACTGAGTTCAGTCTGGGGTTAATAGCCTAACTCCATCCCAAAGCCTCTCAAATCCTTCTGGACTTTGCTACCTAACTCTCCTGGGAGCACAGCATAGGGATAATTGGGCAAGATCTATAAGATGCATTCATATTCCGTACTACATGAAAGTACTTGTATGGATGTGAATCCATACAAGTGGTCTGGGCTGCAGGCTTAGCTAATGAACTCGATCAGACCTGAATTGGCTCTACACAGAGCTCATCCTGGTGTCTCTGTTACTTCAGCATACTTGATCTACAATCATCATCTGTGGCATATCTGCAGATTAACTTTATCTGGTGTTGTATGTGTAGATGCATGAGGTAAAATATGATTGGGCACAAAATATCACTAAAAGCATTAAGGGGAAAATTTGTAGAGAGAGACTCAAACTCAGTACCACAAGGGGATCGTGTTAAAGACTAGGTCCATACCCTGGCAATTTACCATTAAATTTTCTCATGGGAAAGGGAGCAGATCCATAGGAACATGGGATTTGCCATAGGTAAAGCTGACTGTAGTACTAAACTTCAACTATGCTTGTATGTTCCCTTTTTCAATGTTTGTAATAGTCAGATATTTGTGTTCTCTTCCATTGCATGCTACAGTTCTAATCTAGCAAAGTGCTTAAATTATGTTCTTTAGAGCTTTATTGGATCAGTGCCATTTTCAGTACTTCCAAAAAGTAAAGGCTAAAGCATTCTCTGAAATCTTTGGCTAGAGATCATCTAATATTATTCCTTACCCATAAGGATCTTATCTTCACTCTCCCATAGGAACTGAAATAGCAAATGTCATGTATGCAGCCTTGGCAGACACTTTTGAACTTGGAGGACTTCTTTTGGTGAAGTAGTGTGGGCCAACATGCCTGAGACATGTTCAAAGCTTTTAATCTTTCCTCATCCATTTGAAATACAAACAGAGAATTCCCAGTTTCCAAAACTGGGCTAGACATATATTGTGATGGTGGCAGTGACTAGATAAGGAAATATGGAAGCATAGTCTTCAGCTGACTGTATAGAATGTGCTTTATCCAAGAAGGAAAGAATCCCTTAGCATAAAAATAAATCATATATTGAAAATTTTTCATGTGCTAGGAACTGTTTATTGACTTTTTATTGATTCGTAAGCAGTCTTTGACATGCTTTCCTTGTCACTACTGCAAAATGCTTACCTTGATATATCAGTGACAGATATCTAAGTTAGAAATTTCTCTTAATCTTCGTAGTTTTTTTGTATTAGTGGGGCCTCATGACTCTTGCTTCTGATAACTAGAATGTATTCAAACATAGTCTTATTCTGAGCCATGTTTTCTCTGCATATTTGTTTAGAAGCCAAAGGGTGCTAGGGTGCCTGTAAGTCAAAAGTTATCATTGGTTTTTGTGGGGTTAGATTATCACAAACCCTTTATGCCCATTCAAGAAGACAGAGGGCTCAAGAATGTATTTTCAGGCAGCCTGCGCTATGAGCTATAACGTAGGGGAAGAAGCTTCAGTGGAGTGTTCACAGAGAGAACATAACTCCACAAGGGAAGATGAGTTGAGGACTTGGCTGTGCCTCCCACAGCAGGCCGACTGACAAGTTCCAAGAACCCTGTCCTGGGTTTGGAGACCCAGGTCACCTATAGAGTAGTGTGGGATCTGTCTTTCCCATGGAAGGCACAATAGTGTCAGTGCAGAGTCTCTTACTGTGGTTTATTAAAAATATATTTGCTTCAGATTTTTCAGGATGCAAAAGTTTGTCAGATGTGCTGTTACAGATTTGGGACAATTGTGTGGAGTGCAACAAGCATAGAACTGTCAGGTTTGACTTCACGTGGTCTGTGTGAAGTTTTGTGAGGTGGTCTTAGATAAAAGATATTGCTGGAAAGAATCTGTGAAATAGGAACAATTTTAGATTTCTCTTTAGTTTTGAATGAAGTTTATGCCAGGCTTTAAACTGGGATGAGAAATGAAAAATAACATATTTTCATTATGTGTCATTGCATCCCTAGAATCACTCAAGAAGTGGGCCTGGCCATGAGAGGGCTAATGTTCACTTTATGAACTGTGTTAACTGAATTAATTAAATTAATTAATTATTAAATTAATTAAATTATTAAATTAATTAATTAATTAATTATGAACTGTGTTAACTGAATTAATTTTTGTGTGGTGTGGGCATATATGGATAGGTAAAGTATCCAACCCCCTCAAATTTGAATACTATAATTACTTTTTAATTTTATTAATTATTACTATTATTAATTACAATGTGACTAAGATTAATTTGTGGAAAAAAATCCACTTACTAAATCAACTACACTTCTCTGGAATGAATGGCAACAGAAGACTAAGATTTCAACTCTGACCTTGAAATTCCAGCCTGTTTATTGAACAAAATTTTCATATTCCTTTTCAATAAGGTGGCCTGTCCATCTAACTAAAGCTGGTATGTTAGTTTCAGCAGGTTGAAATCATACATCATGGCTATGAGTTCCCTTTTCATGTCCTTCCTATTGTACTTCCAATGGGGTTCACAGAGGCCTCCGTTCCCTTACTTCATGAACAACCCTGCAAATATAGTCAAAGCTAGTAATAGTCCATGTGGCTTGCAAATTATGGAAAATGGCTACTGATACTCATAGGGGTCCTCAGAAGAAGAGCCACGTTTCTCCTGCTGTGTCTTTTATGTTTCACCACTCATGACATTCATCCTATCCAGTTAGCACACCACTGGATAGCTGTCTGGGCCCTTCACCTGTGGAGTACAACCAGCTGGAGGTTCCCCTAGCAACAGAATTCCATCCAGGGTATTCACAATGGAAGCATGGAAGCATTAGCAGCTGAAGGTTCCCTCTGGTGTTACATTCCTGTCCAGGTCTGTCAACAACTGGAACTCTATATTCTGGAAGTTCCTACATTGGTGGCCAAGATAGGGGTTGATGGCAATATGAAAGTACTGGCCAAGGTTGGGGAGAGAGGAGACTGGCCCCAGTAACGTGACCAAACAGTCCCACAGGAAGGGTGACACCATTCTGTTGAATATATTCTGAGGTAGAAACTCATCCCTGCAAGAACAGCTTCCACTTCCTCTGGCCTGTCATGGCATACAACACCCTCGAATGCTGTGCTGCAGCACAGTTGTATGAGGTTCAACAAGACTCAGGGCTTGTTGAGACACAGCACAGCACTTAGGTCACAACAACCCCAGGCAGTGCTACAGGCTGGGGGAAGAGGGGCTGGAAATGAGCCAGCAGTGCCCAGGTGACCAAAAGGCCAATGGCATCCTGGCCTGTATCAGCAATAGTGTGACCAGCAGGACCAGGGCAGTGATTGTCCCCCTGTACTCAAGTGAGGCCACACCTCAAGTGCTGTGTCCAGTTCTGGGCTCCTCACCATAACAAAGACATTGAGGGGCTGGAGGGTGTCCAGAGAAGGGCAGCGGAGCTGGGGAAGGGTCTGGAGCACAAGTCTGATGAGGAGCAGCTGAGGGATCTGGGGGTGTTTAGCCTGGAGAAATGGAGGCTCAGGGGAGACCTTATTGCACTCTACAGCTGCCTGAAAGGAGGGTGCAGCCAGGTGGAGGTTGGTCTAATCTCCCAAGCAGCAAGATACAGGATGAGGAAGTGGCCTCAAGTTGCATCGGTGGAGATTTAGACTGGATAATAGAAAAAAATTCTTTATGGAAAGGGTGGTCAGGCATTGAAACAAGCTCTCCTTGGAATGGACATCACCATACCTGGAAATATTAAAAAAAAAGTGTATATGGCACTCTAGGGACGTGGTTTGGTGGTGAATATGGCAGTCTTGGGTTAAGAGTTGAACTCAATCATCATATAGGTCTTTTTCTCTTCCAACCTAAACAATTTTATGATTCTAAGTCAATAAACCCCATCACTGCTGTACAGGAAGCAGGGACAGACAAAACTACTGCAAGCTGAATTCTCCTGACACCTGCTGGTCTACCCAACAGTACCTATGGGCACAGACTCTGGACACTGATCTGTGTGATAGATCGCAAAAATTTCTCTCAGAATTTCTCTTAGGTGAAATCCTGAGATAAAAAAATATTGAGTAGTTGGTGAAGCCAACAGATAGGGAGGAACTCTGTATAAGATTGGGGCAGAGGCTTACTTGGTTATCCTAAAGGGCATCCTGCTGGGCCATGAGGAAGTGCAGCCTCAGCAGCAGAGCCCAGCTAATAACTAGAGGCCTGTCTACTAGAGAGCCATAGCTAGTCCTGTGACCAAGGTAATTGGCTCCTCACTGAAATGCTGAGGCTATTAACAGTCTTCCTATTTGAGAGAGGAGGAAGAGTAGATAATTTTTTTCACAGTACAGCTTATTTTGTGTAGTAGGGGTTTTGTTTGTTTTCTGTTCTCCCTTCAGGGAATAACAGAGACTTTTCTTTCAACCCTCAGGGATCTATTAACATATATACAGACTTTGTTTTTGTTTGGCCAACCCATGCTGAACTATTTTCTCCTAGAGATCACCATTTCCAGTGCAGATTTAAAATACTGAAATTAAAAGTGTGTAGCTGGTTATCTTAATATATGACAAATGCTGTGCATGTTTTTTCTAACGGACCCCTCTCCTTCCCTTCCTCCCCATCTCCCCATTTCTCTTTTCCTCTAGAGGACACTTCAGAAGGGTGGTTATGGCAGATGTTTTGAGGTTAATAACAATTGAGAAAGTAGGTCTACCCATAGTGCTTAATTTTGAATAGATCTGTCCTTAAATGTGACCTTGCACACAGGTCACGTGTAAAATCAGAACCTTCATGTAGAACTTGCTCCAGATTTTAATGAAGATTTTAGCTGTCTGAAGTTAAGTTTTATTTTTCTAGCTATTAAAGTAAAAACTATTTAACGTTTCAAAGAACTTTGTTAGCTTCCTTTCAGATGTGACAACTGTGATTCCAGGTTGAGTGACAGATAAATGCAGATGATGCAGAGGGTAATCTGATCAGAACTATAAACTCTCAGAAGAAGACAAGACTAAGCTTGGTGTGTTACAAGAGGCATCTCAACCTTTAATCTAGCTTTTGTATAGGTTTCTTCAGTATAGTTTGTTCTGAAGACTGGAGCAAGAACAGAGAATTATTCTTCTTCCTCAGAGTTGTAATTAATTTTGATCGATTAAAGACTTTCTGTTGGCCAGGTTGCCCTCTTCAAATACCTTATTTGATAAAGAAAAGATCCTTCCTTGCTGCTGTGACTTTGTATTTTCTAAAAATTTGACAGAATTTTTATTTCAGTAGGTGGCAGAGTTCTGGTTGAGATCATTAAGATAAGGCAAACTTAGAAATCTACTTTTGTCTGGAAACTTGCTCTTACAGTCCAGCCTTCTTAGGAGCCAAGACATTGCAGTCTTAAATGGCAAATAGGAAAGAAATTGGAATTTGTGTTTATCTGAATATACATAAATATATTTCTAAAGGACACCATTTTATGCTAGTTTTCTCTTAATTTCTCCCAAAACTTTTTACTTGTTTGGTTATGCAGCATTGCCTCTGTTCCAAAAAACAGATTTCACAGTGGTCATCCATGTATTTAGATAAGTAAACCTATTCTAATGAATGTTTTGAGTATGAATTCATACTCATATAATTATGATTTATAAGATATTAATCTATAGTTAAACATTAGCAGTCTTTAATGACTCATTTTCTTTCTAAAACTTGTGGGGAAAAATAGCTGCACTTAAATACTTACAGAAAGTAATTCAGAAATTAGACTTACTCATAAAATTATATTAATTGTCCATGAGCTCTTGGCACAAATTTAATGTAAAACTTAGAACCCGTAAGTTGGGGTTAATTAGGGTTGATTTTGAAAATAGCTTATTTAGTTGTTTTGGCCAAGTACAGCTCACTTAGTTGTGTCCTGTGGTCATTATTCAATTCAGCACCTCGAAGTCTGTCCTAATAGCAAAGCATCCATTGTCTTCAACAGTGAAAGGACTGGTGAAAATACCAGGAGTAAAGCACACATTTAATACTCTGCATTTTCTTTGAGTGCAGAATCTAAACATAAGTGGAGTGTATGTGAGTTGCATATATGTGTGCTTACACTGTATATGTGTATATATAATACAGTAAATGTGCAGTCACATTCTGAAAGTATTTATCCTGTATCTTTTTTCCTTTTAAGCATCAGCTATCTTTAGTCCATTGGTTCAACAAGACGAAGTCACTTGACAGCAATTCTTAATAACTTCAAGCAGAATTTGGATGTCTGTCATTTGATTAAGTATAAAGAATTTAATCTTTAAGTCTGGTTGATTGATTGGTTGGTTGGTTGGTATTTTTTTTGGGTGGGGTTTGGAGTGGAGGGGTAGGAGTATTATGAAGAGTATATGAAGAGGCATGTCCACCAACATTTTTTCCACTGCCCTTAGATATCCCCGTTTTTTCCTGGAGTGACCATTCATGAAGCATTCATTTGGATATCATGATGATACAGTGTTTTAATGGTTGATAATTATTTAATTTCACATGTTACTTTAGGGCATGTCCCCCTTTCCTACCTCCAGTTTTCACACATCCACATCATATTTCTAGATCTTCCTCTTTTTCTGTCTTCCTTTCCCACAGCTTCTTTTTGTGTAAGTTTGATCCCTAAATGATCCTGGCCTAAGGTCTGTGATGGACAGCCTAGCAATTTGCAGATTTCATGTCATTTTCTTTGATCTCTAAGGAGTCAAAAGGAGGACTATGAAATCCTGTAAATATCAAAAGCAGATATTGTAAATCAGCCTCAATCCGGTTGCTGAACTGAAAATCACTGTAACATAAACATGATATTAGGTGAGACATACTACTTAATGCCAGGTTTTGCAGTATTTTTGCATGTGTTGAGTTTAATTTCTTTTATTTTAAGAACTGGAAACATAAGTCGGTAGGAAACCCAGCAGAAGCTTCAGAAGTGGTGAGATATGGGAAGCGCTCCTGACTGGAAATAGAGCAACTCTGGAAGTTTTAGAACTGTTTTGCCATTGAATGATTATGTTACAATAGCAGTGCATGATGACACCGCGTTCTTCAGGCACGTGCTTTTTAATCCTTTGAATAAAATACCCATTTTGCACTTATTAACCTCCCTCCCCAACCACTCTAAACCACAGCATTACAGATTGAAGTTCACACATATATGTAAGGGAATTTGAGTTCTAATTGTACATGTATACACCCATGTGAAGTGGGGAGTGCCATCAGAAATAGAGACATGATGTAGTGTCATTGTATATGAATGGGCAAACTGTAAGTACTGTAAGGGTGACCTTTAAGCAAAATGAGAATTCATTAGGGCTAGCAGCCATGATTTTCAGAAAAAGCATCATAGTGTTGCTGTTAAGATTATTAGCTTTTTTAGAGATTTGTCAGCATGGATAAACCAAAAAACCTCATGTTATTTGGCATACTAGCAAATGCCAGTGACTGTACTTAGCAGAAACTAAAGGAGATAACCCCAAATCTTATGATACCCTTGCACGCCTCTGCATTATGTTCTGTGAGGATAGAGTGTTTTTCTTTAAATCTTTGCATGTAAGACTGTAAATTCAGAAGAAGGATTTGTATACTAAACACCAGATTTAAATACTTAAAGCTGCACAAAATGGTGTCAGTAATGCATGGATCAACCTACTGACAGGCTGCAGAACCCTTGCTTGCTCTAACTGGTGCAGGTCTTAATTGTCTCAGTGTGCTAATCAGTAATAGCTATATGGAAAATGCCTGACGGCCTGGAGTCAGCGGTGATTTTTCACTGAGAGAATCATCTCGGCATTTTGGGGTGGTTATAAATCTACTACGTGTATATGTATATATGATGCTATAGCTTTTGTTTTTTCGACAGATAAAATACATTTTATATAGATGTATTACTGATTTTAGACTCCAGGTTGTTTTCTGCCACTCAGTTCAGGGAATTATTGCTTATATATATGCAGCTGTGGAAAAGAAGCAGTCAGGTGCTCAACAGTTAAGAGGATAGAGTCTAAAATGAGTCACACTGGAATTTGACTATTTCTTATAGCAACTTGTCAAAACATTGGATTATAATACAAAGATTGCAGGAATACTTTCTGCACATGTAGAATGTGCTTTTCCTTTTGTTAATTTTCAAAGAAGTAAAATTAAAAAATATGAACACAGTCATCTTAATTTTTTCTTTAGATCAGAAAATGTAATATTTTGTTCAAACATTTTAATAGAACACTTATTCTTTTGTTTTTAAATAAAAATTTCCAGTGAATAACTGCTTGTGACAGGTGCATTTTGAACAGTCGTAGAGGATTAAGTCCTTTTCTACTACATCATATAACAGTGATGTTATCATCTGTTGTATGAAAACAGATGATATTCTTTGACTGAAATCAGTCAAAGATTTCTTTATTTATCATCTTTAGGCATCACAACTTTTCTTTTGTAGTGACCATTCCTAAAAGTAAAGGAAAAGGTAGTAATACCAAAATCCCTTTTTTGTTTCCCCCTTTTTTTTTTTTGAGGTTGGTTATTGTCTGCTAGGATAGTTGATGCTTCTTCACCTTGAACTAAGCTGAGATTGCTGGTTCACTTCTTGTCCTTGATGAGGATGAACATGAGAACTTTTGACCTGGATTGCATTCTGAAGTAATGATGCTGAAGTATAAGAAAAATATTGGGGTGCCATTCTGGTGTTATTTTTGCTACAATTAACACCTAAAATACTAAACAAAGAGTGTTCTCCAGTTCTTTTTCTCCCGTGCCTGTCATTAACAGCGTACAAAGGTTTACTGCAATCTCCTTTAATAACAGGAATAAAAAAAGGAAGAAATAGCTACATGCTTATTAGAAACAAAATCAATTATTACTTTTAAAAACTACCTGCTTTCAATTAAGCAGGAAATTATCTAACCGGTTACTTAATTTGCTCTGGCTGGCAGTCTCTCAACTGCTTTATGCTGAGTGGAGCATGAAATTAAATATGTAACAACTATCCTAATGGTTATGTTTTTAGAAAACCAGCATTTTGAAATGTTATTTTGCATAGTTTCAAGAGAAATAATGACACAAAAATAAATTACTACTGCTTCAATGCATTTGATATTTAAAAGAAAGATATTACTTAATTGTTGATTCTCTTATTCTGATTAATAACAAAACAATCTTTGAGTGATGCAGATCTATACTTGGGAATTGGATTATTTGTTTATGTGGTTGTCTTCCCCCTTGCCTTCAGATTGTGTGTAATGGGTGAAATCATTGCTGTTCATCTCTTGCTGCTTCAAGTGTTAAGATCCACCCCATGAGGAACAATTCTGTGTACAATGTGCCTTTTGGTAAAATTTTTGTAGGAATCTTCAGGAGATTTTTAAGTTTTCTGTTTGGTGCTATTTGCTGGATCATTCTCATGACAGAGCTTCTGTATCCCAATTGAAATCCATGCTTCTTACTGTTTAAGAGTAATTTTCCATTTCAGAGGAGATCCCTTGGCATTCAATACTGGCTTACATAAATGCCTTTAAAAAAAACCAACTGGGAACCTGATGCAGAATGCTTCTGATTTTGTGTTAGGAGAGAGGTGAAGCCAATGGTCCCAGACTAGGTATGTCAAAGTGCTTGAATCATCTAGTTCTTTGTGTATATTAGCATCAGCCCATCTCTCTCCCTGCCCCCAAAATTTCACAAACATTTACAATGGCAGAATGATCCACAGATTTGCACCATGTAAACTTGGCTACGCTTCCATCCAGGAAATTCTATTTAGATTTGAATTTAATGCCTTTGAATTGATTAACTTTGTGACACAAATTCACAGACTTCATTATATTTATCACTGTATAAACTTCACTGTGTTTATCCCTTTCAGTTTTATTTAGATTTGAAAATAGAGAAAAAATTTATACTATAATCCTAAATTAGAATGAATGGGTTTTTTACTATATCAGCTACATGGATCATGGAAGGATTCCTTTTTTAACAACAGTTAATGAAAAAAAGTTCTAGTGCCATAATTATGATTTGGGAGGCAGTAACTCACCATATTCCCCAATAACCAGATATAGACAATTTTGCTCTTCAGTTGGGTTTTAATGCTATCTGGCTTACAAAGAAAATGTGTCATTTTGTAGATTCTCTAATGGACACATTTCTGTCTCTGGAAAATTGTGAATTTGAGCCTCCAAAGCAGTAAAATTGTTGGTCTTTTCTTGGAACATTGACTCAGACATTCATTGCCTGCTGTAACTTTTGAAAAAGTTTCAAAATTTGGTAGAAAGTGGTGGTTCTTCCACAAAGTAATCCCACTCTTGGATATTACTTGGTATTGTTAGTCTGCCAGGCCATTATGTTCTGTTTCTTGAATGGAGAACACTTTTAAAATTGTCCCAAATAACAAAAAAACAAAAACACACACACAAAACAAAACAAAACAAAACAAAACAAAACAAAAAAAAACAAACAAAAAAAACCAAACCAAAACAAAACAAAAAAGCTCAGATTAAGTTGAGTTGGAATAAAAAAAGAATGTCTGTTTTTTCATTTGTGTTTAGGCCCCTTTACCTCTCATGCGGTTGAGAAGCTGTCTCCAATTCCTCAGCAATCGAAAATGACTTTTATGTTCCGGTGACAACTTGATGAAAAAA
>WBNO01013679.1:19645-64769 GCA_013400575.1 Peucedramus taeniatus
CCCCCCAACCTGAGGAAATGACCTCAGACATCTGAAGTACTTACATCAGCATCCCTATATGTCACCCCAATTTTCTCAGAATTCTCTAAACACAGTCTTGAGGAAAAGGCACCTTTCCTTATTCATGTCTTTGGCATCAATTTTCTCTCTCTGTAGCCTGCAATGAGAATCACTGAGCTGAAAACCATCCTGCTCCCCCCAGTGATGCCTTCCCTGGAAGCTGCTGGTGTCCTGTCAGCAGCTCAGCCAGACAGAACCACCGGCGCCATCTTCGTTAGGGGAAAAGCTAATATAAACAAATAAAGGCGTTAGTGGAGATAGCAGAGTGAGGGGATTACTGAAAAAAGCCTTGCAGAGTCAGTTGCTATGCCTTTAGTTTTAAAAATATATAAATGTTATATGAATCTCAAATCCGCTTTTATTTACATAAAATATTTATACATCAAGCAAGACAATTTCACAATTTTAAAATGTATTTTCCTGTTAGATTAATCTTTTCATATGCTAACAATATCACAAGTAAACATTTTCATACTCTCCACTACATGAATGTGGCTAAAAGCTTCCTTGTTATTTTATAGTTACAGCATTTCAAATGTATCTTTTTTTGACGTGATTAGGCAGCCTGCCAGTTTTACCACTAAATTATAGCAGAGAAAACACTCAGTAGAATTTGATTAGATTTCTTCCTTCTCCCCATGAGTACGGCGAAGCAAATTTATGTTCAAAATGCAAGCTGGGTTCTGAAGGATTGAATATAGAACTGTATTTCTAGTGTTAAAAATGCAGGCAAGTTTTGTAGTGGAAAATAGATATTGTTTCTAGTGCTATTTTATGTTACTGTTTTATTTTGTTCTGTCACTATCTGTAGAATGGTATAAAAATATTAGGCAATACCAAATTTAAGATCTGTGTTTCAGAGAATTAGAGATGAATCTGTCCTTATCTTTACTCCTAGTGAACAATTATATTAATAGACTCTTAGAATGGCTCAGTTTGGAAGGGACTTTAAAGATCATCTAGTTCCAATCCCCCTGCCATAGGCAAGGACACCTTGCACTAGACCAAGTTGCTCAGAGCCCCATCCAACCTGGCCTTGAATACTTCCAGGGATGGGACATCCATGACTTCCTTGGGCAACTTATTCCAGTACCTCATTCCCTCACAGTAAAGATATTTTTCCTAATATTGGACCCAAACCTACTCTCTTTCAGTTTGAATCAATTCCTCATTGTTCTGTCACTACATGCTCTTGTAAAAAGTCCTTCTCCCTCTTTCCTGTAGACTCCCTTCAGATACTGGAAGGTCACAGTTAGGTCACACCAAGGCTTTCCTTCCTCCAGGCTGAACAAACCCAATCCTCTCAGCCTTTCCTCATAGGAGAGGAGTTCCATACCTGTGGTCGTCTTGGTGGCCTCCTTTGGACTTGCTCTGATGTTGCTGTGCTGGGACCCCAGAGCTGGATGCAGCACTGCAGGTGGAGTCTCACCAGAGCAGAGCGGCAAAATCCCCTTCCTCACCCTGCTGGCCTTGCTGCTTTGGATACAACCCAGGATACAATCGGCTTTCTGGGTTGTGAGTGCACACTGCTGGGCCATGTCTGGCCTCTTATCCACCAGAACTCCCAAGTCCTTCCTGGCAGAGCTGCTCTCAATCCATTCATCTCCCAGCCTGTACTGATAAGGGGGATTGCCCCAAGTGCAGCACTTGATCTTGTTAAATTTCATGAGATTCCTGTGGGCCCACTTCTTGAGCTTGTCTGGATCCCTCTGGATGACATCCCATCCTTCAGGTGTGACTTACCTATAAAGACTGGATTCATCCAAACCAGTGGCAAGCATTTACTCAAGGGATCCAATGCAGGTGCATGTTGACTGTAGACTGTACTTCTACGGAGAAAGGCTGCATTTAACTGACTTGTGAGCGTGTCGTGGGGTGTAGGTACACAGTTTGTGGTAATTGGGAACGGGACTGCAGCAGAGCCTCATCCCTAATGAGCTACAACTGTAAAAAGAAGGTGAACAGCATTGAAAGCAATGAGACCTGGAGTGCTGGAGTGCACTGACCAACCACCAAAGGGAACAGAGGGCACACAGGTGCAATGCATGAATGATAAGGGTATACAAGGTTGGGCTAAAGAACAAGAAGGGCAGATACTTGCAGTTTTCTGAAGTGATGTTACTCTGTATGTGTAGATGCTTGAAGCCTTCTGAAGTGGTATGGTGTTACTCTGTATAGGCTGATGCTTTCTGTTATTGTATGTTGTTGCTCTGTGTATTGTGGCCGTCTCAACTGTGACCTATGCTGTGGCATATGCTGCAATGCTGAGGCATGTTTCCAAGCCATAAGATTGATTTGTCTAAATCAGAAGTCTAGTTGGAGCAAGCTGTGGTGCCTCCTTCCCCAGAAGGTCAGGTTTTCTTCTCATAGTAGTCAGGGTAGAATGGCAGAAGAGATTTTGACCTGCTACAGAGTTGGAACATGGGATAAGGCAGCATCTGAAACTGGCAGTTAGGAATCATTCTCAGGTACACAGACTATTGTCCAAAGATCTTCAGTGGGCTGAACTGCATTGGTGTCTTCTGCCATGAACTACAGGCAGATTTATTTTCTAGGCCTTATTTTTTATCTTAGCATTCAAGCTGCTAACTTGAATTCCTAGGTTAGCTGATTTGTCAGTTACAAATGCCAGTGACCAAAACCCTTTCAACAGATGTTTCTGAAGGGCCATATCCAGTGTTTCCTTATTATATGTTTGATAGAAAACTACATGAACAATTAGCTCGTAAGTGTGAATTATCATTATAATGACATGAAAACAAGCTTCTTTATATTATAGTTGTTTCTCAGTAGTACTGTTTTCATAATGTACTTATATCCTTTAAGACCAGAGAGACCATTGTGAACCACTATTCCATAACATATACCAAGAAATTTTAGTCATTAGTCTCTGCAGAAGCCCATTCTGGTGATTAGTTGAGTTTAAGTATGTATTTTACAAAAAATTATGCAAAAGCTTAAGATGGATATAACTGCTTATTTAATCCCCATTCTAAGAGGCAAGCACAATAGCTATATAGAAGTCCTATAAAGGATTTACAGACTATAAAGGAACAGAAACATTCAGAATCTGACATTATAAGTCCAGCACATTACACAAATGATCTTTAAAAATGTACACTTGTTGCTGCTTACAATGTCTGTTTTTAGTATTAAAGTTAGCTGATATATGCATTCATAGTTCTTGCACCTACTTCCAAGCAAAGGAATTAAATCAATAACTGTAATGAATATAACTTTGTTATCTTTTGTATATAGATATGACATTAAATAAATCTTTAATTTTTTTATTTGTATGAGATTGTTCCTAATAATTAACAAAATTTAATAAATGTGACTATGATTTATCTGATTCATTTAATTAGGGAAAAACATTCTGTAAAACATGGGCCGTTGATGTAAAGATGTTTCATCACGATTAGCTTGGCCCTTAGGTTAAGAGAAACTAATGTAGGAGGAAGAAAGCTTCTATTGTATTTTTTTTATAAACCATATGAAAATCTTTGGATTTTCAGTTAAAAAATATTTAAAGATTTTTTTAGAAAATATTCAGCAATACATCAATTGGCTGTGCAAATGGTAAAAACAGTGAGTCAGTAAGCTACAATACCTTAATTATCCTTAGCAGAGAGATAGTGTATATAGCACAGCATGGATTACTTATTCATATATTGTAAACAGCTTTCATGACAATGGACTGATTCTGACAAGCCTGTTGGCATCAGCCAGTGCACTCCTACTTTTATCATCAACTTCCATTCCAACTTGGAGCCTGATCCAAAGCCTACTTAAGTTGATGAAAAAGTTGTTACATCTGAGGTGGTATAAGGACCTAAACAAGCTGTTCTGGAATTTGATATACTACCTCTTTGAACAATCTTTCTCTTGATTATTTTATTTTTGACAGTACCCATGTCTTAGGAGAACTTTTATTTGATAATTCTTGATTTTTAGACTAACTCTAACTCTCTAAATGGATGTTATTATACTGAATGTTCAAAATGTGTCCTGCCCATAACTATGAAGAATATGACATTGTCAGATGGAGTATAAAAAGTGTTGTATATGTTTGTAGATAATTAAATTTAAGTAGGGTAGCAGAACATTCATTTAATTTATGATTTGTATACAAATAAATGATGCAGTTGATTTAATTTTTATCACCATGGATCATTGGTAAATGCGACCAAGAAAGATCTATATTTTGATCTGAAGCTTAATGTGATCTTATTCCCTTTAAAAAGCATAATATTAATCAACCGCTTGTAGCCTTTGGAGCTTGAGATACTGTCTGTTGCCTAAATGTTTTTAAGCATTAATTGACAATGATCTTCTCAGTGTTCATAGGATGAAACTCACAATTTCTTTTACCTGTAAGAGTTTTCTCCGACACAACGATATAATTTGTTGATCCATTAAAACATATTAGTGCTCCACAAGCCTCACAACACGGACAGTTCAAATAAAGTGGAAGGGGAAAGAGTGAACGCAAAAAGTAAACTCTTTTTGCTATTTCTGTGAGATTGATACAAAATGACGTTGTGAGAGAATGCAGGATTTCTCACTGAAGATGCAGTCAAGAAAGATGATCTTCAGATCACTCTGTTGTGTATTTGTGTGTCATCTTTCAGAGTGGGGGAACTCATCAAGTATGGATTAAAGGATGTTACTTATACATGTCCTGATTCATAGCCATGTTCTCAGAAATTTCATATCTGGGATGCAAATAGTAGAGAGAGACTAAATATTTTTTGTCCATAGGATCATACAAATTACACTTCCCTTCTTCAGCTGAATCAATTTCTACTATAGTCTTTCTCTACAAAAGAATTAGAACGTAAAGGCTGTGTTCTTACTTTTATATTAGCTTCAAGCACAAACTCTCTGATCATCCTCTGTTAACATTTGGGTTTGAGACTGGGCCAAACCACTGTTTCAATGGGTGGAGAAAAGCAGGGATGGGGATGGACTGACTCTCCTTTGAGCTGTGCATTTTCCAAAGATAAGCACAGTGTTCCAGACCTGTCATTCTGTGCTTCCACAGCCCTCTTGGGTGTGCTGTCTTGGACTGACCACAGGGCTTTTACTTCTCAGGCCACAATTTAATAACATCTGCTTGATACTTTCTTGCTTTAAAATCAGCAGTAACAAGAGCACTGGCCCCATCACATGCTCTAGAGCTGCAAAGAAAAGAGCCCCCAATAGTCTAATAGCAGTGCGATTGCAAACAGATTTGTGTAATTTCACACAGTATACAAGCGATAAATATTTATTCTAAAGAAGGAATGTGAAATGCATTCAGCAGATAAAATGTTTATTTTCTTACTGTCACATATGATTCTTCATCCTTTTGTGACCTCAGTGTGGTAATATCTAAATAGTTTGTTCTGAAGCTCAAGACATGCTGTGTGAAGAGGAAGGAACAGGAGTGCTCACACTACATGAGGATCTTGACTGGTTGATCATCTCTTGCTACTTATGATTAAGCAATAAGGAGAGAGGTACAGGGTATTTCCTGGGGATTAATAACTGATAGGGAGGAGTTAATGGCCTGAAGTGCAGCTGAAGGCCATTAACCCCAGCTGGTCATCAATCCTCATTAAAAATCTCTGCAAGGCATTTCACCAAACACGGTGAAGGGCAAACCAATGTTTTAAGTACCTTTCTTGGTTTGAAAGACAGGTACCTGCCAGCAAAAAGCTGGGATCTCCCTTTGAATAGAGAATGTAAACCCCTCCCTCAGATTATTATAATTTTGCAATTGGAGGCTCTCAGGCAAAGATTTGAGAGTAGGAATAACAGTCCTTTACTAGGAATATTAGACAAAGCAAAGGAAAAATACAAATGTAATAGCACTAAGAGACAAGCAAAAAAAACAAAAAAAAAACAACAAACCAAACAAAAAACCAAAAATAACAACAACAACAACAAAACCTCAGAAAATACCCTGACAGAGTCAGGGATGTGACCTGACACCCTGGGTATCAGGGTGGTGAAAGCAGTCCAGATGAAATCCTCCTTGAGTAGTAGATGCAGTTCTGTGAGGTGGAAATAGTCCTGTAGGAAAGTCCAGTGGTGAAGAGATGAGTCCCGTCTTCCTCTGGAGAAAAATCCAGTGGAGAGAGAGAAAACAAGCAGGGTCCCCTGGTACTCCCATGTCCTTTTGGAGCAGTGTCCTAGGACAGAACTAGCCTGTTCCCCGCTGTTCCCCAGGAGAAACCTGCTGCCCCCTTTTGTTTCAGTCAAGCACCCATAAGTACCCAGCAATTAGTTACCTAGCAAAACCACCAGGAAAAAATTCCACAAACACAAAAGAAACAGATCCAACCCCCAACAGTACCTTTGTGATTCCCCTCTCTGTTGTGTCCTTAAATTAGTTCTGATTTAATTTCTGTTACTTCCTGATGTAGATGGTGCTTTTCTTACTGCAGCAGAAGTTCTAGTCAGCAATGGGCTTATCTGACCAATAGTTGTGTGAAAACTGCAGAGTTCAGACCTTTATGTGAAAGTGGGAGTCACTACTACAGCAGCAGAATACGGGGTATTTTAGAAACTCCAGCATTTAATTACATGAAAAAGAAAGTAAGTTATAAATTTCATAAAAAATTGGTTTGTGAAATCCAAGTTTGTTTTTTAATAAGAAAGTACAGCCTTTTCTGTTACAACAACAGGAATTTTTAAGGGACGGGCCCATGTCCGTTTCTTCCAGTTTTGAAACTGTTAAACTTTATTTTACTGTATTTCAAAAGATGCTTCTTTTTGTTTGGTAGCATTTGATACATAGACCACCTCCTAATTCTGAAAAAAAGCCAAGTATTGCAAATACATTTCATGTTAGACGATAAGCATTGGAATACGTGTCTTTTGTAATAGATTTGGGGTTTTCTTAGGTTTTGAAATGCCTAAAATTTAGTGTTATGCTGCGTATTTTGAGAAAGTTAACTCCTCCTCCTCCTCCTCCTCTTGTAAGGGAGGCCAATTGTTAGCATGGTATTTAGAATTTAGTGATTTTGTAGTTATGCTATTGCTCTTGGTTATTCCAAATTAAGGTTGTGGTAATAAAATTTTAAGCTATGACAAAAGTCCTGAGAGTATTTTTGGGAACTGATAAAATCCCAAAACCTCTTTTCATGCCCTAGCCCCAACTTCTCATGGTAGCAATACAATACCTGAGTAATATTGGAGAGCTCAGTTGGCCTAACTCGGGATAGATGATTGTCTGTGTTCGTTGTAGATGTCTGTCTGAAAATCACCAGAAAGGTCTCTGCAGCCCTTACAAATTTGTAACTTGATACTATCGAATGTGATAGGTAGGCTTTTGGGGACAGGAGGTAATAGAATGAAAGGGTATAATCTGGCACCAAAAGTGTGAAATCAATGAAGATGGTTTCTTTTATGATCGTATGAGAGCAGAATTAGTGTTTGGCCTCCATTTAGAAGTGTATGATTTTTGCCCTACAGCTGCTGATGAATTCTGCTGTGCATGGGTTTACCAAATCAGAAGCCCTCTTCTCCTGGGTCTACACAAATACCTGAGAGCTAAGTGACCTGAATATTTGACAGGAGGAAAGCATAGGGCACCCTAGTTGCAGAAGTACTGTTTGTGTTATACCCTTTCCTGATGCTGTAGGAAACAAAACAGTCCCCTTTGCAGAGAGTGGGAAACTGGTGGGAAAGAGTGCTGCTGGGTTCCACCACCTTGAAAAGCTCATCTCAGTCTGACTCAGGGAGAGGGATCTGTACTGTTTCCATGTATCACTAGGAACTTGGATATGCAAGTGGTGGGAGCTGTACAGGACAGATTTGGATCAAAGCAGCAGTTCTTTGAATGTAGTTAGGGAAGGTATGTCTCAGTACAGCCTTGTCTTTTATTCAAAAGATTCAAGGCAAATATGTATAATGACTGCAGTAAGCCTGTTTTCCCTTCCTGGTTTAGAAAGTCATGCCTTCATGTATTACAGGACTTCACTGTCACTATTCATCTGAGTGAAGATAGGCATTCACAGGCTTATTTTCAGAATCATCCTCATGAAACAGATACAGACTGATAGAGACCCCTGTTCCATGGAAAGGCGGAAAATCTTACTTGGATCCTTATATTCTGCATAATAACAGCTAAAAAGAAAGTCTTCTACATTAACTCTCTGCATCTGGGACTTGAGGAGGATTCTTAACCAGTCCAAGAGTATTTTGAAAGGAATTTCAGAAGAAAAAGATGTTTTGTAAAAGAAGTTTAAAGGGAAGCTCTTAGCTTGTACCATCAAAAGTAGTTCACTGTGTACAGTTTTGCTTATGGGAGGCTTCTGAATTCCATTTTACTGTATGGGATGATTTGGACTTCCTTACTAATTTTAAAGTTTTATATCAGATACCTCTGCCAGAACTGCTAGTCCCTTCTACTATGCTGTGTTCTTATGGCTGTAAGTCTTACAGTGGCTTGTATTTTCAATTCCAGGTATCAAGAATAGAATCTCATTTTTAGGGTCCGCGAGTATGGAAACTAGCAAACTTGCTTTAAGTATACATTTTGAGACTAACTTCCTCTGTAACTGTTTTAGCACAAACTGGTTTGCTGTGTAAGGCAAAATATCTGCATTTATGTGGCTTCTGCACACTGTATAAAATCTGCTGCTTTTCATGTTTCGAATGATGTTAAATGCTCTCCTGCTTGTTTCTGTTTAAAGGGACAAAGAATAAAAAAAACAGGCTCTAGGGTGTGCATTGGTGGTCCATTCCTCCATGCATGTTTCATATAAAGAACATCCTTGCTTGTTCTGTAGAGGCTGTAGAGAAGACACTATCTGTTGAAGGGAGCCAAGTGTGGCACTTTATTGCACTGGGAGTCATGATTGCTCAGCTGTGAGATTGCTTCCTGGAAATCTGTAGTGGAGAATCAAGCACAGTGTGACAGAAGCCACATATGAACGTGGTAAATGAATAGCTGTGTTTCTGCGTGGGGAATAGCTGAGGAACTTGGGGAACAGAAGTGTTTTTGAGCATGACTGGCCAGTTGAGGACATACTAGTTAAATTGCTCTGAGAGACCAGCTGACAGATGTCAGTGTGGGTAAGGGTAAATAATACAAGTCAGAGGTAGAAGGTTTCAAGGATGGAGCAAAGAGACATCAGAGTTGTCCAAACACAGTGGTCTATAAAGAATTGAATCCCTTTTTTCTAAGTCCTTTGGCATTCTTGTCCAAGTTGGAAAGTCATGTGAGAGACTACCTCATGCCTTCTCTTCACTTATCATTTATTAGTTCATGTTCTAGGAAACGAACCTTTCCTGGTTTGATGTGACAAGTCTATAGCCTTGTCTTAGTTTGAAAGACAGGTACCTGCCAGCAAAAAAAACCCTGGAATCTCCCTTTGAATAGAGAATGTAAACCCCCTCCCTCAGATTATTATAATTTTGCAATTGGAGGCTCTCAGGCAAAGATTTGGGAGTGGGAATAACAGTTCTTTACTAGGAATATTAGACAAAGCAAAGACAAATACAAATGTAATAGCACTAAGAGACAAGCCAAAACAAAGAAACAACAAAACCTCAGAAAATGCCCTGACAGAGTCAGGGATGTGACCTGACACCCTGGGTATCAGGGTGGTGAAAGCAGTCCAGATGAAATCCTCCTTGAGCAGTAAATGCAGTTCTATGAAGTGGAAATAGTCCTGTAGGAAAGTCCGATGGTGATGAAAATGTGTTCAGTCTTCCTCTGGAGAGAAATCCAGTGGAGAGAGAGAAAACAAGCAGGGTCCCCTGGTACTCCAGTCCTTTCCTACAAACACAAAAGAAACAGATCCAACCCCCAACAAGCCTTCAGCCTATTTTGTATTCTTCAAAAAGGCCTTTACCTCAGTTGATGTTTCAGCAATTTATTTATGGCTCTACAGTGATATGGGTTTTTTCCCCTTTCCACTGAATGCCAGTGACCGTGCTGTGAAATCTTTTTAAGGCCAAGATGTTAATGTTTTTGTGTTGCTGTTCACTTTTTTTCAATGGCTACTCACCAACTCATATTTTTTCTCTGTTTCCTCCTAAATCTCTGGCTTGAAAGAGAAGGTGTTTTTCCTGGTCCATGGCTTAATACCTTCTGTGTTTTCTTGATCAACTGACCTTGTGTGTTTATTTTAAGTATGAAATTTCATTGTTTTTATATTCATCTTGTTTCAAACTGATCATGGACTTGCTGCAAAGCTTTTAAAAAACCCAGAAACGTTTATTCTTTCTACACCTCAGCCTCCATGTATGAAATGGATGTGCTGAGTCTTCTGTCTTGTGTATCTCCTCCTGTGTAGTATAGGTTTTTCTGCCTTTGTCTTCATGCTGAGTAAATCTTGCCCTTCAGATTCTCAGTATAAAATGTTTACATCATTATGGATTTCTACTATATGACTATGGAGTGGTTTATTTTTATTTCTCAACCATAGCTTTCAAGACAGGAGAAGTTAAAGACTTTTGGTAGGATAGTGGTACACTTGTGCTGCTTTGGCACTGTTATTCAGGAACTCTGACTTCAGTGGCAATACTCTAGAAATATGCTTATTGTAGCAAGAAACCCAATCAATATCTTTTTTCTAGCTAAGTGTTTCAACATGATATTTCAGTGGCCTAGACAATATAATTATTTGCAATAGTAGAAATCAGTTCTCTTTGAGTGTATGTGATTCTGCTATATTTTACATAGTTGTACAGCTATTTTTATATCACATCAAGTCAAAATAGTCTTCAGATGGTAGAATGATTTCCTATGCTTCCAGCTTTTGCAATAACGTGTTGTATTGAGACTCTTAGTAAGAATATGATTAATGATTGAAACACACTGGATTTCTTATAATCCCCAAGTAAGTGTTGAGTGTTCTTGTTGTTCCTTGTTTCACAGCTGTGTGAAATAACCAGTCTTATACCTGAAAGCTTTGGCTGGAACTTAGTTGAACAGAGCATTTGAAGATCAGCTCAGTTCTTGGTTATTTGTTGGAGAACTTTTTTCTGTTAGCAAAAGTTTTCTGTCTCTCTTCTAATCAGCCTAGTGGATCAATGGGCAGAAAATGACATGCTGAGCCAAGATGCCACTGAGTGTGGACAAATATTTGGAGATAAACAGAAGGAACTGGATGTGTTCAGAAGAATGCCACCTTCTTAAGCCTGGAATGTTTTCTTTGCAACATTTTTAGAGCAGTGGGATTTCCCTTCAGCAGGATCTGAGATAGGATTGACCTGAACTCTTGTGATGTTAATGTCAAAATTGTCCACTTCTTAGTTCTGCCTTTGAGCTGAGTATCTTGAAAGCCTTGCATCATCTGTCTTGTGGCACTCTGCTTGTCAGGATTCCAGATCGTGTGTCGCTGTGCAGCAAACCTGCTAAGCAGGCTGTCTTGGGAATGGCAAATTTTGCAGAGCTAAAGGTTTGGATAGCTCAACTAGAATTTCCATGTTTTATGCTCCCATGCCAGGAACCAGATGAGATTGGGTATCATGTGGGTTTGGACTTGTCTCTATAGAACAGAGCCAGGATTTAAGGAATGGCAAACCTGGGAAAGAGTTTCAAATGACAGTGATTCTGGGATGGTATGCCTAATGGGGCTGATTGAAAGCTGTACATACAGGAAGCCTATATACCTGATCAGAAAACTGAGGATATCACTTGATACAGTAGCAGATATTTAAGGATGAGAAGGAAAATTAGCAAGGCTTAATTTCACTGAGATTCTGGAGTGCAGGAAGTCTTCCCTGGGCAATGTGGCTGAGTCTCTCTTTACACTTCTGGTTTGTATAGAAGCTAATACTTCGATATTTTAGTTTCACTTGTCCTGGAGTCTGGTATTTCCTGTCAATGAGAAACCCTGTTTTTCTGTAACTTTAGGTGCAACCCAATGTCTAAATATGTTGCACATAAAACAATTCCCACCCTCACCAAGTTTCTGTGGGGATGCTGACTTTGCAGAAATTATATACTTAAGGTATAATTTTACTATTTCTTTAACATGTGACTAGAGAGTGCATCTGGCATGTATGGTAGAAAATTTCAGTAGATACCTATGGGATAAGATTACTGTGATGTATTTTAAATGATTACAGCTGTTGGAGGTGGGGGCATTTCCTGCTGAGAGAAATGGAAAAACTTCTTGGTATCATGCAATGATAAACGTAGGAAAAGATGTATTTTATTATTTTTTTAGTCAAACTTGCAGAAGAGAGCCAGGATTGCTGCATGTATTGCAGCATGTAGCTTCAAAAATAAAAAAGAGAATAGTCTCATTCCTTTGCTGTTTCTGGGGACTAAGGGAGAAAATGACCTTCAGCTTTATGCAAATGGAAAGATTGCAGTTTGTAAATGATGATAGACTTTTAAAACAAAAGCAATCCCATTTTTCTGTTTTTGGCAAATGCCTTGTAGTATGCAAATGGTCTGCCAATACTGTGTACCTTAAAAACATATTTAAGCACCAAAGTATTTCATATAAATTTGAAGACTTTATCCTTGTGTACCCCAGCATAAATCAGGAGTCTGTACAAAGACAGGGGAGTTACTGTCACATGCAACTAGCGTGAACTCATAATAAGTTACAAAATATTGTAGATATTAGAAGGCACTAATATGTATTGTTGATTATAATTCCAGTCACTGGTTATAGACCTCATGAAATGAATTGCCTCATTTATAATGCATACCATGGGACAACATCTAATTTGGTGACAAGCATGGAGTCTAGCAAAGATTCAATAGAAATGTCTGCTTAAATTACCATGTTCTCACCTAATTACATATATTTTCTAAAGCTTTGTAATTTAATATAATTGTTATTATTATTAAATTGAATTTCACACCTTTAAAAATTCTGGTGAATAAATGTCCTTTTCTCTGTGAGATGCAAGGTTAGTGTTTATTTTAAATTGTGACTTTTTGTGAGAAAGATAAGAAAATCAACATATGCCGTTATCACTCTTCACTTTTGAAATAACAAGGTGAGGGCTATCCTTGAAAAGTAATTGATATTCCTGTACAGGTTGAAACTGATATACAAACAGATAAACAGAATCCTTCTAGTCTGTGCTTTAGCTGAAAATGCCATACCAATGGTTGTCTCACATGGCCTTCTGTTTCAGATCAGACCTTTGACCTTTTGGACCATTCTGCTGGTTTACTCTGGCTGTTTCAGATGCCTTGGGCCTATGTAACTTTAGCTGCATAAGTAGACCACAAAACTACTGAAGTGATGCTGTTTAAGTTAATGTTGTGCTGTAGGTTGTCCTTTGCTTGACACCAGGTCCCTGCCAAGCTGCTCCATCACTCCCCTTTGCAGTAGAACAGAGGGGAGAAAGTAGAATGAACCCTCACAGGTCAAGGTAAATGAAGTTTAATAAAGAAAAAGTGAAAACTGTGCATGTGCAATAAAAGGTAAAAAAAAAAACAACCCCAAAGCAAAATATTTTATTCTTTACTTCCCATCACCAAGTGATGTCCTATCACTTCCCAAGGAGCAGTTGCTCTGGAAGGAAATTGCTGTAAAAAACAAATAACCCCCTGCCATTTCCTTCCCTTTTAATTTAGCTTTTATATCTGAGCTCATATAGTGTGGAATATCCCTTTGGTCAGTTTGGGTCAGCTGTCCTGGCTGTGTCCCCTCCCAAGATATCTCCTGCCTCCAGCTGCTGGTGAATTCTGGGGAGGCAGCCCTGATGCTGTGCCAGCCCTCCTCAGCAGAGCCAAAACAAAGGAGTGTTAGCAGCACCTTTCCAGAGACCAATGCAAAGCACAGCTCTGTGAGGGCTGCTGTGGGGAGAATTAACTTCATCTCCAGAGCCAGACCCAATGCACACTGCCTACTAAAAAGGGAAAAGGGCTCGATTGCATGTAATTATTTTGCCTTTAAAATGTCACCTTTATCTTGGATAACAGGTAGCTAAAATTCCACTGCTTATCTAGATGAGCATGTAACAAGTCCACAGTTTAATGAGGAACTTGCAATGGAATCTGGTTTCCACTGGTTATTATGGCTAGTTAGAAAGCATATGGAATGCTTCAATATCATTGGCATATAATGCAGTGGTCATTACTGTAGGAGGTAAAGGCTGTAAAAGTATAGTTCTGTGAAGTTTCATTCCTAGATTTCTGGAAGCTAGTTCTAGTCTACAATACAACCACATCTGGTGTAAAATTCCAGTGCCTGTAGTCTGTAATAAAGTGATGTATTTTTAATAATTTTTTTCTATGTAGTTTTGGTCATGGTCAATGGTGGTAGTGGTAGTGTGAGGTATCACTGCTGTCTGGCAAAAGCTTCAATGCTAAACATAACCATGGTGGACTGAGCTGTGGGGGTTTAGTCCCTGTTTCTATCTGCAGAGTGTTTTCTTTGTTCTAGTCTGGTTTACCCATGGAAATTCATTACTAACAAAATAATTATACCAGTGTTACTTTGAAGGGGGCTGTTGAGAGGTAACAAACCAATTGTGTATGACTTGGTGCAAGAGGAAAGGGGAATGCTTTTCCTAAATGCATGTACAAAACTTGGAACATGAAGAAAGATTGCTGAAACTTGTTCAGATGGGGGAATCTTATATTGCTGTTTTTGCGGGGTCACTCATTGGGTAAGAATTGTGCAAATGTTTTGTCTTTTAATTGAGCAAATACTTTTATCCTTTGAGCTTTTTATACACATGTAGGAAGTTGTTGGTTTGGGTTCTTTTTAATCAACAATTGTATTAAGACAAATAGTTCTTTCATTTAATCAGTTGTTTATCTTCTGTACTATTCTGGAATGCTCTCCCAAAGCCCTGAAATTCTGCACCTGCAGCAGGCTTATTCTGTAGTTACAGAACAGGTGCTGTGCCCTGAAAATATGGCCTTCAGGGGAGGTGTCAAACACAGCTTAATTTATCTGTGTTTCCGCACAAAGGGAAAGAGGAGGATGATAGTTGCTGGAGAATCTCTCATGTGTGGGATGGAGGCACCTATCTGCCACACTGACCTGAAGCCTTTGTGGGTTTGCTGCTTACCAAAGCAAAGGGATGGTGTGGAAAATGTGCTGAGGCTTCTCTGCTTTTTTTGACTGTCATCTCATGCTGCATATCCACCTGAGTACCAGTGGTACTGACAGCGTATGCTGAGTGTACCAAGATTAGCCACAAGGTTTAGGACAAGGATGGAGTGTGCATGAATAGCCATAGGGTTCTGGGACGAGAATGGGGCTTGTTTCTGAATGGGATGTGTGAGTTAGTGGCACAGGGCACAGGTAAGCCTGAGGTACCTGTGTCTCTTGTGCCTCAGTCCTCACTAGTGAGGTTTCACAGACCTCTGTTTCTAATGGAAGAGTTCAAGAAGGACATTGAGCCCCATCAAGGGACAAGGGCCATGTCAGGGAATACTTGGGAGAACTTGACCCATGCAAGTCAATGGGACAAAACAGGCTGCATTCAAGACTGCTGAGAGAGCTGTTTCATGTCTGTACAAATGTGTGGTCTTTGAATAGTCATGGAGACTGGGGAAGAGCCCCAATTCCTGGACAAAGCCAAATGTTGCACCTATCTCCAGGAAATGTTAAAAGTGCAATACAGTGAACTGCAGGCTCCTCAGCCTATCGTCACTCTGTGGGAAAAGCATGGAAGAAGTCCTCTTGGAGCAAATCTCTGTGTAGATGTAGGAAATGAGTGAGAACCAATGTCATCGACTGTCTTGGAGGAGAATCACTTCCCTGTGAGAACAGTCAGGAAATGGAACAGATTGCTTGGAGGCCCTCCATCGCTGTAGGCTTTTAAGACTCAACTGAAAAAAACCCTGAGTAAGCTGGTTTGATTCTAGCTGACCTTTCTGAGTGATTGGTTGGAAAACAGCTTCTTGAGGCCCTTCTCACCTGAATGGGTCTGAGTCAAGGATTCTATAATGGACAAGGTGTCAGAGGTTGCAGATCAATCCTGTTGTGCTATTTGTACGTTATGGCAGAGTGCATCAGCAAAGCAGAGACATTTCCTTAATTACATGAAGATACAAGCCTGTTGGTCTGCATCCATATTGCTGTTTAAGCAGCGGAGTAACTCAAGTGTTAGGAAAAGAGAACTTCAGTTGGTGAGGAGCTGACGAATACATCTTACTACGGAGTCTTTTTATCTAATACTTTTCTCTGTGTGATTTTTTTCCTGGTGCTTTAAATTTGTTATTTAAGGGCCATGATCCATTATCTTAGGGATATAGTTGCAAACAGAAAGACAGCAAATAAATTTGTATGGGATTTTTAAATGGAGGGAATGGCATTAGTGAACATATGATGTCCATTTGTGAGAACTGGGAAGGAGGAAAACAAATCACAGATTTGTAACTTAGAAATTAATGCAGTCATGAAAAACTTCTGTTATGTGGACTCTGAGGATCTATCTACAGTTGAATTTTTATACTGTGATTGGCATTACACAGATGGGAAAGGAGGATAATATGGTGAGAGAAGTGTCAGGGCATGAAAGCACAGAAAAGTGTGCTAGTGGTTTTTCTGGTTTTGTGCTTTTCACAAATGCTGCTATTCATAGGTCATCTGAATGGAGGATTTACTTGACATTGCAGAAAATATTTTCTGCATTCAGTGTAGGAACATTCTCTGTAAATCTATTCTAGCTGGTGGCAGTTTTGGACATGATGCAATGTTGATAGTTTGATTGTTTACCTAGTATGAATCTTGCATGAGAAACATGGAGACTACAAAGCAGCTTTCAGCTTGCACTTATCAGTGAGGATTCTGAAAACGCTATTCATTTGGTCTAGTAAAGTGCAAGAAAAATTTAATCCTTTGAAATTAGGATTTATGAATAATCTGGATTTCTGTACAATGGATCTCTTCACCAAGATACTTAAGGAGAGAGACTTTTTTTCCTTCATCTTTTTTCTTTTCCTCCTAGAAAGGGGCATGTACTGTGGTCAGGCTCTGCATGTGGGAAGTTAAATACATGATGGAGCAGGAAACAATGTGAATTTGGAATGAGTTGCTTTCTTCTGCTGGGCTCAATACTGGCCCCTCTGCTGGGCCAGAACAGTCTGTTTTCAGAGAACTTGCTCTTGCCCAGAAGCTTCCAACTCCAGAAGCTCATTCAGGTAGTAAAGAACAGTTAATTACCACCCACTACTAGAGAGGTGCAAACATTCTGACTTTTTCATTGATCTATTTTCTTAAAAACAGCACAAATATAGCAAGCTTATGTGGCTGTGCTATGGGATGGAAAGAAGGGGCTTATGCACTGTAGGACTGATGGCTGCAGCTCTGAGGGAACTCACCTGTCATCTCTCCAAATTCATAGACCTTTTGTGAAATGCTGTCAGTGGGATAGCTGGAATAGATCCTAGTGTTGCCTAAAGAAGAAACTTTCTGAAAGAAAGCATGTGTTTACAGGCAGAGGGAACTTTCTGGAATAGCAAATTAGTTCCACCTTGTTTCAAGGAAAGAGTAAAGAGTTCATGCAAGTCCTTATTTTGATTCTGTGTCAGGGCGCCAGTGTAGAGTTTCTTGATAACTCCAATTTTTGAGGATCATTAGGGTCTGTATCCCAAAGGCACCACACTAACCTGTGTTCTGCCTTTAAGAGAGGTAGAGCAGAGGCTACAGAAGAAGTGACTAGTTTGTGGTAGTGCTGTGTGTGTGGTAAAAAAGGAAAATAAGCTCAAACTCCTATTTACTATCTTAGCTCTCATATTTTTCTGAGGAGAAAAAAATCAACAGTTTTTACTTAATACTCTGGCAGAAAAGTTCTTTTGTAATCATGTAGGTATTTGTCTGATGTGCAATTAAACTTGGTGACTTTGTGTATTTCGATGTAGGTAGATTCTTTCTTCTGGCCTGAGTGGCACTGAAACATTTTCCTTTTTGGAATGTGAACATGAGGTAAGTTGAGACAGTAGCAGCATAGTTGGTGGCATGGTCGAGGTTACATCATCAGCACTTGAAGTACCTTGTGATAATGGTTATAAAGTCATAAGAATGGCCTGATTAGCAAAAACCAATAGAGTATGTCTTTAACTTGTTTCTAAGTTATTGGTATCAAAAGCTTTTATTGTTGCATGCCATTTCATTATTTCATAGGTATTAACTCAGCAGTGGGGGTGTAATTGTTTAATTCGGCATCTGAATAAGTAACACTTAGCTTTCTGCTTATGGTGTTTGCAGGAATGTTCTTTTTAACCCTGAGAATCATTTGTTTCTCACTCCCCAGGTCTGTATCTACTGGTTTTGGGAAAGGGAGGGGGAAGGAGGAGGGAAAAAAAGGCAAGGTAATTATCGCCTCTAATAGTCTGCCTGCTTGTACTTGATTGAAATGCAGGCTGGCTCTCCTGTATCACTGATTTTATTCCCAAAGAGAAGTTCCAGTTGTCTACAAAGCCAACACCTTTGGACAGGCACCATCTGGCCACCTGCTTATTAACTCCCATGGTCCTGCTGATTCTACTGGTAAGGAGACCAATCTCAGAGAAAGCAAACTAGAAGGATGCTGCCAGGGGCCCCAACATCTCTCTTCCCTAAAGAAAAATGAATTCCATGCAGCCTCCCTCATGGGTACCATGTAAAAATAATTAAAAGGGTACTGAGGAAAAACAGCTAATTAAAAAGACTAAACACTGAGTCCTCTTATCCTTAAGGCTGGCCAGGCTTTTCCTGTGGGGAGGCCAGAAGTCAGTTGTGTCTTTATGCTGTCATTTCAGTTGCTCTGTTAATCTTTGTGAATGCTCCTTTAAATCCAGGTACAAATCAGGGCACCATGGTTCGCTATGCACCCTGATACCCACGGTGTTTGCTGCCTGGCCATGCTGACCTGGCACTCCCTGGTGACTTTACTGTCCTTCTATGGCACCAGAGGTGGATTCCATTGAGCAGAATTTTTAACACTTCCTTTTTTTTTTTTTTTTTTTTCTGCACTGATCCTGTGAAGGCAGACTTATGGGATGTCAGGGAGTACAGGTTTGAAACCTGCTATCCCACTGATGCCATGTGTTTGAATAGAAGCACAAAAACAAGCATCCCAGAATCTTTAATAAAGATAATATGCTACAAGGAAATCTAAAATTGCTGCTGGCTGGAAGAAGACTGTTCATTGGCAAGGTATTTAATCAGAGTGCTATACACAGGGAGCTTTAACTTCTGTTGAAAATTCTTTTATATGAAAAAGGGAAGACTTGGGTCTGTTGCTTTATGCTACACCTGTCACTATAGGGATCTTACTACATCTTGAAATTGAAGTAGGGTCATTGGCTTTAGGGAGGCATTAGACGATACTTGTAAATTCATAAATGATCAGATAGCGTCTCTGAAAATTTTCTTTCCCCAAAATCTTCTTAAAATCTACTAAAACAGGAAAAAAAGCTATGCTGCTTTTGCAGAAATATCTTTCCAAATATTATAAAAGGTAGTATAAGAAGCTGTTACATGATAACTGCCTTACTCTGATTTTAAAAAAAAGATATTTTTCCATTATCCGTTGCTAGGTAGTTTCATTGCTAGGCACTATGGTCCAAAAATATTTCTTTGTTTGAAGTTTTCTGACATAAATTCAAAATGAATCCTTAGATCTTTTCAAAACTGTCTGATGGAAAAACATATGTTCTTTGATTTCTACTCCAATGTTCAATTATTTCGAAGATTGGGGAAAAGAGTAAAATTAACCAGAAATGCCTGTCAGCTTGTGAAAGTCAGGCCATATCACAGTGTATGGCCACACTTAAATCTTCCTATTGTTCTGTCATAATGTTGGAACTGTGCAGGACTTGTTTTCATCTGCTTGCACTTGGAAACTTGTTCTGAACAAAACAAAACAAAAAAAAAGCAACAGACTTGGGTACCTGTTTTTTTTTTTTTTCCCTGCTTTCATTCCCTTTTCTTTTTCCAGAGGGATTTCTATTTTTTGCCAAGCAAAACACACAGCAGAGTTTCTGGCACTGTTTCTCCTGCTGGGGAATGAATGGTACAACTCATAATCACTAATATTGTGGACAGATGCTTAGAGAGTTGATAGAAATGGAAAACTGACCATAAAGCAGCTGAATTTTGCTGTGATTCCCCTAATGCAGGGTAATCAGAAGGTTTCTATTCTCAGTAATTAAACCAGGGAATATTGCACAAAGAGAGCAACGGCTGAAATGAGTATCAGTAAGTTATCTGCAAAAAGGTGTGAGCATGTAAAATATTTTAGTCTGCAAATTTGATTATTCTTTCTGTCTCATATATGTGGAATCACTTTTATCATCTGCAAAAAAAAAAAAAAGAAAAATGTTACCAAATAATGGTTCATATAATTGACTTCATCTTTAGCCTATGTCTTTTGCAGCTTCACTTTTACCACATTTTACAATTGTGCTTGAGGACAAGCGCTGGCCAGAAATGTGCAATTGAGGTAAACTTTCATTTGAAGTCACTTGGAGTTTGGTCTGTGTGGGATCATATGGGATCAAACAGCACACTGGGATAATCTCAGTTCATGTTTGGTGTTAAGCAGGTCCAATATATAGTGCCTACCAGGAACTTCCTTAGTAAATCTGCACAGATGAGCAAAGCACATTTAGTCACCATAGCCAAAAGATCTAGTACTGAGCTAATCTTCCCATGCAAGTAAACAGAAAGTATGCTTACTCTGCTTTGTTTATTCTTCCAAGGGCCTGTGCCAATACATTATCACACCATGCCCAGAGTATTGCTGAAGCATCACTGCGTGTCACAGGGACCAAGGAGGACTGTGATGTGAAGCATGGAATAAAACGGTTTTATTTAAAGGCTAATTTCATGAGGGGAAGATAAGAATATCAACTTGGGCAAGAACATTATGTGCACCATTTAAAAAAAATATTTGAGGTGATAATTAGGGTCTGGAAAACTTACTCTAAAAGAAATTGAGGCTTATTAAAAGAGTGCCTATACACAAGCTTTATGTATGTATAGACACAAATAAATCCTTTTGTCTCTGTGAATAAGGCTAGCAGTGTTCACCTATATAGTATTTTTGGAGGAGTCTAAATCTGAATAATGAGCACTAGTAAAAGCAAGTAACTGCATCTTTATTTGTTTTTAAATTGCTGTGCTTTTGTTTTGTCACAATACCTTTCAGATGCATTCTTTTTTCACCTTCAAATCTGGAATACAAGCATCTCAGAAGGATAGTATTACAAGCAACAGTAAGTGCAGGATTTTTACTTCTCCTTTCCTTTGAAAATGCATTTCAAGGCAGCCTTGACAGAGTAGTTGCTATCTATAATAGTGCATGTCAGAAAATCTACTGCATGCTACCACAGAAACATTAAAGTGAGTGACTTACTAGAACTAGGCATCCTAAGGCTTATTAAATGTAATTCTATGAAAAGTCTGTTGTTGATTTGAAAGATTGAGAGTGTTGACTCTACTATTCTTTAAATTATTGCCTGGTGCTTTCCAATATTTAGGGCAGATCTTGAAAAATCTGAGTATTCAAATGTACAGGTGATATTTCAGGGCCTTTGCTCTGAAATGGATATTTTTGATGTCCATTCAGAGTAGACATCAAAATATCTAATGATGGATAACCTTGAAAATTTAACTGGGTCAGAGTTTCTCTAGCATGTAAAGCTTGAAACCTCTTTATTAATTCATTTACTTGCTGTATTACTAATAGTCTTTGAGACCTCAGTGACTGGCTGTGTCCATTCCTCAAAGCCATGTTTTCTCAGATGAGCCCACCCAACCTCCTGCTTCTGTCCTATCTGACTGGTGAATCATGAACATCGTGTGGCCAGCTCTTCAAAGCCAGTCCCCAGTGCTCCAAGCAGTCTCATGACTCTGTTTTAGTTTTGTTCAATGGTTAAACTGCAAGATAAGACCCAGGCTCTTGAGACCTAAAATGCAACTTTTGTCTGGTTTCTTATACAAACATTCTGTTAACTCCAGCTGAGCCAAAGACAAATGCTCTTAAGTCTGGCCAGTTTTCATAATCTCAGTTTTAGTGTTGAGGCGAGGTTTCCAGTGGCTGATCCAATAGGTAAATGAAACACACATGAGATGTCTTAGGCCAACAGGTATTGCAGCTGCTTTTATAATGTGAAGCTGAAGAAAACAAAATGCCTCAATCATATATGAACCAATTGTTCTGGCATAAAACTGTCTCCAGTCTTCAAATAACCTGCTTTGGGAGACATCACAAAGCATTACAGAATGTCTTTGAGTGACAATTATTTAGAGAAGTTACTACCCTCATAATGTAATTTTCCAGTGTCAGTATATAATTAGGCAGAATGAATAAAGAAGAGTTTCTATTGTGAAATACAGAGAAGCTGCTGTGCCCCTCCCAGTCCAATGCTGCTGAATAAATCAAATTTAACTTCCAGTTGGGCATTCTTCTGGCTTTCTGAGCTTTGAAGCCTGTACCAAGTTTGCTGTTCAAATGGAGCATCTGATTTCTGCCTTTGATCTTCAAGGACCCCTTGGAAACATGATCTAAATGTTTAAAAAATTGGGGTTTTGTTCCTTGTTCCATATTTTTGTTTAATTTGAGAACTGTACTTGTGGAACATGTTACCTGCATACTCCTGAAAGACAAAATTTTTAGCAATGGCAACATCACAGTCTTCTGAAAGTCCCATTTTTCACCTTAGATGCATCTGAAACCCCATCTCCTCCTCTTTGGGGGATGTTAGAATCCTTGTTGCATCAATTCCTCCTAGATGGTGGAGATTCTTGGCATTTAAAGAGGCTGGACTCTCAAGCAAAGTCAAATGCTGTTGCAAAGGACTAATTCCATGCTGTGAAATCTTCATTCTTCTGTAGGTGAAAATGAAAGCTTCAGTTCAGCACCTTCCAGGTGCTATTGAGCTTGCCAATTTTGAATTGTGACCTGTGGTTTACATTTCATTGCTTTCCTTCTGAGAGGACAAGTTTACCCAATGATCATGGTTTTGTTTAAATGTCCTTATGAGCATTCCTTCTGTTTGCTGCCTCTGTTTGGGACAGTTTTTGTAAGCAATTCCTCAGCAGATACAGGCATTTGCTGATTGCAGATCATTGCAGCAGTTTCAGTAATAAGGCTTCAGAATGGGAGAGAGATATTTGGGGATAATGTATCTTTTGCTAGACAGATCAGAATGTCAAATTCCTTGCTTGATTGTTCTTTGTGATAGGAAATAAAAATCCCGATCTTTACATGGAATGAGGTCATTGGAGGAAAAACTATCAGTTCGGGCCACAGGTTACTGAATGTGGTGTGGTAAAGAAACTTGCCAGAAGAGTGCACCTTAAACAAGAGGTCTCTTTGCAGCTGGATGGCTGGAGGATGATGGAGAGAGCTGTGCTGGCAGCTGCAGGATCTTAATGGCTCCAAAGGCTGGTGGGAGGCTCATTTGTTAGCCAACAACAATCCATGGTGTTCATGCTCTTCTGCAGATGGAAAGCCAAATAACTGAGGAACCAGAGAACTCTCCTGCTTTACAAGGCTCTGTGAACAAGGTTTTGTAACCTCTGTGTCAGAAATTGCAGTGATGATTGTGGTCTAGACAAACAGTCCTAAGCTATCTTGCAAAGAAGCAACGATCCACCTACAGCTAGAATACCATGTGGTCTGTGAGCTCTTTGGGTGGCTTTTAGTGCCCCTGCGTGGTGCTTTGTTGTGATGGGGGTGATGTCAGCCCCTCAGCTACCTAGTTCTAATATTGCTCAGATGTAAACAGCTTGTGTTGTAGCATAGAGCCACGTGGACATGTGGTGATTCCGTGATGCTCCTTAAGTGTCTGGGAATGCTTATCAGGACGGCCCCTTTCTGGTCAGGAAAGAGTGATCATGCTCTCCAGGTACCTCTGCAGGTTGTTGCCCCCACCCCAGCTGAAATAGTTTTCTGGTGAGATGAATCACCGTCAGGAGATGCTTCTCTCTCTGTTGAGGCAGCCTAGATGTCTAGTTTAGATTAGATGCTGACTTTTGGACAGCTAAAGATACTGAGATGAATGAAATTCTCTGGACCATTTCCTCTTTGTGCTTGAAGAGTATACCCACATGCCACAGGGGATATTGTTCCTGCAGGATTGTGATAAATAAGAAATAACGGACTGATCTTTCTCTTTTGGATAAAACTCAGAATTGAGATGGAAAAAAATCCTATATATATAACCCTTTATTTCAGGGCAGACTTACATTTTTAGTTTCCCAGTCTTTGTGTTGGTAAGGGTTCATATGCTTGCAGCTGCATAGTTAGAGATACTGCAAATAGATTGCATAGTAGCAAGCCTGATAGAATTATCTTTTGAGGTGAAGTTTCTGCATTTTGCCTAATACTTAAAGATTTTTTTTCCTAAATGTTCAAGAAAAAGTGAGGTATTAATATTTAGAAGAAGCTCCTGTACACTTATAACTAGTATATATACTAGTTATANTGCTCTTGGAAAGAACAAGCTCTTGCTATAGTTTCAAACATACCTTTTACAAAAGATCAAGCAGATCTCAAAGTTAACATTTAGCCTATGATTAATCAGAAATTATTTGAAAAAATTTAAAGGACTGCATTGATTTTTCTCAGGTGTAAGGAGGATGGAGGGAGCATGAGTAGAGCAGAATTTAACTCATCTCAGTGGTTTGAGAACAAGTCATCTATTTAGGATATTGGAGCTTAGAAATAAAATGTATCATAATCAAACATCAACAAATATGAGAAGCCCTACGAATGCTGGCAACAAAGGTGTTTTTGCCAAAAGCAGCTTTTGAAGTTCCTTTTTCTGCATGTATATAATAGTGTGTGATCACTGCAGGAGTTAAGTAGGTTTTGGTGTGTTTGTTTTTGTATCTTCAGTCTATTGTCCTGGTCCAAAGCAATGTGTTGTAGTCAATGTTTTGGAGTAATTAATGACTGTGGTGTCAGGGAGGTGTGTTAAATGACTTAGATTCCTAGACCTAGCTCTGTAAAGCAGACTTACACATTAAATCATGCATATATATCCTTATATATAAAATATTTACATCCCACGAGCCTCAGGTGAGAATGTAAGGTTTTGTTTCATATTTCATTCTAATTCATGAGTGGTCACAGAATGAAGTCTGCGTACTGCAAATTGTACTTACAGCAACAACTGCTTTAGCAAAACTGTTGGCATCCCTCTAGGCCTTGTTCCTTCATTTTAAAAAACCCCACAGACAAAAATCATGACACCCAAACTAGAAGTTTAAGGGTGGTATTTGGTGGTATTACAACCTGAGAAAGCAGGATCTGGAAAAGAAAATAAGAGAAATGATCCAATGGCCTTCTGGCTGTGATACTGTTCACAAAAGTCTTGGCTGACCATCATGGGAAGAGGGGTAGTACAACTGTGGCTGTGGAAGGTAAAAGTTTCACTTTTTGTTAGAAATATTAAAATCCTCAAGGTTCTGTATTTTACTCCACAGAATCAAGAAAAGAACTACTATGTCTGTCCTGATCTTAATGACTTTTCAGAAATTCAAAGACTGAACTTGGCATTTCTTGGAGAACCTGGAAGGTGTTTGGAAGTGTGAAAGGGAAAATTGTTGTCTTGAAGGCTGAGTTCAAGTGGGAAGCTGCATAGTGAGGAAGAAATCAGATTTCCTCATGAGGTACCCCACATGTTTCTTAGGATGTGTAATAGACCAGGAGATATCTTCTTGCAGTCAGGTTCTTTAAGGGTTTTTAGGGGTGTCTTGAGCATCAAACTGATTGTATGGTTTAAAAATAAATGAGCTGAATAACTCAAGCACAGCTTTCAAATGGCCTTGGCATCATGAACTTTCAAACTCAAACTGCAATCCTGAATATGTTTTGTGAAGAAGTACTGGGCATTCCTGCTGAACTCTTTAGGATTTATGTCCAGGTGGCAAAGCCAATTATTTTGAGGGTTTTTTTTTTGGTTGGGTTTTATTTATTTATTTTCAATTCTCCTTTTCCTATAGGCCTTTGTGGTTTGAATAAAACTTTATGCTCTACCCACAACTTAACCAGATGCTTTTGAGGAGACTATCGATGTTTGAAGTTTGCCAGATGGGATGATTTGTAGCAGAATTTAACATTTAAGACCTTTGAAATGAAGCATTAAGAGCCAACACTTGTGATGATGTGTGCTAAACAGTGGCTGTGAGTGTTTTGGAATTTAGGAACCTGAATCTTCTTGTGCAGCAACAGTGCCTGTGGAATACATGTTGAAGGGTGTGTGTATAAGAGAGAGCGATTAAAAACTCACTTTTCCTGAATTTTTGCTGTATGTTACCACAGGACAGTGCACAGAGTTAAGCGAATTTCTGAGCTATCTTCAGCAGAGACAGTTTGTGCTTTGCAAGCATCCCTACCATGCTGTATTTGGGCTAACTGGACCAGCCCAGAACAGGCTGCTGGTTATGTCACCACTGTGTCAGTGCCTCGGTGGCACTTTGAGCCCCATGTTGAGAGAGGGACTGTGGCTGCCAAGGGATGTCAGACTGTGAGGCTGAGTCAGAGCAAAGTGGGAGTTCTGAAACCCCACGAGATAATGGGTCTTGAGCCATGGGAGTAGCTCTTCAGCCTTTATCCTACTTTCAAACTTGACGTGCCAAAAGCAGCTGGATCAAAGGCCTGTTTGATCATCCAGCCATATGATAGGGAAGTAAGATCAAGAGCACTGCACCTTGGTGCTTATCGCTCAGTGCTGAGCCTGGCAGCTGGAAGCCCACTGCATGACCCTTTCTCTCTGGGCTTGGTTGTGAGAATCTGTCTTGATGGCAACCTGAGCAAAAGAATGGCAAGTACCCTGGCACCATATGCCTGCAAAAACATTGGCCTTGAGGCCAGCAGGAGGCAGTGAAAACCCGTAGAACATTCTTCTTTAGTCTTGATGGTTTTCCCCCTTTTTTTCACTCCTCAGTGGCAAGATGTCAGTAAATCCTGTCATTTTAATCAGCTTTTCATTATAAAATATTTAAGAATCTTAGTAAAACTCAGTATAGAAAGAAGTGTGAAGTTCCATATAAAAACTGATTGGATTCTAAAGACATTTAAGCACCATTTTTGACTGAAGATCAGTTTTTTTAAAATAAAACAGCCCTCACACCTGTTTTTACCATCATACTGGGTGCAGAAATGTGAAAGCCTTATCTATACTTATGCAGACCCCATACATCATGTATTGAGAGTCTTTTGACTTAATGAAAAGCTCATCCTGTGCTAAAGTTGGGATAAAATGGAGTTGTGGCTTCAGTTAGGATTTTGTATGCACTGGGAAATGAAACAGCAATGCCATAATTGTAGAAATTCTCGTTTTCCCTCCCCCCACCTCAACCTTACTGGGGAAGGAAAGCTATTGTCTGCCAATTAATGCAGAATGCAAGTAACGCTTCTTAAGGTATTTAAGCTCTGGTTTTTGTGCTTCCTGGGTGAAACTGAGGTAGTTTGTTGCCAGATGAGTTTCCTAACCTGCATAAACCAAACAATTATTTGGCTTTCAGTTTACTCAGTTATTTGGTTAATACTGATGCAATGGAGATAGTAGGAATGAATGGCCAAAATATGGAGGAGAAATATGGAATTGGCCTCTTTAATCAGCAACACTGAGCAATGACAGATTAAATGGATTATGGAATAGTGGTGTGCAACATAACAAGGAAGTATCTAACAACTGACTAGACAAATTCAGATGTGTAAAAGTACTTGTGTGGCCAATGAAGATAAAGAATCCTTTGCTATCTGGCACAGTTGGAAAATTTTATTTCTGAGGCGGAGAATTTTTTGACCCTTACAGACTACATGACATGTATTTCTTTTCACTGTCTGCACTGAATTTAGATTTTGGAAGGACAGCCAATATTCCTACAGAGGGGTTGGGTGTTTGGCTACTATAGGAGGGGATGGGAGTGGGAAGAAAATAAAGACAACAGTCTTGAATCCTCACCCACAGGGTGAAATTCTTACTCTTTGCTGCCTGTTGTGTCAGCAGATCACATTCACATGCCTCCCAACTCAGTCAGGAGTGAACTCTCTTGTTTCCTGAATTTGAACCTTATCTACGTGACAAAGCAAAAGTGTCTTGTGGGGTTCTTAGCAGGCTGGTTCAGTGCAGGCTGGGCTGAAACTACGGTGATTTGTAATATGATTCAGCAGAGAGATGTTCCTCTGCAATATTTTCCTTTGCTATAATTGGAAATTATGTTGCGTGGGTGTTGACAATCTGACAGAGGGCAGACAAAATCTCCTTTCTTTTTTAAAATTTTAAAATTTTTATTTCAACCATCCATACCTTTGCTGAAGTAGATTTGGATAAAACTGACTGTTCTGAAGAACAGTTGTCAGATGACCAACATGTTATTGAAGAGCTCTGATGAAGGCTGCTTTCATCAAACCCATTGTTTTCCAGGAGGATTACACTCCTATTAATATCAAAGCTATTGGGTTAATCCTCACACAATAACATGGTTTATACCTTTTGTACCGCACTTGTATTGTGTTTGATGCACAAAACTACTGTCCATAAGTGCCTGTTCCAAGAACTTGTGTACACCTGTGACTCTAAATGCCCTGCAGTCTTTGGGGAATCATATTCTGTAGCTTTCTTTAAAATTAAACCAGCTATATCTTAAGGGAATTTTGAACTCTGAAGTTGCTATTAAAATGTCTACTGGTTTAAGTGATGCTATGATTTCTCCATGACTTACCAAACAACAAAAGTTGCAATAGGCTCAGGTAATTAGAGCCTTATTTTAACTTTCTGCTATGATTTAATTTCTGTAAGAGTATACCTTTTATCATCAGTATTTGCTTGGCATCTTTTCATGCGAGTCAGGGAAGATGCTACTTAAGCATCTCTAAAATTTTATTGCCTTTCAGAGGATGACGGATAATGCTCTGATGAAAACCAGGCACTGAGCTCATGGGGCACTTTACCAGCATAGCGTAGCTGGTTTTGTAGCTATCTGTGTTTCTAACATGACACAGTATCAGAATAGCAACTGTAGGCTACAGAGACATGCAGAAACATGCTTTCTGCGTTGGGTTTTTTTTTTTTTTTAGGTCCCTGAAGTCAGCTTAAACTTCAAATGCATTTCATCCCTAATGCTCTTGTTGGGTCTAACAAGAGCCTTAATGGGTCACTTTGAGAAATGGGCTTGTATATTTTTGAATTGTAGTCAACAGGGCAGCCTTCCAATGCATTTTTTTCGAAGACTTAGTATCTTCAAACACAAATGCACAGAGACGGTATGAAAGAGACTGGAGAGTAATAGCCCCACAATAAACAAATATATGCACAGGGCCCCATGAAAAAATGAAATCAACATCTTCAGGTGTTCTGAAAGTGAGTAGTGAAGAAAGCATGCTCAGGTGTGCTGCTTGTAGGGTGCTGCTTCCGTGAGAAAGGTAAGACTCATAGGTTTGAGTCAAGGTAAACACAAAGTTTGCATGCTATTTGCCATCCATGCAGGACAGGCTTGGAAAGGAAAAAAAACTTTGGAATTGTTAATGCTATTTTGATGAGACCATCGTGGCAGGTTGCAGCATGCTGTGATTTGGCTTTTGGTTTCCTTTTCTCCCTCTCCAGCTGAAAGCTGTTGTTTCTCTGTTGAAGGAGCTATTCCAGTGCCATTAGAAAACCCCAGCTGCTTTGCAGGGATGCTTTCTGGGAGCTGGAAATAGTCAGTTAAATGACTAGTGTATGGTTAAACAAATACTGGGATTGAGGATACCCATCAAGACTCCTGACCTAAAAATATGCTTACAGTCTAAATACATGCACGGAAGGAAGTGACTTAACTGGTTTTATAAAATGGGTTGCTAACCAGGCTGGGAATCCACCTGGTTAGAAGTTTACCTCTCAGATAAAAAAGGTCAGAGACAAAGTTGTGAAGCCCTGTTACCCTGGGACTTGTCCTATGGGACAAAGAGATTCTGAATCCCGCAAACATAATGTTTCATAGACTTGGAACATAGTGAGGCATAGGGAAACTTCCAAATTACCTGCATTCTTGTGTGAAAGCATTCTGCATTTTTAAATAGGGAACTCAACCAGGTCTGTGTCCATAAATATTAATGTTGGCAATAGAAGCTAATTTTTAGAGGTCAGGTTTGTCCGTGTCCTGACCAAGAAAACTTTCAGAATTAAAAACAAACAAAAAAACCCAAAAGAACCCCAAACCCCACAAACCAACCTTCCTTTCTTCCCAGAAGTCCCACACCTTAATCTCACTTAGATGTGTATCATCTGGCTTCTGCTTGTGTTTTATGGAGAACTTAGGCATTTTAAGTTTTTGCTCATACATGTATACCTGTGCAAATACTCCTGAACACTAGATGTTCCAGATGGTAGTTTCATCTTTCCTCCACCAGTTTATAACTGGTGTGTTTCAAGTGGTTCTGGAGAAGAGCTTAAGCTGCAAACAGCTGTATTGCATTCAGAGTTTGAGGAATTTGATTTTTGCTCATACCTATTTCTTTGCCTCCTCATCTTCTACAGACTGGTTCCCATCAAATTGAACTGCTGGCTGATGACAGTGGCTATAGACAAGGTTTTTACATGCTGTTAATAATGAACAAAAACTTGGAGCACTTGCAAGTACTTAATGTGTGTGGTATGCAAGCAACAGATGATTCTGTTGCCAAAGGTTTTGGTGCTGAATGCTGCTACAACTTGATTTATATGTGACTGTTTAAGTTGAAGTAGCTATCCAATCTTGCAAGCTTATTTTAAAAAATGCAAGTAATATGAATTTGAAGCATGACTTCACTGTCCTACTTATTTTCCATTTGAAATTATTGGTGAAAGTGGTAATGCAGTCTTCTCCTGGAAGGACCTGTGTAATCTGGCTGAAGTCAGTTACTCTAATAAAACAGCAGACTGGGACTGCTGTGCTTGCAGCAAAGCTCAATTTACATCTCTGTTGTGCCAAAAAGTGTCCAGCACTTCTAAAAGGAAAGAAATTGTGAGGAAGCATATTGATAAGTTGTCCTGTGTCAGTTTTTTGGTTCTGTAGACCCCACACTGTGCCTTGACCAGGGTTAGCTCTTGGCAATAGAAGTGGTTTGTCCCCAGAATCAAGTGCTCAGACATCCCAGAGCTTGCCTCCCCATCTGCACAACTGCCACTGCCAGAATGTGCCCTACTTTCAGATTCCAACTGATTAACTTTCCTTAATTGAAGGTAATTCATATTTCTAATTTAATGTCATGTCTGTGCTTATGTAATGGAAAAGTGCTGTTGCAGACATGTTAATTAAAAAGAACCTACATATTAGTAAAGAGAAAAGAGAAACTGTCTATTAAGGAAGGTAATTGAAACACTTCAGAAATTTTTAATATATATTAAGCATTTATTTTAAAGTGATCCAGGATATAATTTTTTGCTTCCCAAAAAATTAATAAAATATTCATAAATTGTTGGTATGAGGCATGCATAGGCAACAACCTAAGGAGCAGCTTGAAGTTCAGCAGGTGGTGTTGTGACTTTATGGGGAGCTCCTAGACAATGTGTTAATTTTGGAAAGCTGTCCAAATAGATAAGTACTGAAGAGTAAGCCACCAACATTTGGAAAAAAAATTTCTCAAACCTGAGAAGTAGATCCAAATCCATCTTTGACAGCAGAGGAATGCAGGTTCTGTGGGCAGATGGGCACTGGAGTTCTCCTACTCAGCCTCTGCTCAAAGGTCATGAAGCACAGTTCTCCTTGTGCTGGCAAACCAGTCCAGTGAGTGTGTAGAATTGCTAGGAGTATTTTCAAATAGCTGGATTTCATAAGCCTCTAAAGTATGATTTATCTAGACTAAATACATGCAACTGTGCCAAGACAGACTGAGCCACTTCAGTTCGTTGGGGGAGGACTAATGATTTCAGCTGTCTTGGTTGCAAACAACAATTATAATCTTTGTCATGAGCAAAATGAGCAGATTTTATTACCTGCATTTTTGGAGAGAAAGGAAGTCAGTCTATTCCTGTCCTAGAATGAGTAATTTTTGAATTGCTGACCGGCTTTCTTTTTCCCCTTGCAATCCATCAACATCTGGAACTATTGTAATATACTGCATCCCTCTCTAGTCCTTTAAGTATTTTCTTTAAGACTTTTGTAACAGAATCTTCTTGTGCATACTGATTTTTACTTTCCCACTTGAAGGCAAAAGAAAATATAGGGGAAATTGAGAATAGCCTTTGAAGGATATTTGTCCCCTTACTTGCTTAATTTCAAGACCTATTTACAATAACCTTGTTAGAACACATCAGTTTTGAGTACGATTGTTCAACTGTGTTGCAAAAATGAAAGATGGTCTTGAATTTTCATGATTCATCATTTGATTGTCTTCCTGAATTGATCCCAATAAAAGGATGAGGTTTTCTGATTTGCTTTCGTTTAAGATGGGGTGTGTCAAGTCAAAAGATTAAGCACTTCTTGTTAATGCACTCTCTTCCCCTCCAAACCTCAAGCAAAAAACCAAAACCTTGGATGTTCTTCTTAAGGGCAAAACCAAATGATCCTCTTAGAGTCATTCTAGTACAATTAATGACATAAAAAAGTACAGCCAAAATTTTGTTCAAAACATCACTGTGTCTGCTTACTGAGGAAGAATCTGGCTTGTGTTTCCATGAAGTGGTCAGCTACTGATACAAATTCCTTCTCCTGGCTCCCAAAGCTACTGTGTGCCACTCTTCCTCTACACAAAGACAATTTGCTTTTCATGTAGTGATGAAGAATAATGTTTTAACAGACAAAGGCATTTCTAGTGTATTATTGTGCTGTCCTTTGAATAGCACTAGATGCTGGGAAAAATGGTAATTCACAGTGTGACTGCTTCTCACCAACAACGTGGATAAGAACTGAGCATGTACAGTCAGTGTTGCATAAGGTACAATGGTGAACATTGTGGGAGCAAGAAAAGCCCAAATTATAGCTCTTGCTGACGGCCAAGATATCAGCCTCTTGTAATTCTTTAAGAACTACAAGACAGCCAAAACAAAAACCAAAATATTGTCACTCAAAATGTGTATGTCACCAAATTTAGTAACAATATGTTCATTTTTAGTGTTTGCAAATTCATGTAAAAATACACAGCAATATTTCTGAAACACCTGTGTTCCTCTGCTTTTTCTTGTAAACTGATACAAGGCACAGGTGGCTTCTCATTAACTTATTTCACACAAATATAAATATGCAGCACAGTTTCTCTTGCTGTAACTACATAATCCAGGAAACACGATTGCTACTGATTTAATGAAATCAGTGTTGTGAGGGGATCATTCTGAGCTCTTTGTGAATGGCTCTATTCTGAGGGGATTTACATCCCATGTAAATCTGATTTAAATGGGAAAGTGGTGGAATGTGGCTTTTCTATTTAACCTATGCAAAAATCTATATTCTCCCACCTAGGTTTCTCACTGTGTGAGGGGATACTCAGCTGGTACATGGTGGGGGAGGGGAAGCACAAGTCCAACAGGGACAGGGAAAGTAGGTAAGGGACTATCTCAAACAGGCAAGTTACACATTTTGATTCAGTATTCTGATATTCTTATCAAGGCTTTCCAGAATGTCACACTGACTCAAACCATGAACAATAAGGAGAAAACAGGAAGCATGTATCAATGTCTTTGTTGTTCTGTGATGGTTTCTTTTTTTTTTTTTAAGGACCAATGTTACAACTGAAGTAAAAATCTACAAGAAAAGCAGCAAGGCATCTTAAGATATAAAAGCGAATGCATTTAAAAAAATAATGTTAGTATTTTAAAGATATATTTCTGTTTAAATTTATTGAACTATAGCCAGATCTATTCAATTAAGATAATACACTTCGAGGTTAACTACCATTTGCTGTTCACTTAGGCAAGCTATTGTACAGTTATGTAAATTTAATGAACAGAGTGTATTAATTAGAAGCAAAAAGTGTCATTTAAATATGAATAAGTGAATAGTTGCCTGTATTTCCTGTTCACATTCTGCTGTCATCTTTAAGACCAAGAGCTAACTAGCCATCTATATTGTGCTTTCAGTTTTTCATTCTATCTTTAAAATGAAGAAAAAAAAAAAGAACCACCACAACAAAGCCTGTCATATAAATGCATGGAAAGCAGATGATGCGGGAATGTCCTACTCTTGGAGTTTTTATTAGCACAGTGAATTTTAATTTATTGATATCACAATGAATAGCAGTAAATATGCAGCATTTTCTGTGGATTTCTCTGCATTTCAATAGGATACCTATATTTAAATTGCACAATCTATAACTCACTTGTAAGCTCCTTTCATAGTTACTTTCTGACAAGCCTGTTAAGGGCTTATTTTGTATGCTTCTATTTTCAGTGCTAAGACCTATTATGAATTTTTCGCATTTATTTATATAAACATAGTTGTGTTCAAAATAGTCTGTCTCTTTTTTAATTTATAGTCAGTCTAAAACACATTTTATGTAACAAAAAGTTTGGTAGCGATATTCCCTCCTCGTCTTTATGACCGAATTCCCTATGTTTCTGCCGTGTTGATAGTTTGGGATTTTCCCCCCATTGTTTTGATTTGTTTGTCTCTCCAAAAATGACCTAGAAAGAAATCTGTTGTTAATCACATATCATCGAGGGAGGGATGATTAGTTAATAAAAACCATGCCTTGTGTCTGTGGACCAAATGGCTAACTCTGGTTCTCAGTATGTACAAAGTCTTGAAAGACTGTTTCCATCCCTCAGTGATGTAGCCACAGCTCTCCCCGAGGAATGAGAAGTTCAGTATTCACTCTGTGCTTGCATCACCCTTTCCAACATGTTCCCACTGATACATTAAAGGAATTAATTGCTCATAATGATCTCACCATCTGTTAACAGAGGTTCATACCTACAGGCTGGTGGCATGTGGTGGTCCTATTCAGAAATCAATAGGCAATGCTGGGGGAACGCTTTCCCACATTGCCTTCCATTGCACTCTGAAAAGGGGAGGAGAGCTCAGTGTTGGCCATCTGCTCCTTGTCTTTCTGTGCGAGAGACCTTGATGCAGTCCAGCCTGGCTTGGATCTGACTCCAGTCTGATTGGAATGTGGCTGATCTGAGAGCCTCTCAAAGCTGTGAAAGTGAGTCAAAAGGAGATCCCCATTGTCCAGCAGGGCTGAAAGAAAATGATCACTTTAAAATTCATAACTCCCAGGTGCCCACCATCTATTCATGGGAAAAACTCTCTGAACTTCTCTTCATTAAAAAGAGAGGGAGTCCAGCTAAAAAGAGAGAAAAGGAAGTAGTTTGTGGGAAATGTGCAAGGGATTTCAGGCTAAACAAATGAGGAATTTGAAATTTTTAATTGTATTAAAGGAACCGTGTAAGGAAAGGGAAGCATTTGTAAAAGCAGGGCCTCTGCTTCAGGGGCCCTTCCCTGGAGTCCTTTAGCAAGATAAAAAGGCTTTTCCAACCACCCCCCATACCATCCCCCTCAGAAGTTTTTCCTCCCTTTTGCTCTTTCTTACCTGTGTAAATGAGGGTAGGAATAGTACATGAATTAGGCTGTCCCTGCTTTATGTGATAAATTAGAATGCATTCAGTTTGCCCACCTCTCCTGCATGTATTTTATTGTTTAGATTGCATAGAAAGCTGACCTGACAACAAATGTAAACTGAAGCTAAATATCCTGATGGAGAATTAATCTAGTGAGGGGATGGAAGGGCTGTTCTGTCAGCTTGCTGCCTAAACTCTTCCCTGCCCCCCATGTCTTGTAATCTGAGGATTTACCATATCACAGGAGGGATTTTGGTCTTCTTCCCCTCCCCCACTTTCTCCATCTTTTACCTCCTCTGAATGCTGAGATAGTGCTGAATGCTTCCTCATTCCTCAGACACATTACATGTGCTTCCCAGTTCTGTGCTTCTGCACAGAGCCTTACAATATCTGGGGTGGATTTATGCTTATTCCTACAATGTGAGACATCTTTTCCCTCTGATATTGTTCATGTGGCCAGAAGTAAGGAGGAGTGGGAGGACCTTGCCTTCTTAAGGCAAGAAATGGACTGTTTTGACAGTGCTTCAACCAACTACCTCTTAAGAAAAGGATTTTTAATTAATTAAAAACAAAGGATTTTTAATTAATTAATCCTGGCAATTACAGTTCAGAGCCTGTAGTTGTAGATTGATTGAGTATCTTTCAGAAATATCCAATTTCAGTTCAGTGATTTTCAGGAGATTCATCCATTGAGAAACTGCACAGGTTGTGACCTGTGACCTCTTTCCAGTTTAGGGTACCCATTTCAAGTCTTGCCCTGTCCTTTGTCACTACTGGGGTTAGACATATTTGATGTCTGGCAGCAGGAAGTAAACCACACAGTGTTGTCTGATGGCACATGTATTTGCTGTCAGAATATAGTCACTTATCTCCCACCAAAAGTGTTTGAGTAATTTTGGATGTGACAATGACCTGCCTTTCCTGCTCCAGAAGTCTCTTACCTTATAATGCACCAGTCTTCTTCGGTTTCCCCTTATTATGCCATTTGTTGAAGAGAGTGATGGTGTACAGCATCTTTCAATTTGTTTTCTTTCAATTCAAAGTGTTAATAAACTTTCCCACCGGAATGTCGTTTTGTCCACCCCAATTTCTCTTTTAGATGTCTTTGAGGTGGAGCCAGGTGCCTCTGATGTCTATTTCTCTCTTGTTTATTCAGCAGTCTGGGAGGACTGGTAAGCTATGTTCAGGTTCTCTTCTTACCCAGAAATTGCTGAAGAAGTAGGCAGCCATTACCAAGAAACTGAGAAGCAATGTCCCAGCAGACATGAATGCTTGTCTTGTAATTTCTAGATAACATGATGCATCTCTATTATCTACTTTTAATGTCTTCGCCAGCTCTTCCTTGATATCATTATCAGTTTCAAAGATCAGTGTCTTCTCTCTATATCTTCAGTGTCACTGCATGTATATTCATCAGGTGCAGCACTCTTCTCACCATAACCAGAGCCACTCTTTGCATTGTGATTTCTGGAAACAACTGAGCAGCACCTGATCCTGACTTACCTTATGATGTTGGGAGGTTACGTTACAAGTCACATTTAACAGTCCACTTTAAAACAAATAAACAAAACCCAAATCCCAACCTTCAAGACCAATGAAAAATGAGAGCTTCCAGCAATTGAAAAAATGTGTGAATGCTGTGTGTAGATGGTGCCTACCCAACAGAGCTTACAGTCAACAAGGCATTTGGAGGAGGTATGATCACCCTTAGGCAGGCTGTTCAAACTTTCAAACTGATCTTGGGGAATGTAGAATCATTTAGGTTGGAAAAGGCCTCCAAGGTCATCAAGTCCAACCTCTAAAAAAGTTCCACCATACCCTCTATACCATATCATAAAATGCCATGTAGACTTGTTTTTTTGAGCATTTCCAGGGATGGCGACTACTCCACTTCTCTCGGCAGCCTGTTCCAATGTTGAACCACTCTTTCAGTGGGGAAATTTTTTCCTAATATCCAGCCTAAACCTCCCAAAATATGTCAAATTCACAAAAAAAAAAAAAAGTCATTTACTAGTTCAGTTGATGCTGAGATAGTACAAGACTGTGCATTAATCGAAAAGTGGTATATTAAAGAGCTCTATGAGAACTGGCATGTTGAAATAACAGTGCTAAAGCTGGGAGAGGGATCCCCAGCTCCTGTAGGGAAAAAATTGTCAGGAAAGAGTGCATGGTGATCACAGATGGGGGAGCGAATGCCGGAGCGCGTCCACCTTGCGGTCTCCTCGACTGCTCCCAGCTAGCCTTGGACGCTAGTGAGCAGCGGGAGACACTCCCCAGCGCACGCGTGTGCCGGGGGGCGGCCGGGGCTCTCGCCCTCGGAGGAGGCAGACTGCTCAGACGACGGCGAAGGAAAGGGAAGGGACTCTCCTCGGGGGTTGCAGTCCAGTTTATTACGGGGCTCGGGGGAGCTCCGAACACCAGGGTAACCAGCCACAGAGAGACGCCCACACAGGGAGTGCTCCTGCTTATAAAGAGGGGTGGTAACAGAGGAGGGGATTGTCCACCGACCAATGGATAAACTTGAGGTGTAGAAATAGGGATGACGAACATGTGGGGTAACAAATTAGGGTATGTTAGGGAGGAGGGACCGGGCCCCTGCCCAATCACTCGATGCCTCCTTGGGAAGGTTCTGGATGAGAGGGATGGGAGGTTGAGTGACAGACAGAGGGCCAGGGTGGAGACAAGGGAATGACTAAGCAGAATCAAGGGAGATTGACACTGGGGATGGCGGGAAAAACTGAAGTAAACAACTTAGGGACAAACCATTAAGGAACAATGGGGGTACATGGAACAAACCATAATACAAACTGGGGATAATACAATTCTATGGGTAAAACTTTAAAACACACCACAACAAGAGAAAACAAAGGACTTTATAGTATCAAGGCTATGATTCTGTGACCTTGATTTTGAGGAGCAGATACAATGTAGATATTGCACAACATGGTACTGCTAACCTTTATTCACTTCCAGAATGTGCTTTGTTGCACATTTCAAATATTTGCACTGTAATACTTTAAGGAAGTTCTGTTAAAATCATCTGTAGGGTTTGGGTTTTTAATACCCTGCAAATTAGTGTGTTTTTGAAATTATTTCTTTGGTGTTTTTAAAAATTATTAATAATATTGAGAGAATCCTATCAAGAATATAGCTGGGTAAGCACTTGAGTCAGCACAATTGAAGGACAGTGGCCCACAGTAGGACTAAAAACCTCAAAAGTAAATGGTATAAAGTCTTGAATCAGATCTGTTGTTGGTGTAATAGTAATCTGCAATCACAGCTGAAGATCATGCATCTGCTACAAAAGGTAGGGGTATATGATGTTGGGTCTGGTAACTTAAGTTTCAGTTTATATGTTTGGGTTTTTTTGGTGTTTTCAATATATATATATATATATACACACTTACTAGTGCATCAGTAATAAGCTTGAGAAGGCTTTTGAATGAGGTGGATTTTCTTCAGGGCATAAATATAATCTCATCCTGTCTTTAACTATTTTTTCATAGTAAACACTTCACTTAAGAGGCAGAATAATCCTGTGATTGTGATATAAAATTGCTTTAACATAAAATTACTTTAAAATACAATTGCTTTAACATAAAATCTTATGTATGGAGCTTTATAATACTGTTCAAAGGAGCAGGCATGGGAAGAATTCCTAGGAATCTCATTCCCAGAATCTGAGACACCTACCACTTTGAGAAAATGCCATGTGCCATGCCATGCCAAGTGGCGATGCTTTACTGTCAATAAACACGGTACAGGCTGCCTTGGAGAATCTGCTTGCTGTCTTCTCTACTTTGCCTTTGAGGTGCTTCTCTGTCTCTTGTTTGTAGAAGCTATAAAAGGCACTCGGGAACAGTTCTCAAGTGTAGAGAGACACATAAGGATCAGCACTTCTGGGGATTTTTCAAGGACACTGAAGTGGGTGAAGTGTTGCTGAATTCCCTTTGACTTCATACTCTCTCCTGTAAAACCAGCATCTGTGTGCCTCCACCTCTCTGCCCTGAATGTGCTGAACTTTTTGTATAAAATCCTTTCACCTGGGGTAGGATGGAGGGAACACAGCCCTGCAGGGGAGTCCATGATCAGGATATTGGCTTAGGCTACATGACTGGTGTTTATTGCCTTCCAAAACCCCAGAGAAGTGACCAAGATGACCACTTGTTTAGCTTTTTTTTTTTTTTTTCCTTTTTGGTGATATATTGCCCATTACTAGTACAAGCTACAACAGCTCTAACAAGAACACTTGAAAGGGGAGATGCTTGGTCGTTAGATGGTCTTCTTGCTGTGAAGCCAACTGGGCTGGGGGTTTGAATCTGGGTATGTACCCTGACTGAATTTCCTAATTACAAGGCTTTAATAAGATTGGAGTGTGTAGAAAGATATCATCAGTGAGAAATGGCATCTGGACATGTGATACCTTCAGAGTGACTGTGTTTTGTTGAATGAAAAATGTGAGTTTAGTAAGAAAATTTCACACAAGCTCTGTTCCAAGTCAGTTCACAGTAAAACTCTGTGTACATAACATACAAGTTAAAGTGTGAACAGCAGTCAGGCTTGAGTTCCTTTCCATTCTTCTCTTCTTCCTTAGCTGTGCACATTGAATGGCAGAGAGAGGGTGGGGAAATGATGAAAATGTGCAGCTCTGTATTAGATATTTCAAAGGCTGTTAACTTACTCAAGACAAATTTATTTTGGAATGTACAAAGGGTATTTAATTTCAGCTTTAAATCTCTGCCATGTTCTGTGGTTCTCCTTTTATTTTGATCTTTGTGATGAATATGAGAACAACTGGAACTTTTCCTCTCCCTTGCTCTTGAAGTGTCAGCACTTCAGTGACAGAGCCTAAGCTTTTTGCTTTTAAACAAAAAAGAAAATTTTATGTATTAAATTTAAAGCTTTAAGTGTAGAAAAACTTGTAGCAATTAAAATGTATTGCTCATTAAAAAAAATTCAGAGTTCTTTACATTCGTTTCCATGGATTTTGATGTTGGTGTATTTTGCATGTGTTCTTCATTCTGGATGTGTACAGCAAGTGACCAGTATTGCCTTAATCTGAAATACAGCTTTGGACTGGTAGGTGTCAGTAAATTTGTAAAAGAATTGAGGTGTTTATGATAACTTGAGAATTGTAGCAGTTTGTTAGGTTAGTTCAAAGGCAGAAATATTTTTTTGGGAGAAGAGAGGCTATAGGCTGAATTGTTCTGTAAGAAAACAGAGTAATTAAACAAGATTGTAAAATGTTTGGGATTTTTTTTTCTCAAACCCAGTTATTTACCTTCCATTTCATGTCCTTATACATAGTTTTTATTGTGGTAGTTCTTGACATATTCAAACATATAGTCAGATTTACAGACTGTTTATGCCACAGGCAGTCCCAGTCCCACTGAATGGCACCTTTCATTTCATGCTCCTGCCTGAGTAGCAGAGCATGTGGGACAGCAGCCTTTGCTGGACTGCTACTGCTCACCCTCTGTAGGCAAGGAAGAGATGCTGAAGGAGACATTTTTTTGTTTCCAACAGTACACTCTTAACAGTTTGACACAGTGGAGAAAGCAATCTGTGCCAAGTGTGAAGCTGAAACGATAATTTTCTATTTCTCTTCAAATTCCAGGGTACAGATAAAGTATCTGAATGCCAGGTTTCTAGTCCTGCCCTTTTGGCAGGCCATGGCCAGCTCATCTGTAAGTATGGTAAGTACGGAGAAAGTTGCAACTAGAAGCCCAAGGATTCTGGACTCTATAGGGCATGGTCATTTTCAGACAGTTGTTTGCCAGGGTCTGCCTTTGTTCTCCAAAAGGAAAGGTGATAGGAGCTCTGTAAACTTACCATCAGCAGGTTTTGATTGTTGCTAGTTCAGGAATCACCTCATTCTGGGAAGGCTTAGCACTAGATAGAGAACATGTTCATCTAGCCGGGATACTTTGCCTTGCATGGAGGACCAGTAGATCCTGTTACTTGTTTTCAAAATGAGGATGTAACCAGTGTAAAGCAAGAATATATAAAGACAGTTGTGAAGTTTAGAAAGGTCTGGACTGGACTTTATGCAGCTCACTTGGTTGAATAGTCTAAAGAAGAGGAATAGCTCTGTATGGGGAAGACACCACTTGCTGAACAAAGGGGCATTTTGGAAGGAAGTAGGAAAAAACTAAAAAAACCCTTTTTTTTAGGAAAAAATAATTATGAAAGCAGTGGACAAGTGGGATGTAGCTGCTGGGAAATGGCTAAAACTGTGGAGTAGGTGTGTTTCAGGTGCATCAAAGAGCAAACCTTCACATTACAGTGAAAAACTAAGGCTAAGTTTACAAGGGAAAAATTTGAGCTGCTGTTTTGATGTGCTCAGAATTGGGGCTGAGTGTGAGATGCTGTCTCCTGCTTGCCTTGCAGACCTTTCCTTCACTGGGGTGATGTTTTTGATTGGATATTAAGAAAGTGTTGTTCAATGAAAGAGTATTCAGGCATTGGAACAGACTGCCCAGGGAAGTGGTACAATCACCATCCCTGGAAGTGTTCAAAAGATCTGTAAATGTGGCACATGAGGCCGTGATATAGTGGTGAACATGGCAGTGTGGTGTTAAGGTTGGACTTGATCATCTTAGAGGATTTTCCAGCCCTAAAGTTTCTATGACTCTCTGACATGGCACAATCCGCTGCCTGGCTGGGGCTGACCAAAAGCAGAGGCAAAATGAAGTAGGTTAAGTAGTGTCATTATATCCAAAGGCCTTGGGTATAACCATCAACAGAAAGAAGTTCTACCTTATTTTACTGGGAAAATAGCAGGGCTTTGTGATACAACCTGGCAGCAAAGTTACTTCTCTCAGCTGTATAGAATAGACTTGGCAAATCAGAAAGGTAAGCATGCTGTTTTCTGCCAGGAAAATGATCAGAAATTAGTTTATAATAATTCCCCGCTTTCCAGATAGTTCATTAAGATTTTTAATACTAAAAGAAACAATAATTGCTTGGCTTGGTGTTTCTGAGGGAAAAGTACAAGAAAAACCCTACTTTAGCTTTTCGTAATAAATGTTTTACTTGTTTCTAGTGGGATATTTCAGCACATCAGTAATAAAAATGAGGCTGGGTAGTATTTTTTCTTGACTTACACCCTCTGTTTTATTAAAAATGCAAGATGAATTTTATTCTTTAGTGGTATGCCTCTTCTTTCTTGGATATGGACTTCCTAAATGTTGGGCAGATGCTCAAGAATTTCCGTACCACATTCCACTTGTTTATACATTTTTGCAATATGTTGTAGAATTAAAAAAAAAATAAAAATAATCAAAATGGACCAAAACCCACCAAAAATAAAAAAAACCAACTGAAAAGCCCCAGTCATTTTAGAGGCTTTTCAGAACTGCTTTTCAGAGATACAAGTGAGGAAAAAAGTGCCATGCAACAGAATAGTCTGACTCCAATAATAGGTGTACTGAAGCCCTAGTGTTATACTTAGGATGCTGGGGATACTCTCAGACATTCCTTCAGAATTTCATTCTGTCTCTGACTATAAAGTCTTGGTGTTCAAAGCAACAGCTTCATGGGTCTGCAGCAAAAGGAGAAGTGTGTCCCACCACTAGACACACGTACATTCACAACTGAGAAAAGCTGATTTTTGTGGCATGTTCAGGTCCTCAGTAAGGCTGCATTATTTCAGTCTGGTAGAGGGAACAGATTCCTTAGAATCTGTCAAAGAATGTATCTTACTACTTTCCTTTGTAATGCTCTATTACTCTGTCTGTATGCATGTGTGCTAATTAGCTGGCAAGACCAAAATGCATTGGAACATCTGGGTCTGCTCTGTAAAACAAAATTTATATATGGGCTTACTTTGGAGGGAGGTCTGAGAGGGTACCAGTGGCAAAACAAGATACATTTGCTGGTTGCTAAGTGTATATCAATTTTGAATCTAACTTGTGGATCTGTCTAACACAGATACTCAGTGGTGGAAATTGAATATCCAGGCTTATTATTCCCTTTACTTGAGAAACCATATTTTAAAACTTCTTAAAACTTGTTTCTTAATGAACTATTATTTGTAAGAATGTATAAGTAATTGTTCTATATTTACTGATATGTGCTAAGTGCTGTGCTTCTCTACTGAGCAGTGACTGTATTTTAGCATCAAAAACTTAGCATAAGGGCCTGTTTTCAATAGTGGAGTATTTTTGGAGTAATTCTTCGTTCTTTATATTGTACATAAAAGGTGAGGAATTATTAAAGAACCAATTTCAAATGTGTATTTTTAATTTAAATGCAGTCTGGAATGGCTTGCATTTTCAAAGACAAGGAAATAATCATCACTATCTTAGCTGGGATGTGAGTTAACATTTGCACCAGGCATAGATTTTTTTTTTTTCAATTAGCACTCCCTTAGAAAACCCATTTCCCCAGCTTTTGTCAATGTGCTGTAGGAGAAGAAGAGCAAATAGACTGGAAATGCTCTACAGCTCAGGCTCCTGGGAAAATGTAACAGGTGTTACAGCTCAGCTGGGTATAAGCTTTATGAAAAAGACCCTCTCAAACTTTACCCATAAAATTCCCTTTCCTAGCCAGAGCTTCAAGTAGGAAGAAACGAATTACTTCATTACCATCTCAATTCTGGGAAATGCTTCGTCCAGACCTGAATCATTAAAGGAAAGGTATAGCACTCTGCATGACCTTACAAGATCAAAATGTTATTTAGAGTAATTCCATTAGTCAAGGCTATAAACCTGAAAGAACACACCCTTTTTTTGCTGGCTCTTGGGCCATAAAATGTGTGTGTATGTCATGAGGAGCAGGACAGGAGGTGGAGGCTGTGGGGGGAAAGAGAAAAAAACATATTCTGCACTCATTGTGCAGCACAATTTCCTAGGCTTACTTTGAAAAGCCTCCACTTCCAGCACTTCTTCCCTTCACCCCGTGTTGTGACACGTTTAGTGGCTCTTGTCATTCTCACTCTTCTAGAGGCTTCTTAATTGGGTATGATACTGAAGCTAAGAATGATGTCAAAATTTCAAGCCATACAAAGTGAAATATATGTCTTTAATACTGTAGTAATTATAAGCAACTCCGTTTTCTAATTATTGAGTTTATTGAAACTTTTATTAGTTTTGGAAAAAAAAAAGAGAATATCATGACATACAGAAGACTGACTTTGGGGTTATTTTCATTTTCTCCATTATTGCTTTTGCAGCCATGAGTAAAAGAAACCCTGCTTGGTTAAGCTGTGTTTTTGCTAGTTGCCTGGAATTTCTTTTCATAATGATAACACTGGATTTGAAATCCTGGTGCAACAATCTTTCAGTAGTAGCACAGAATGTTTACCTTTGGGATAATTTTACTGGACTTGTTTAATAAGGAAAAGTTAAATGTTTTTTTCCACACCAGCTGCCATGAAGAATTTTCTCTCTTTGCACGAACATACCGCCACAGGTAAAGGTGGGCATAAGCTAACAGAAAGAAATGTATTATGCCTGCTTTAGGAAAAGAATTGCCAAGAGAAAATAGAGGCATGTTGCAATGTTTTGGAGGTTTGAAGTCTCAGTGATGCCTACATGTTTGCAATACCTGAACCTTGCACCCAGAAGGAAATTGTCTTGTACAGCAGTCCAGTGATGCAAGTAGTCAATCTGGTATCAATGTGCACACAAAGAACACTGGTTTTAGTGACCATGTCTCTATGTTGGTACCTCTTGGAAG
>WBNO01013679.1:68898-88175 GCA_013400575.1 Peucedramus taeniatus
GAAAACATATGATGGTAGAGGTCAGAATTTATCCAAACAGATGCATGTGTTGGCTGCATCACTGAAGATTTGAAAATAAATCAGTCCCAGAAATTAAGTAATGTTCTTTCGCTCTTTGTTAGGAACTAGGTACTATATGAAGGGTTTAGTAATGCAGTAAAAATCAACTATCTCTGTGAAAGAACTATACTGAGAATCTTTCCTTCCCGATGAGGACAGTATTTTTTTTTCTTTGGGGGACATGATTCTTCTCTTGCGGGTGGGAGAAAGAGGGTGAAACAGTTTGGGAAAAAAGACAACTATAAGCCTGTTGCAAATTCTGGTTTCAACCATACATAGCCCTGTGTGTTCAACATCAGTGTTTATCTAAGTGTAATTATGTTAAACTATCTTCTTAAAATTTTTCTTCTTTGGTCTTTATGTTAAACTGCCACTAATTATACCTTTTGGGTTAAAACCAGTCGAACTGAGCATCTGTTATGTTTGTGAGCAGCTGGCTAATGCATCTGGGCAAAACTATCCCTGGATGTGAAGAGAAGTGGAGGATGGAACAGTTAATTGCCTGAGGATCAGCTCACTGCCACTGGGGAGGCTGGTCTGTGCCTAAAGCTGTTCTATGGTGGGTCTGGTAAGAAACCCAGTGGGCTGGAAAGGACAGTGTGAAGTGTGACTGTGATGCTGATCACCAAAGTTATTGCAGAAACATGTTTTAGGAGCCAGTGGTCTGCTTTTGGGCCAGTGACCATGGTTTCTGTATATATGTAGCCATGGGCTCATAACAGCACATCTAGTGGAAGAGTATTGGTGCAAGAAATAAAGGATTTCCATTTTGCCTGGAACTGTACATTAACAAATACACCAAAGGCTTTATTAATGACCACATGGGCAGAGAACTGTCAGCACCTTGATCTAGAATTGCCAAGAGTTGTCAGAAACAGAGTTTGGAAGAAATGGGAACTAAAAAGAAATGACAACTGAGTTATTAGCTTCCTCCTTCTTGGGCTTGTGAGAGTTTAACAATTTGGGAACCAAAACCTCAGTCATTCAGCTGACAAACATTGAATTAATTTCAATTAGTTTCTGAGCTATTCTGAAAAAATGGATAACACTTGCTAGCTTTTTATAGAATGTTTACCTTTTTGGAGGCATTGGTATGATTTATGTCAGTCTGAGAGAAAAGGGGCCCTTTGCATGGAAAGGGAAACTCGCATCAGCCCTATAAACTCTGAAGCTCAGGTGTAACAGAATTACATATTGCTGTGTGGTAGATCCTAACTGTTACAATATGCATTTATTATCTCCCACCCCTGCTTCCCCTGAAGATAAGTTGGTGAAACATGAATGAGACAGAGCTGACTTTACATCCCTGCCACATCCAAGAAAATGGAACCTCTGCAGCTGATAGCACAACTGGAAAAATTGGTAGCTTGAGTGCATTTATATTGTTTAGTACAGGAAAAAAAAAACAATCTACATAGATGTAAACTATGTTTTTTCATTCTGCTATTAATCTCAGAAAAAAAAAATCAGGGTTTAGATGTCTGGGTTTTTTTTTCTTGTAAATTGTGAAATTTGCTGCTGGTGTCTAATGTGTTCAGTAAAAAGTGTTATACTCCAACCCACAGTAAAGAAGAAGCTGGAGCTTGTATGACACTCGTCAATGTGTTGGTAGTGAAAATATACATGACAAGTAAATCTAATTCCATATCTCTTTTTTTCCATTTTGTTGTTCTTTTCAGTGGGAGTCAGGCAAGGCATAATTTACTTTTTGGTTAACAAAAATGAGAATTTGTCCCATGGCCTGGTGACAATTAAGTCTGCATTTTTAATTTTTGTTTAGGATATATTCGACTTAGTTTTCCTCACACCTGTCCACTTTCTTGCTGAGAGAAATTTTGGGAGACTTGAAGTACACAACCTGTGTTTGTGTAGGGGAAGGCAAGGCGTGATCTTGCCTGCTTTTTGTCTCTTGTTTGACTTCTCTAGTTAGAATTGCAGTCGGTTTAAATTCCACTATATACCTTGGCCTTTATGGGGTGAATTTCCCATACTCTTTGTGTAGACAAGCACAGAGATGATGCTTATGAATGCCAGGCTCCCATTTTGGTGACTCTTGACTTCCTCCTGGGCCTAACCCATGTTCATAATCACATTTACAAGGGTTCCTGGTAGTTTCAGAAAATTTCTGTGGAATACCCCTACTAACTACATCTCTTGCTTGGCACTGTACAGCTCTGGAATGAAACACAACAATTATTTTATCTGAAGAGTAAAACGTGCAAGTAGTATTTAATGATTATCTTCCCTTTAGAAACGGAAACCTTTACTGAAATTCAATCTTGAAAGTCAGTGTAATGGAAAATACCAAGGAAATTCTATTTCTCATGTTATATATGACTGAGATGCAGGAAATCTCACTTGCTGATAAAACCATTGATTTGCTTCTGATGCTAACAGAAAACTCCATGAATGTGGATCCATTGCTCTGCAAGGAAATGGATGGAGAATAGACAGAAACCAGTAACACAGGTAGCAGAAACTCGGACATCCTGGTATGTGATAATCTACTAATCCTTGCTCAATTTCCTTCCAGTACAATTAATTATTTTTGTTTTTGTCATGAGAAAATCTGTTGTGATAACTTCCTTTAGCAGCTCAAAATTTAACAGCAAACTCCCTGCTGGCATGACTTCAAGAGCAGAGTTGTGCCAGCAGATAATTTGGCCTAAGTTATTTTTAAGAAGGTTGTCAGTCTTGTTTTTCGCTATTACATGCTTACTGTGGTAATATAAAATATTTATTCTACTGCTTACAGCTTTAACTCTAAACAGTTAGTGAAGTAATCTCTTGACCGGTGCAGTGACAGGGATGACCCCTCACACAGAGCTATTTGAAAAAGAGAATGATTCCTCTTGTGAAGTTCTTTTATTTAAACTGTATTACTAGAAATCTCAGAACTGTGGGTTTTTCATTCAAGTTTTATCCTTTTTGTCCTTGATGAAATACTGAATGAAATTCCCATATCACAAAACTGGGACTGAAACCTGTGGCTGCTCCCCCTTTTTTTTTTTTTTTTATCCACATAGTAATTCTCTCACCTGAATACATATGCACACAAGCATGCACATATGCACAAGCAGTCAAAGACTCCTCTTAGCTTCAGATGGGTGAAAGAGGAAACATTAACATTCCATCATTCCGTTAGCTGCAGGGTTCACACGCGGGGTCTATAAAGAAATCTCGCTCTGGGTTCCAGAACATGTTGAGAGAAAACCATAATAAAACATAGGTGCTTCTTACATCACTCACTAGCTCACTGATGTATTTGTGTCCCTGTTCCCTCCCTCTGCCTACAACCTCTCACATCTCTATGGAACACAGACTCCCCTCCCCTATAGGAAGTCTCATTCATTAATGTTTTGAAGGAATTTCTTAATTCTCTTTCAGCAAGATTACCACCATCCGTGCCCCTTTTCCTTCCCTCTGCCTTTGCCAGAGAGAGAGAGAGGAGTAGGGCCTGCCCAAATGGTTGAGGACCAAAAAGAAGGAACATTTTCTCATGCTTTTAAAAAGACCACTTTCTTTCCTGCCTAATATTTAGCTCCTTCAAATGCAAATGGAGAGGTTTCGCTCCAAGGTTAGCATAACAATAATGGGAAAGCTTTAAATCTGAAGCATTTGTTTACACGATGAAAGGAGTCCACAGTCCAAAAGCTCTGAGGCCAGGGCTTTTCAGTAGCTATTTTCTGACTAAGTAGTGAACTGCAAGTCAATTTTAGACCACAAAGAAAACCCATTTATATCAGTGTGTAAGCTAATTTTGGAGGGAGCTCTACATTATAAACGATGGTGGGGGTTTTGGTTGTTTTATTTTTTTTTAAAGTGACTGTTGCTGAAATAAACTGCTGATTTTTCCCTCCCCCAGGCTTTTGCATCTTGCTGTTTAACAAGCCCACAGATGTCCTGGATGTTAATGGCCATTCCCTTTGCCCTCAGAAGGAGACATATAGAATCTGAGGAATTAGTTTCCTCAGAAACTAATAGAAGAATAGTAGAAATACCCAGATGTGTGGTTGTCCAAAAACTTACTGATGCTCAGGAGTGAATTTCAGGTGGTCAGAATGACTCTTAAATATGCGTTATCCTATTCTGGCTTCTGTTGAATTTGCTTTCCTCATTGCTACTGTATGAGGGCAAGTTCTTCTTAGCAAACTCTTCATTGGTAAAATGCTCTGGAGGGATAACTCCTGGGACAGAGTGAGTCCATGGATGCTGCAAACGTGAGCAGATTTCTATTTCTTCATTGCTATGCTTTTAGTATGCCAAAGCTCTGAAAAAATATCAGTACTGTATAACTACTTGGCAACTGGGTGCTTCCATTTCTTTCATTGATTAGAACCTTCCTCCAAAAAAACCTCTTTTGTCACTGCTCGTGCTGACTTTCAGTAGCATCAGAGTAGCTGTAAATCCTTGAATATTTGCTGAATTTCTTCTTTATAAGGCTGGCATAGCAGCAATGCGAGGCTCTTCACCATCCTTGTGGCTTTCCTTTGGATGTTTTCTCGTAACTTCATATCTTTCTTATATTGTGGCACCAAAAGTGCCCCCAGCACTCGAGGTGAGGCTACCCCAGCCCAGAGTAGAGCAGGACAATCCCCTCCCTTGCCTGGCTGGTGATGGTGTGCCTGATGTCCCCCAGGACACGGGTGGCTCTCCCGGCTGCCAGGGCACTGCTGACTCAGATTGAACCTTGCCATCAGCCAGGACCTCCTCATCCCAGCAGTGCATCCCAGAGAGCACTGCTCTCCATCCTCTTATTCCCTGGTCTAGACACATAACCAAGGCTGCCCCATCCCAGTTGCAGAATCTGGCACTTGCCCTTGTTATGCTTCATATGGTTGGTGATTGTCCAGTCCTCTGATTTATCAAGGTCTCTCTGCCAGGCTTCTCTGCCCTCAAGGTAGTTGACAACTTACCTCTAATCTGATGTTGGCAAGCTTACCTAGTATTCCTTTGAGTCCTGTGTCCAAGTCATCAATGGAGATGTTGAAAAGAACTGGGCCAAGGATGGAGCCCTGCAAAACCCCACTAGTGACCAGTTGCCAGCCTGATGCTTCCCCATTCCCCATCACCTTCTCTGCCCAATTTATGGGCCAGCTGCTCACCTATCACCTAACCTAGTTGCTCAGCTGTGTGCTGAACACTTTGTCCAGAAGGATACTGTGAGAGACAGTATCAAAAGCTTTGCTGATTACATCATCTGGGTTTCCTCTGTGAGCTAGGTGGGTTGAATGCAGTTGTTTAATGAACAAGGCAGCTGCTTTCTCTCAAAAGAGCCTTTGTACAAATGCCACAAAATCCTGCAGTGCTGTTCTTACTGCCATAAGCTATATATTGAGGAGCAAACACTTGCTGGTTTACTCCCCCTATATTTTCAAGAGGATAGAAAACAGAGAACCTTAGAAGCATAGCTGGAGGGCCCTTCAGTATCTCTGTAGTCCATCTCCCTATTCTCTGGCAAGATCACCTGTAGCAATGGCTTTCCTGACAGATGGTTGTCTAACCCATTGTCTGAAGCCATGGAATATTTTACAGCTATTCAATCTGGCTCCTAAATGCTCACCCAACTTGTCTGCTTCTGTGGAAGTAGAAATGCTATATTAGTATGTGCCAAGGAGTGCCTTGACTCTAGAGGAGTAAAGATCTAGCTCTACAGGTAACCCAGCTATATCCCTGCTGTTTTGGCTGCAAAAGTGGTGTGTGATATCTGTTTGATCGCTCACAACAAGGCATGTGTTGTGCAGTATTGAGTAGGACACTGTTGGTGCTGTTTCATTTTTTAGTGAGTAAATTGTTTTGGTTGATCCTCTAGAGCAAAGAATGGAACCAGCTCAGCTACTGGCTCCAAAGTTTATAGCTCTGACAGGCATTCCTTGTTTCTTGCACCTGGAAGACCCCGAACTTCGTTCGGCCTGCTGTGTGAACTGGCCATATGCAAGTGAACTAGAATTTGAAAATAACAAATCTTTGTTAATGTAGTGCCATGCTGAAGCTTTTTTCGAAAGGATTTTCTTTGAAGTGAATAAAGTTCACTGGAAAAAAAATAGATGAACTATTTTTAGAAAAGATACGTGACTCAAGTTATTTTATAGGAATGCTATGTAATACACTGCTTATAACTTGCATTCAGAATGGATTAACAAAGCAATCTGTCATGCAACTAACAACAGCTAATAGGATACATGACACTGACTAATTTGTTAAAGAGTCACTGTCTTTTACCTTGTTTTTAATTCCTTTTATTGCATTTATTGGAAATCCAAGCTCCTAATACAGATGAGTTAATGCATAAAATAACTATGGAAATATCCCCTACTTAGGTTCCTGGTTGGGATGCTTTGGGTACATTTATGTTGTAAATGGCAAGAGAAGTTCTGCAAGAAGTGTGCTAAGGTCTTAAGCTTTCTTAAGACTGCTTATCCCACTTGTGTTTGTAGGCAAGATCCTCTTTCCTTTTTAAATGTGGATAAGTGGATCTTAGTGGATTTCAGTGGATCTTCTCCAAGGTTTTCAGATTGTAAGGACCTTATAAGGTTCATTGTAACCTGCAGTTTTGGCAATTTCTAGTGTGAAGAGTTAGGATATAGGCCAGCCTACTGTAGAATTGGAGGTTATAGGAAGTTTTCTAAGTTTTATTTTGATCTTGGCAGTGACAGCTTCAAAGAAACAAAACAAAAAGCCCTCTCCCTCTCAAAGCCAGAGGTTGCTAGCCCACCGAGTGTGATTTAAAGAAATGCTACAAAAACAGATAGCCTTTCTGTCATTGTAATGCTGAAAGCCTGGATCTTTTAGACCTTTCTTTGCAGCAATGGATAGGTTATACAGCTATTTTTTAACCTCTTAACCTTCTGAATTGGAGCATAAAACTGCTATAAAATCCTCAGCTGTAAACGTGGCTATAAGTAAGCCCATTTCTACTGCTTTAATACAGGTTCTGTATGTTAATTCTCTGGTAATGTACTCAAGAAAGTGCAGGCATTCAGAACCAGTGAGTACCTAGTTGTCACTTCACCCCCAACCATAATGAATTTAAAATGCTGGTAGTAACAGAGTGAAATGAAAAACTCCTTCATCTTGGCATGCAAGCAATTTGCAATCACATTTTGATTTTAAGAGTGCTGCTTGACTGGGGGTTAATGCGTGGGTAGATTGACCTCTCTTGCAGGAGCAGTTGCTATTGTACTGTGTGAAAAACAAATTTCAAATAGGAGACCTGTTGCATGTTTCTTGTAATTCATGTTAACAATCACCCCTTTGGTGTCTCAGTAGTAATAGCTGCTCTGAACTATTCAGGGTTTTTCCTTCTTTTTAGATCTTACAGGAAGGAAGGAAGGTGAATTTTATTATCAACTGAAAGATCATCTTCCTTTTGTTTCCTTTATTGTCTTCAAATATGACATCCCTGATTGACTTGGTTAATTTTGAAATTGATATTTTGTGCTTTTAAAAGTGAAATGAAACTATTGTCTTATTTCTAAGCTACCCGAGAAATAACTTACGCTGTATGCATTGTATGCAAATCCACTTCTGTTCAGGTTAGATTTATATTAGCACTGGTTTTAACATACCAGCTACCTTCAGTTTCTGGTATTGGTCTTTTTTAGTGAGAAAATTGCTTGGGCTGTATTTTCTAGGACTGTCTAAATAATGGTGATGTGAGCTTGTATACTGTAACATTTGCCTGAGATCAGATTATGAGCCAAATTCTAATCTTTTCCTGGTTTATTAAGTAAAATTAAACAAACATACATGTGCTTGACTTGCTCAGATCCTTTTCTTCTTTTCTCTTCATGCTTACTATTAAGTGACCAAACAAAAGGGGAAAAAAAGGAACAGCAAGCTCAGGCCCATGTTTTGGCTTTATCTAGAAATTTCATGTCAGATTTTTGAATTTGCCAAAGAACTGAGCTTGTTATAATTTGAAAGCCAGGTAATGTATGTTTAAGGTTATAAGTGGTGATTCTGGTTTTAGAGCAAGTTTGTGCAAAGCAAAATTATTTTAATGAGCTTAAGATAAACTGCAAATTGGGAGGGGAAAGAGGACCAGTGTCCTACTTGTCTTGCGATAGGTGGGTTTTATCAAACTGACCTTTAAGATGCTCTTCTAATGCAGGGAAACATTTCATAAGATATCTGCTATTGGAGAAAAATCCTATCTGGAATCATGGAGAAATGGGGTTTGATTTGTGATGATAGAAGTTAAAGTCAGCTTTTTGTTTTATATCTTTTCTAATGTCAAAATAGTGGGAAATCACTGTGTACTCCCCAATTAATGGATGAAAACTATAAAGAACTCTCTGGCACACTGCAGTCTTTGGATGACATTTCCTGCGACACCAGCAAATGCTGTTGGGATATAATGATAGGCAGTGCCTGTCTTGGTAGCAGGTTAAGTACTGTTTAGGAGTCTTTAGCTGTCTGAATTGAAGGCTTTCTGAAACTCCATTTGATCAGCCTGTGCTGTGAAGGCTGAGGCCACATCTAGTGATGTTTGATCTTTCTTGGACTTAAATGTATTTCTTGAATTATCTGGGAATCTTTAATTATGGGCACTTGATATTTATTTTAATTTAGGAAATCTAGTGCTAAAATGCCTTGAACCAGTGGTCTACAAGCCTTGTCTGTAGCAGCTCAGATGCAGTCATTAAAAGCCATGTTCTGCAATATTCCACATTTCTTGGGATAGAAGGATCAGAAGTTGCGCCTGAGTGGCGTGACAGGTTTGTCTTAGTAGAGATAGCTTGACAAGCTGTGTCTGGAGCCCTGTGGTTGTACCAGTCCTTCTGTCTGCTCCACTGCCTAATGGCAGAGGCTGTTCCGAAATTGTAAATAGAAGAATAGAGGTGCTGACTTTTGAAGCTTGTGTGGAGTGCAGGTAGAAATGAAATGAGGTCTCCAAGTCCTATGCCAAGAGCAACTACAGACAGATCAGAAAACTGACTCCCATAAATTTGTCTGTCTCCTATTACAGGCAGCACTGGGAGCAAATTGTCAATTTATGGTGCCTAACATACAGATATCAGCACTAAGTAGAACAGCTACTTTTGCTCAGTAGTCTTGAAGGCTTTGAGAGATGTCTGTTGCAATTTTGGCAGGGAAAAATCTGTGCTGTTCTATGGTAAACTTTTGTTTCTTTGTGTGTTTCCAAACTAATGTGTTTTCAGAGAGCTGTGAATAGTGCCTACACAAAAAAAAAAACTTTAGATTCTGCCAGTTAGTTAATGCCACAGGTAATATTAATCCCTCATCAGGTCCCACCTTTTCCCACACACAGAACAGTTGCCCATTTCCCCCAAATCCTAGTGCTGATATTCAACTTGTTCGAATACCAAAATATATTTCATGAGGAAAGATTCCAATTAGGAAAGATTTGGATGACAAATTCTGTTAAAAGTTTTTAAAGGACATGGTAAATATTAGCTCACAGACCACCAGCTGATGTTAATGTGTTAGAAGAAGAAAAAAAAGCAAAATGTGGAATGTGTTAGATGGGGAACATTTACCACTGAAGAGGATTTCTCTCCACTTATAGTAGGATTTATTGCTGATCTGGTCAAATCTGGCAACGCAGAACTTGCAATATTTGGGATATCCACTAACAAAATATGGAAATGAGATAACAAGCATCATTATCGGTGCAGCAAATACACCCCTTGCTTCAGAGCTTGATGTTTTATAGTAGATTATAAAACAACCCAAACCAAAAACGCCTAAGCCTCTGAAACTGCCAAATTGCTGACCAGAGCCTAAAATTGTAAATCTATAGTGTGAGTGCTTCTGCACTAGGTCCCTTGTTGTTGGACTTTTAGGTATGAGGTGGGTGACTACTGTCATCTGTAACTCCATTTATTCAGTCAGAGGTACACTGCTGTCATTCAAAGTATATTTTATTTTGGCCAGTTAATGGTGAAAAATTGCTTCTTATCCTGGATGATGTGTAGATTGGCCAAAGAAAAGCACTGCGTAGAGAAGATATATATTTTTTTCTCCATATGCAGTGTAGATCTCTTATTACAAAAATCCAGGAAAGGAGGATTAGGGGGGAATTGGGCATGCTGATGGATGAGAGACTGGATGTGACCCAGCAGTGTGCACTCATAGCCCAGAAAGCTAATTGCATCCTGGGCTGCATCAAAAGCAGCGTGGCCAGCAGGGTGAGGGAGGGGATTCTGCCCGTCTGCTCTGCTCTGGTGAGACTCCACCCACAGTGCTGCATCCAGCTCTGGGGTCCCAGCACAGGAAGGTCACTGACCTTTTGGAGCAAGTCCAGAAGAGGCCAAGAAGACAATCAGAGGGATGAAACACCTCTTTTATGAGAAAAGGCTTAGAGAATTTGGTTCCTTCAGTCTGGAGCAGGCTTTGGGATGACCAAATTGTGGCTTTCCGGTACCTGGAGGGAGCTTACAAGAAAGATGAGAGGGATTTTATACAAGAGAGTGTAGTGGAAGGACAAGGAGGAATGGATGCAAACTGGAAGAGAGTAGGTGTAGACCAGATATTAGGCAGAAATTCTTTACCATGAGGGTAATGAGGCACTGGAACATGTTGCCCAGAGAAGCTGTGGATGCCCCATTCCTGGAAGTGTTCAAGGCCAGGCTGGATGGAACTTTAAACAACCTGATCTAGTGGAAGGTGTCCCTATCCCCAGCAGGGAGGTTATAAATATGTGATCTTTAAGGTCCCTTCCAAACCAAGCTATTCTGTGATTCTAAGATAATCTACTGTGGTATGGTACAGATTTAAATCCTTGCTTTAAACAAGGATGAACATAGCCAACTTGACAATATACCTGTGGAGACCCAGAGCAATCTGCTTCTTTGACTCAAGCTGTGTGAGTCTGACGACTGGCCTCATGTATTTGCCTGAAGTGAGGCAGTGCGAGAATTCAGCCTTCGTACTGAAGTGCCCTAAGAAATGGTCTCCCATCAACGTTGCTGAAACAATTTATATCCAGAGTCATCAACAGAGCTAGTTCATGAGTGAGTTGTGATAGCCAAATGAAAAGTTTATGTGCTCCCAAATATTTTTCATAGCTCTGGAAAATGGATGATAATCTAGCCTAAGGACTTCTGTACACAAAATACAGGTGATAACATCAGGGAATTGGACGCTGCAACTGCTAGACTGTCCATGTGTTGAACTCTGCTCTGAGGGAATTTCAGCTTTTAATCCTGAGTCTGAATTTACCTGTGAGATTTGTTTTATCTTCCAAAAAATGAGTTCTGAGTGGTTGAATCTTTGTAACAGGTTTTTAACATTTTATTACCACACGCTATTATTTATTGTGACTGATTTGAAGTTTGTAGAGTGTGGTGCTAGACCTAAATTGGCATCTGCTCAGAGTGATTGTATAATAGATCAGGGAAGAGTAAGTGAAGTAGAGCTAACTTAAAAGGTTAACTTTGCATACCAAGCAAGCTATCCAGGATCACTTTCCTTCATGACTTCTTCATTTTCTCAGATAACCATTTTTCAAACACTGGGCTGTATTGTTAATCCTCTTCTCTAATATTAAGGGTTTTTTTTTTTTTTTATTTTAAGCATGATTGTTGCTACTTCTACTATAATTTTTAACTTTTCAATGCATTGCAACTTTATTTCTCCTTTGCAACACCTTATAGTCTTAGGAATTTCAATATTGTTGTCTTTTATGTCTGGAGGTGAAAGTCAGAACTCAAGGGACTTAGGATGACTGAGGTGCCATCACAGGAGAAATTCACCTTCAAGACTAAGATTTCAAAGGATAGTGTGATGAGATTTATCTTGGTGCTCTGTGTGTAATTTAGCAATATACTGAGCATTATCTACTCTGGTGGGAGAAGTGAATTTCAGTATCTTGGAATATGGTGTTATTTCTATATTTTTATGTTTTGTGAAGATTCTCAAACTTGTATGTAGAAAGAAACCTTTCTGATAAAGTTAGATATTTTTGTGCTGCAATAAAGGACAAGAAAAGAAAGTAAAACAAACCCAGCATTTGTGAAATGTGGATTCCCACGGTGTTATTCAAAGCAGTGTACGGATCTTCCTCTGCTCTCTGTCATTGTTTTTTAAAGGTGAATCTTTGGTGAATGCTGGCAGGTTGTCTGCATTCCGAGAGAGTGAGCCCCTGGAGACAAGTGGCTTGTTTTGAGCGTGGAACTCCATGAAAGAACTAATTCCTTTCATAGCACTACATCTTGCCTACAACTTACTTCTCTAAATAGCGACTTGTATATTCAAAATAAAACACAAATTATAAAAACACCCCAAAAGAGAACTGAAAAAACTCCAAAAATTCTGCTACAGCAGAAACGAAGGTGGAAAATTTATTCCTTTGTTCCATTGGGGAGAGATATTTTGATGTCTACCTCTTGGCTTTGCCCTCCTTTCTCCCCAACCCCCCTTCCCCCCCCTGCCACTATTTTTGAAAGCAACCTTTTACTTTTGGCTTGTCTAGCAACATCTGATTCTTGGCCTTTCCCACTGAATTGGGACTTTGGTTTTTCCCTGTCAACAGGTAAATGGCCTTAAACCCTTCATGGTTTAGTCAGGGTAAAGTGGAGCTGAAAAGCATTACATATGTTCCAAGTTGAGAGGCAGCTCTTTTGCCATGTTCAAGTGGGTCTTTACCATCCCCCGTTTCTCCTTCTATTAAAGGGCTCAGTCACAATGAAGCTTTAATCAGCTTCATTGATTTAAAGCTAATTTGCACTTGGCTTCAAGGCTAAGGTCTGTAGCCCAAGCTGAAGACTAAATCAGAAGTTGGAATGAAAAGCCTTAGGTATATCATATTGTCTGCTGTGCAAAAGAATAGCAGCTCCTGAAAACTGCAAATTAACTATAAGAAAAAAGCACAAATGTTAATGTAACCTCAGCTTGCTGAGTTACACAAGCTTTCCTATCAACATATCTGCTTCATCATGTAAATTAATAGAGTTGGCTGAATATGTTTTAGCTCTGTGATGTCTTCAGCACTCAAAATCTGATTGGTTTCAGTTGGATTTAATCTAATTGCCAAACTGATTCCCATCAGTAAAAACTTAACATTTATTTGTCCCAAAGGGGGAAAAAAAGTCTTGTCTGTAGTATGCAATTAAGAAGGCGATGAAATATTCAGTGTATGCCTCCACTCCAACTTAAATTCTTTTGTTAACTTTATCAGATAAACCATAAAATATTAACCAGCCTAGTGTCTGAGCATGTGTGAGCTGTATACTGTTTATCAGACATTTTAAGGTGCTTATGATTTTTAACATGGACTTACATGGAAGAGACTGCATCATCCTCCATTTTCAGAATCAATGCTGTTGATGAGGTTTGGTATACCAGAATGTGTGGTTCCAATTTCTTTAAAGCATAATCACAATACACAGGAGAGTGTCATTACTACAAGCCTTTATTAACATTTAAACAGGTAGAGCAGAAATAATCTCTTTCCTTAATTTGTCCTTTCACATTGTTTTCTGATCATGCTGAGCTGTAGTTTGCAATGCTGCTTCCTGGAATTTTGTAGGTAGTTGCAAGTCTGGGACGGTCGAAAGTTATATATGGACTGCATGCACCTAGTTTATGTTGATGGAGATAGGTGCAAACTCCTCAACTAGATTAAAGAATGATTATGTAAAGCCTTGTTTGACAATAACCTTATATTTTGCATCTAGATGTCAACTTTTTGTAAGTTTGACGTATAAGCAAAACTGTTAGGAGCGCATACTTTGCTTTGTGGCTGCTTGTAGCTGCTGTATTTTGTTATATCCATTAAGGAGATCATGATTTTCTGAAAGGTTCTGTCCTCTTCTGTGTGCATGGCTTTGAAACAATTAATGAGCTCACTGCAGTGAGAGAATTTCAATGCATCCATTAAAAAAGTGACTATTTTCTTTTCAGGTCTGTGAAGTGGCCTGAACCATGACGATAAAGTCAAAGCAGTATCTCCATAGAAATTCATACCTTTAAAAAGAAAAAACAACCCAAACTTGTAATTTTTGGAGTCAGAACCTGTGTGTTGTTATTGAGAAAATGGCAAATAAGCTGCATCTAAAGGTTGGTGAGCACGGATAGACTAAAAGGAGGAAAAAAGGAGCGTGTGGAATGCTGCAGGAGTGTTTCACACAGGCTACTCAGGTATCTGCAGCAGGGAGGTGCAGCATTCCTCACCTACCCTGCACATTTACGCATGGCTGATGGAGCCATACAGAGGCCTCATGAGCTTTTCCTGGCCTGGCACATAAAGCTCTGCATGCTAGCTTATATGACTATAAGTGATCTTGCGCTGTCCCATCCTTTTCTTCCCTGTTCTCCTGCACCGCATTATGTGACACAAATGGGCTGCAGCCAGACAGAGTCTGCTTTTCATCAGGGTTGCCTGCATGTGAAGAGTGCTGTTGGGAGGCTGGTGCTCCCTGGTACAGGGTCTGGCTCTCCCTGGAATCGCTGTGCCAGACACAGCTGCATCCACCTGATTCCAGGGCACAGCATTGTGCTGCCAGCCCTGGAGCTGGGGGAGATAAAGCAGGGAGGTGTGTGATGGACACAATAGGAGCCTCATCTGTACGGAATGAAACCAGAGAGGTCTGTGTCTAGAATATGTGATGCTGTGGGTATTTAAAAAGCTTTACATTGCCAGAAATTTGAGACAAATAGTGCATGGGGAATAACAGGGGTCTGAGTGAGAAGTCTTTATTTCCAGGCAGTCGGTAATAGACACTCCATCCCAGATTACATCTGTTTAAGATATTAATACCTTTTAGATTTGGTGGGATATTATGGAGCTGTCTTCACGTGTAAGTGAAAGGCATTTTATATGCCCTTCTTTTTGACAGCCTGGCACATATGACCTTTTGCCCCCACATTGATTAAGAAAATTAGTTTTTATCATACAGAAATTACTGTCCTCACGAACTATGCATTGCTGTGTGAACAGGCCTATTGGATAGCCTTTTCAAAATGAAAATTTTTCAGTGTGTGTGAGGGGAAGGATTTGAACTGTCAAAATGTCTCACTGTGATATTTTCATACCATAAAGCTCCAGTTTTACTTTTAGAAACATTATCTCAGCAGAGGTTGAAAGAGAGTTAAAATGGGAAAACAAAAATAAAATTTTTTGTTATTGTGATTTTTCTTCAGGCTTTTGACTTTTTGTAAAATTTTGACTTTTATCTGTACTGAAGTCAGGACCATTTGTTAACTGTCAAATTTTCTTAATACAGGTTTATATTTTTGTGACTCACTTGCTAGATATATAATAAAGGTCAAAGTTAGAATTATGAAAATACGTATACTGAAAATGTATGGAGTTAATTTGCTTTTTTCAGAGCAAATTGGAAAGCTATGCAACAAAAAATAATAATAACGGATAAACGGCAACAAAAAATAATAATAAGGGATAAACTACAATGAGACAAGACTGTCTCAGAAGAGTAAAACAGACAACAAATAGTCAAACACTTTGAATGGGCTTTGTGTAAGTATCCCAAGTATTCTTCTCTCAAGTCCTGATACAGACATCCTGGTTAAGACACTTGTGGGTGGTTTTTTTGTTTGTTTTTGTCCCATCTTTTCATGGTCCAGCTGACATTTGAGGGGATGCTCTAAGCTCATTAAAAAAAAAAAAAAACCAGTTTCAGAGCCAGTTGTTTCATTTGCAATATAACTAATATGATACAGACTTAGCAAACTCTGTATTGATTATTGTAAGGCAACTACAGTGCAAAGGCATCGAAACAGCAGTTTAAAATCCATTCAGTTCTCTAACATGGTCCACTGCCAATATGTTACCAGAAAACTCTTTCTGCTTTTGAACTTAATGCTGCTAACAAGTGAATATTTAATTAGCCTCAACGTCTTCTCTAATGTATCCTCTGGGAGCAGGGTAACTCACATATAAAAAGTGTCTGATGTTAAACTTTATATTTGCCAGGCTTCTGTGGAAATCTGCTGTAAATTTACATTTGATACAAATTCAGTGATTTACCTCTTTCATAAAATGCCCCAAGCACTTCTCAAAACATCTAATACACTTTCTGATATTACCAAAAAAAAAAAGTGGGGAGGAGGAATAAGGAGTCTCAGAGATTTGGTTTTAGTTAGCTGATTTATTTAGGCTGGGGATACTGTTGACTTGGTTTGGTTCAAGAATTTGTATATATCCCTTCATGCGTGAGAATTCTGCCTCAGCAAATGTACGTAAGGACATCACAACATAAAAGCTGAGGGAGAGGGGGCAGACTGACTTCTCAATTTCGTACTGAAGTTCTCAAAGATTGTGATGTCAACTTTTGGTTATGTTTGGCTACCACTGCATATGAACTTGTAGGGAAGACTACAGAACATGACTTGGTCTATGGAAGAAGGAAGCTAACATTATTTGGAAAGGTCTCTTTCAACTTAGGAATGTTTAAACTTGTTATGGTTTGTGATTGCAATGAACAGTGCTCACATTTAGGACTAGGAGCATATATATAGACCTGTGTCATGTAGTGACTGTGGTATATATTTCTGGTAGGATGAAGGAGCTGCAACCAACAAAGGACTAATTTTATGACACACTTAGCCTCCTTTTCCAGTATTTTTTGAGTAAATAATTATTTACTTCATTTTAATACATACCAAAGGCTAATAAGAAAATCAGGTACTTTAAGTCTATTGTCGGTGCTTAATCTTAGCCTGGAGAATCTTGTCTTCTGCAGTGAGTGAACAAACTTACAGGTCACATCAGGACACCTGAGTTAATAATTGAATAATAGGATATATCAAGTTGGAAGGAACGCATAAGGGTCATTGAGTTCAACATTCTGCTCCTAACAGGACTAATCCTATGTCTTAGAGTATCATCCAGAAGTTCTTTGAACTCTGGCAGATTTGATGCCATGACCCATTTGCTGAGGGTTCTGTTCCAGTGACTTGACTACCTGTCAGTAAGGAAACTTCTCCTTCTTCTCCTAATGCCTGATCCAAACTTCCCCTGGTGCTGCTTCATTCCAGTTCTTCATGTCCCATTGGTGGTCTCTAGAGGAAAAACTGCTGTGCTTCTGCTTAGCATTTCTCCCTAGAGCCTGAACGACTGCGTCTGTCCTACCTTCCCTCACTGTAGCTGGACTGCAAGGAAAACCTCACACCAGCTGGGGGTGGTGTTTGTGTCTTGGTGTGGACTTCCAGCTTGTGGAAGACCTGTAAATGAAAGTATTGCAAGGATGAATCCCTTACTACAATACAATGTGCAAGGACAGAGCTAAGGGAAAATTAGGACACTGTACATAGTTGTACAAATACTGAAATGGGTGCTGGGCTTAAAACCTTGTTTTAAGCGTTACTGGAGTGTGTGACTGAAGTACAAAGTAATTATTGAATGTCACTATCATTGTTCCTTTAGGACCACTTCTAAGATCAAATCACATGTGCATGGCAGTTTCTGGAGAATATTTTGTGGTGGCTCTCTGGATAAGTAAAAATGTCTCTTGTTGCTGGTGTGAAAAGAGTGGGTTAGCTACTGCACTACTAATGCATTATTGCTCTTACCATTTAGCCAGATCATGATGACTAAAGTGACGTGTATCTTAACTGAAGATAGAATAAGTCCTCTCATCATTAAGGACTTGAAACAAAGCCACCGAAATTAATGAGATAAATTCCCACTCGCAACAGTGTTTCTTGGCAAAGGTGTGGAATCTTTAGCTCTGCTTTGAAAACTCCCCCGTCTAACACAGGAATTTGCCTGTTAACAGACTGGTTTTGAATAAGTCATCCATTTTGCAAGGAGCGGATGTTTTTGGCACTGATGTAGGACATGAAGTTGAAGACCTGTACAACAGCATGGCATTCCTTGGCTCTGAGTGCAAGAGAACTTATTCTCTATTAGTCAGATATAGGCAGCCCAGTGTACTTCATGCTTATTGATTCACCTTGTTGATAATTGCAGCATGCTGCTAATAAATGAACCTGTGGAAAACTAATCCTCCTATATTGTAGCTTCATAGTTACACTCATTTAAGTTCAATTAAGTTCAAAGGGCACAGGAAGGCAGCTTGTATTTCCTTGAAAGTTTATGTTCTTTAGTATGTGCAAAAGGATGATAAACTTCCAGAAACTTCACCTATTTTGTAAGATTAACCTTTTTCATTTTCAGTATTTCCTACCTCCTTGGTTTTATATTTTATGTGAGAGAATTATACAGAAATAAGAGGGAGAGAGGGAAAAGAACACAAGACTTAATTTTATTAATTTCCCTTTTACCACACTTATATGATTTATGCGGAATGCTGTTAATCACAATGTTCCTTTTCATTGGAAATAACATGTTGATGCATTCATGCTATTTGCTGCAATCACACTCTGAGAAGTTTTCTTTGGTTTCATAATTTGCTAATTCACTTGGGAAAAACCGGCACATTTTTGTAAAGAACCAGGAGCCAGACTTTTTCAGGTATGCTCAAAGCTTACATACCTTGAAGAGGAGATTCAAACTTGAGGCATACCAGCTTCAGTTGCTCAGTCCTGCCCCCAAACAACAGCCTCCTGCACTGTCAGTTGTGCTGATACAACTATTTATCGGGCCATGGACTGTTAATCTGTTCAGTGAACTGGTTTAAGTTGTCCTCTGAGTGTTTATTTTTAACCCTGATCTGACTTGCAGCACATGTCTACAAATCATTTGTCGGCACAATGGGTGATCAATAACCACAATTTAAAGGGGGCCTGGGACTCCCAGAGTATGGAACACAGAGTGATTGGATGTCTAAATAGTTTCAAAAGATCTGTACCTCAATGTCTGCCTTTGTGTTTTGAAAGAGTCAGAATAGGTACAAAAGTTCTTGTTTACCAAGCCATGGTCTGCTGAAAATAAGACCTGGAGGAAATAGTGACACCAACGTTTACCTGGTTCATTTCTCCTTCAAAGGACTTAGCAAGCAAGGTTTCAATAATGATTTACAATACAGTGTTAATTAAACACTATTTCACTTGCATCCCAAATAAGGAAAACAAGAGAAAATAAGTGTCTTGGTTTGAAAGACAGATACCTGCCAGCAAAAAGATGGAATCTCCTTTTGAATAGAGAATGTAAACCCCCTCCCTCAGATTATTATAATTTTGCAATTGGAGGCTCTCAGGCTCTCACTCTCACTATTGGGAGTGGGAATAACAGTCCTTTACTAGGAATGTTAGACAAAGCAAAGGAAAAATACAAATGTAATAGCACTAAGAGACAAGCAAAACAAAAACAAAAAAAAAACAAAAAA
>WBNO01013679.1:88183-110471 GCA_013400575.1 Peucedramus taeniatus
AAAACAAAAAAAAAAAAAAAAAAGAAAAAAAACACCAAAAAAACCCAACAACAAAACCTCAGAAAATACCCTGACAGAGTCAGGGATGTGACCTGACACCCTGGGTGTCAGGGTGTTAAAGCAGTCCAGATGAAATCCTCCTTGAGCAGTAGATGCAGTTCTGTGAGGTGGAAATAGTCCTGTAGGAAAGTCCAGTGGTGAAGAGATGAGTCCCGTCTTCCTCTGGAGAGAAATCCAGTGGCAGGAAAAACAAGCAGGGCTTCTAGTACTCCCATGCCCTTTCAGAGTGGTGTCCTCCGACTGAACTGTCCTGTTCCCTGCTGTTCCCCAGGAGCAACCTGCCGCCCCCTTTGTTTCAGTCAAGCACCCATAAGTACCCAGCAATTAGTTACCTAGCAAAACCACCAGGAAAAAAAATCCACAAACACAAAAGAAACAGATCCAACCCCCAACAATAAGTTATTAGCACACTATCAGAATTCTGAAGTGTCTCTCTCATGTTCTTCTGATGTACCTGAATGGCAATATTCCATCAGTCTCTATTGCCCAACCATGTGGTGATGTCCAAGGGTATCTGAGCCACCTGCATGGGTCTGTGAAATACATCACTGGGTGTGTGGGAAGGCCATGCTATCTGGGAGAGGTGAGTAGGACACTGTATGACACCTATAAGCATCACTTTGTTTGACATCTGAAGCAGCCCATGACACCTGCATGTAGGCACTTAAGCGTCTTTTGTAACTTGTCATGAGAATGAGGCAGACACCTGAGTCCCATTAGGCAATCACAAGGCAAAGTGATTTCTGTCAGCTTTGTACTTCATTCCTACTATTGATTTGTATCAGAAAGCAGCTTAATAAATGCTCAGATGAGCCATAGCTCCTTGGCCGGCATTTCAGGAACCCAAACAAACAGGCGGTTCCTGCTTCATGGAGCTCATAGTAGAAAAAAGGCCAGAAGATGAGCAAGTAGAAAAGACATGAAAGTGGCCAGACAGTGAGTGAACAAACCAGGGCAGAACTTTCTCTGCATTTTGAATCTGCTGCTCTACATATAAGATTGAAAATTCTGAAGCTGTTGTGCTGAACACTTAAGCAATTATGCTGCCTGTTGTGTCAGTGATGCATCTGGATCTGAAGTTGCACAGACACAGTGCATGTGATACACCCTGAATGTGTCAGATTTTTTTGGCACATGAACAGTTGGTCCACTGGTGAGGTTTGTTATACAGGTACTGTACAGCTGAAAAGTGAATGCATGGTGGTACTCTGTCAGAATCATCTGGTCAGCTAGGTGTGAAAAATCTGTCTAAGGATAAGGGGGTGGTTCAGTAAACTTAGTAAATGAGAGTCATTCTATTGACCTTCTCTGTAAAGTATTTGTTCTTTTATGCCTAAAATGCTGACAGACCCTTTCAGGCCTCACTTTTCCCTCTTTGTATAATGGTGACCTATTTCTCAGTCTTATTGCAATGAAGAAATGCTTCATTAGCCAATGTTAATAGAGAGGGTTATGTTCTCAGAGGAAAGGACTCCACTATTCATGATACTGCAACATTGTGAAAGACAGTCATGAAGTTCTACAGACCAAACTCAGTTCTAGGGTTGTTGTCTTGATTCTTACTAAATCACTGCAAGTTATGAATTATGCCAGGGCTGGTCTGTAGCTTATCAACCCGCATTAAGTGAATCTTTTTTGCACAACACATATTGTGTTTGTCAGTAAGAGTCACAAAACATTTTAAAGCTACAAAAGCAGCAACTGCTCTCCTGAGATCAAAACATACCTACATGTGAAAGCAAATATGCCTGTTGATTAAACACACAAAGGCTGTAAAGGCAGCGTGTACACCGCCGAGCGCTTGTGCTTTACCAAATTATTTATGAATCCTTGCAGTACCTGGATATAGAGATATTTTTTTATGACCAAACTCAGTTACCAGATTCAGGTAACTGATTCACCTACTAAGCAGCTTTGATAACTCCCACTGCGAGTCACCACTGGATTGCTCCATGCTGCTTCCAACTCTTTCCGCGTTTCACTCTTTTATAATATGTTATGGTTTTAATAACAGGAATACCTTTGAATTCTGTATGCCTTTTACCGACAAGAGTGGAAAGAGTTTTTTTGCATATTTATTATTGTTAATGCTAACTAGTGAGATTACTGTCTCATGCTGTGGCTGCTGTCTCACCCAGGCCCTGCAGAAGAGAAATGGGAGGAAAGCATGGAATTTGACAAGGAGCTTTACTTTTTGTACTTTGATAGGGGCTGATCTGGCTGATTATTGAGAACTGCACTGCTGATTTCTTGCTCACAATGCTCTCTTTTTCTCAGCAGACACCACTGAATCATGTGCAATTTGTAATAGTAAATTAGAAGTGATAAATATAAACCCTTTGCATCCAGTAATCTCAGAGTTTGGGGAAATTAGATCAAATGTAATGAAAGAGTGACTCAATCCCCTAAATCCTGACATCATATTTCTATTCCAGTTATTTGTTCAGTGGCTTATGTCTTTGGCCTGTGGCTAATTTTCTTGATGGGTAGTCTACAAATTTGTTATAGGACAGAACCCTCACACAGAGCTACAAAAGTCCTTACTTTTGTATCAGATGCAACTACTGATATAATTTCAGATATTATGTAGATGACTTTAGTATCTAAATAAAATGAATTAATAAATAACAGATCCTATTTATTTTTTGGACTCTCTACATGGTTGTAGTCCAAAGAAGAATACAGACTGCTCAAGGAAGGCGCTTTTCCTATGAGAGAGCATTTGGCTATTCTTAGTTGAGGAATTCCTGCTGATTTTGGTACGTCAGAATCTGTTTTGATACCAGTCATCTTCTGCATCAGAAGCATTGTTGTTTTTGTAGGAACCTAAGGCATGCCAGACCCATAACTGTAGTTTAATGGGTATTGCAAACTACTAGAAATCTGAAGAGTTCAAATTCAGTTAGAGGAAAATGGTCTAATGATGGTAAATTCCTCACCCTTAATTTGCTTCATGTCAGCTGTAAAACTGAGAAGAAAAGATCACTCAAAAAAATGTTTCTGTGTCTGAGACTGGAAGTTATCTTGCATAAACCTTTTGTATAGAGCTACTTACTGGCTGGGGGTTTTCTTCATTGTTGTTTTAAGCTTTTTAGAAGCATTTCCTGGGTGCAGCAGGAAGATGACAAAATGTGGCATGTGAAATAATGAAAGCAGTAGAAGAATGAATAAAAATAAAGGCTAGCTTATGCTAGAAAACTGGAAATGAAATAAGCCTTGAGTTTGGAATGGAGAGGATAAAATTAAAAGGCAATTCTATGCTGTGACATGAGCTCCTGTGCTTCTTTCTGTGTGCGTACCCTCTTCTGGCTCCAACAGCACTCTTTGCGCTGGGAGATTGGTTACTTGTAAGCAAAATGCCTCAAAATCATTGCAGGGGTATGCATTAGAATAGCATTAAGAGCTGGTTGCTCTTTTGTGTGGTTTTTTTTTTGTTTGTTTTTTTTTTGTGGGTTTTTTTTTTTTTTGTTTTTTTTTTTTTTTTTTTTTTTTTTTTTTTTTTTTTTTTTTTTTTTTTTTTTTTTGGTTTTTTTTTTGGTTTTTTTTTTTTTTTTGAATCAGAGCTCTTAGATTGAAACGTAGAAATTCCATACGCCACCCAAGAAATTTCAAAACCCATATATGTGAACTCACCTGGATTTCTGGCATGGAAAATATCTAGAAGAGGGCTCTTTCCTTCTGATGCCTTTGAAAAAGTTCTGGAATTTGTTGCTGGTGAAGCCTGTGAGAGCTGGGAATTAATTAACTGCATCTGCTGCCCTTGTGCTAGACATCAAGTTTTCAGCCTTGTTTTGGACCTGTGTTCACAAGGGGTGCAAATCAGGGTAATCCATGTTTTTTGCCCCATTCATTGCAACTGCCGACTTTACCATTAACTCAGGTTAAATGAGTTTTAGAGTGAACATATGAAAATTGATTCAGCAAAATGCCTCAAATGCTTCAAAACAAATGTTATTTTTTTGGGAATGGGACAAAACAAAACCCAAAGGGTCTGTAGTGTGTCAACTCACTTATAGACACTATGAAACATTTTGAAACATCCTCCTAGTTGTTTTGATAATATCATTTACACCTAATATTCCTAACTGCAGCTCATTAAATTAATTTGTTTTGCTTTACTGAACGTGTTTGGAATATTGGGCCTGGCTTAGCTGTGTGGTAGACTGTGGTCACCCACTATTGAGTGTTATGGGCTGAAAATTACCATAGAAATTATGCTGTTGCCATCATACTAAGTGTTAAATCTTTTAAAAATATACCATATAATTTTTGTGCCAGAAACACAAGTTTAATGAAGCCCATAAGTGTGTCTTAGAATATTTCCAATATGGTAAAAGTGTAGGATTGATTTCTCTGCTTTGGTACATACAGGGGACTTAAAATATTCATAGTCTTCAGCCTGCTGTATGGTAACTTAATAACATACTATTATGAAGAGGGAGAGATGCTGGGAGTCTTGTGGTACTGCTAATGGTTTTCAAGAGGATGCTAATGCATTGTACCGGGAAGTGAATTGAGCTCTCGTGTGTAAAGGGGGATAAGAAAATATAATTATGAAAAAGTAACAGTCACAGGCTTGAAGAAGTTTCATTGATGTATGGCTGCTACAAACAATGTTTTGTTGATGAGGAAGATGCCTTTGATGGGTGTATGCTGCAGTAGTAATCTGAAGAATGAAGTAACATGGAATGAACGATAGATGTTTTGTGAACTATGAAGGGAGAATTAAATATAAAGCTTTATATTGTCACCAACTCATGCAGCTTTTAATTTGAAATAGCGGTTGTCTACAGAAACCTAAGCTTTCACATCAAAAGCTGCATGAAGGCTTTGGGAGGGAAAAATACAACATGATATAACTGTCAAGCCAAGAGAAAACTAGGTCCCCCTGGTACACATGCAAAGGCAACCAAGAAATTAAATAATTCATGGTCTCCAACTGAGTATGGGAGAAGGATCTGAGCTTTTTTGAATATCATTCTCTAGTTCAGAAGAATGAATGGCGTGTTGTTATGAGTTGTGAATACATTGATTTGGATGTCATAAGCTGCTTTGTGTGTGAATGGTGCTGCTGAGTGCTGATGACCCTAAATATCTGCTGTTACCACACTTGCTGGGTCAGATATCCATTTATTATTTGCCGTTGGTGTGCTTATCCCTGTGTGTGGCAGCTGTAATTCTGGCCTTCCACAAACAATCATTCAGGCATCTTCATCTGAACAGAGTTCTCTTGTGAAAAATATCTTGGTATGGGAAGTTTATAAATGACTGAACTTTGAGGCTCCTTGGGGGACCCCAGAGCATCTGTGTCCTCTCAGTTTTTGATGTGGATTCGACTGCATTATTCCCATATGTTTGATATCAGAAGCCATTAGGATATTGGACATGCCCACGGCCGTTTTCAGGGGCTCGAAACAGAAAACGAGGACTCATGGGATGGTGACTCTTTTTACCTGGTGAGAGGATCTAATACCTATACCTGTGTACAGTCCTGTGCATGGAGGAGGAATCTGACTTGGCAGTGGCTACATTTAACAGAGTAGCCAGAAACCCTGTGGGTCACAATCCATGGCATACTCTCAGTTTGGTAACCTCTTCCTACTGCTGAGAGTAGCTGTGCCATCATGTATTCCCTTTCTGTGGCATGGACATTTGGCTTCTAAAAATGGTGCTCAAGGGGATGTATGACCCCAAATACTTTCTTAAGGACAGCAGTATTTGGCCACCTAAATGCTAAACTTCTTAAGCTATAGGACACAAGACACAGAACCTGCCTGTAGAAAAGAAGTATGCTTACACAGTGTCAGAACTGAACAAGATAAAAGTCAGCTTACCACAATTACCTCCTCTTCTTCAATGTATATCAGTAGACTTAACTTTAACAAAAAATTTTATCAAACTATAATTTTAGTTCTTTTTCCATTGGTATAAAACAGTTTGAGTCCTGTAGAGTGTCCGATGTAAGAAGTGTGAAGGAAAATATTATCTCATTTTTTATTTATTTTAGAAAGCCCATTGAAAACCATTCAGTCCAGAGAAAGAGTCAGCTGAGTTAGTCAGACTGTTTTGACTGTGGTGTTTATTACACCATTTTTTATCTGATACAAGTATATGGAGATAATCAGATTCAGAAACAGAGGAAAAATACTGTGAATGAGATGATCTCTGCAAAGTTGGTGAAGCCTGTTGTTCGTTCAGAATGTTTTGGATTTACATAGCTATTTGAATAACTTTGTTTGTTTGTTTGTTGGCTGTTATCAAATTTGGAGAGGGAATTTAAATTGGATTGAAACAGTTTTATGTTTGTCAGCTGACTTTTAAAATGACTGAAGCTATGATGTTTTGAATATAGGTATTTGACAAGAACTTAAACCTTCTATTTATTTTTCAGGAAATTTTAAGCGTTTGTAAGACTAAAAACTGATGAAAAATAATTTATTTGATTGTTTTTAGCTTTTATCCCATTTTTAAAATTTAAAATACAAAGCATCCTACTGAAATTTGAAAAAGTTTGCAAAAATTTTTGTTGTTGCCTAATTTTCATATTTTTAAGGAAAATACTGGTACTCAACTTGTGTGTAATCCCACTTGTAAAGTATAAAAGCATGAAGATTGCTCCAACTTGCACCAAAACATGCTGGACAAACTTTCCTGTTACAATAGTTCTAACTTGGCCACAGATTATTCAATCTACCTTCTCTATATTTTTCTCCCACATGTTACTTCCTTTAGGTGCCAAAACTGTGTTTACAGGCACAGTGTAGTATGAGGGTCCAGTAGTAGCCATGGAGCAGCTCAATTATCTAAAATATGCTAAGCCGGTTATGTTGTGCAGTGACTGTTTTCTAAAAACTCATATGCATTTATTTCTGCTTTTTGATTTCAAATAAGAAACCAACCTCAGATTACATTTTTAGGGGAAGTGAACAACCATTTCTGCAAGGTATAATATGACTCATTAGTTTCAGAAGGTTGAATTGTTAATATCAGAGTTCAGATTTGGTTGCTTGACCAAGCTATTGACTGAAACTTTTAAAGTTCCATATATTGTACCATGAAAAGCATGAATGGAGGACCTTATTCATGAAAGAAACTGGAGCTACTTCTGCTCATTCCTCATGTTGCTTAAACAAACAAAAACTTCAGGCATGAATTTCCAAGAAGAGTTCTTAAAGTACATTTGTTCCTGTGGAGATGGAGGCACTTCTGCTATAGCATGCAAATAGGTGAAGATTTTGGGGGAATGCTGGAAAAAGAAACACCTGTTCTCCTTCAGCTCCCATTTCTCTGTCAGTCATAGAAAATATTCAGTATAGAAAATCACACAGTTACAAAAACTAGGTTGTAAAATTTTTTATACTAAAGGAAACATAAATGCATGCAACAATGGGCTTTCTTTTTTTCAGTGTACTTGTTGAATTAAAACTTTCTGATTCAGTAACTAGAAGTTAATAACAAATTTAGAACATATATAATAAAATATAATATGCAAGAAAGCAATCTAAAAATAATACACCTAAGTTCTTAATGTTGATTTTAAAAATCACTTTGCTACCCTGTATTTTTGTCCAAGTTATTCCTTTCTCTGCATCTTTCATCTGTTTCTCCTTCTCCTATTGTATGCAAGTTTAATCTGCATTCCCAAGGTGCTTCTGCCAGTTTTTTAACCATCATAAAGTAAAACTTTTGCTTTTCTATGGCCCGTAGTGTTAGCTTCTGCATCCTTCACATTAAAGATTGAAAAATTGCCCATGTTTCCTTCCACACTATGCCATTTAGGAAGAGTTCTTCACATACATATCCATGGCTTCATACTTTCCTTTTTGTTTATGCCCATTAAAACCAAATAAACAAAGAAACAGAAGCGTTAAAATTGACTAGCCAACTTGTCAGGTGCTAGTTTGCTGGTGCCCTGAACTCTCCCCTCATACTTCCAGGTTCTTCTTTCTCTGTGTCACCTGGGTTTTGCTTGTTTTGATGCTTTAAAATGAAACTTCTTTGGGACAAACTCCATTCCCTTTTCCTCTGAATGTTTGTATAATACTCCAGCTGAACAAGGCACTTCAGAGAAATAAGACTCTGAAAGACTCAGGAAGTCCATGCCGTTGCTTTTACATAGTTTACCTTTTAGTTTAGTTTTTACCTTTGCAGTTTGACAGCTAAAATAATGTCTAAGCTTTTGTAGTGTAGGTGTTTGTCCTGGTGTTCATTCAGCTTTAAGGGATGACCATTGGTGATTGCAGATGCCTGATAGTGAAAGAGCTTGTGTGTATGCCACAAGCAGGTGATGGCAGGTGAATGTGGGTTGCAAGGAGAGCTAAAAGAGAAGGCAGGATCATCTACTGAGGTGTATTCTGGTATTAACACTACTACTGTTGTGTCTATCTGTAGTCAGGATTCAGTTTTTGTCTTGCTTCGGATTCATCTGTGTGCTTGAGGATTCTGTGCCCTGTTAGTGTAGAATAGGTCTGTTACTTTGAAACAGGCTGCTTCTTCTCTGAAGATTGGGCTGGAGAAACTCTCCAGTGAGGAGAGACTGAGGAGCTGGGACTGTTCAGCCTAGAGAAGAAAAAAAAAGAGGAAGAAAAAATTTCCAGGGAGACCTTAGAGCAGCCTTACAGTATTGGTTCCTACAAGTGCCCAGAAGAGAGTTGGAGATGGATTACTAACCAAGGTCTAGTGACAGATCAAGAAGCATGGTTTTAAACTGAAAAGGGTAGGTTTAGATTAGATGATATTAGCAATAGACTCTTCACTATGAGGATGGTGAGACACTGGCATAGGTTGCCCAGAGAAGCTGTGGATGGCCCATCTCTGAAAGTGTTCAAGGTCAGGTTGGATGGGGCTTTGAGCAACCTGGGCTAGTGGAAGGTGTCCCTTCCCATGGCAAGAGGGGTTGGAAGTGGATGATTTTCCAGGTCCCTTTAACACCAAACCTTTTTATAATGTTTTCATTAATTTCATTCAGAGCTGTGTCTGTCAGGCCATTCTTCAAATGCGCTGTTTGATTCAACATGTCAAATGTGGTTTTCCTTTAAGCCTGTGCATTCTTCATGGAATGAATCAATGCATACGATCTTCTGCCACATCTCACTCAGTAAGTGTAATATAGGAATGTAAAGGTGCTTGCTATCCTTTTAATTAGTGCTATTTGTATCCATAGAATTTTACTGTGTGAAGTGCCATGCATGACTTTATAGGATTTTCTTTCTTGGGATACATCCTTTTTGTTCAGGGTTTGGAGGTCAAAGAGTCTTTAGGCAAAATAAGGAGAACAGAACAAAACTTTGTGCAACTTGGCATCTTTTCTGCTGGACTGCGAAGGGTTGGGCAAGGAAATAAAAGCAATCTGGGGTTTTTTGTGTTTTTTTTTTTTTTGTGTGGTTTTTATAAATAATTCCCTCCAATTTCTCAGGATTGTCAAAATAACTGTTTATTCCTAGTTTATTCAAGGGCCTTATCCAAATTTCCATTCGAAATAATGTATGAACATTCCTTTGTTTTCAGTGGAAACTGGATATTCTCTGTAATAAATACACTTAACAAACTTAAGATACTTAAGATATCAGATATATCTTAACAAACGCAAGAAAATCTCCCTTTGCTGAGTAGTACTTGGTGTTCATATCAATGGCTTGCTTCAAAAGATTTTTAGTTTAATAAAGATTTTTAATTTACAAATGGAAAATAAGGTTATTCATTCTTTCTCTGACATGTCTTCTACCTAAACCTTTTTCTTTCCATTTTCATCCCTTGTTTTTTCTTTCCCTTCCACGCAAAACATTGTAAACTAAACCAGGACATGAACACAGTCATTCAGGGCTTGTTACAGTGATAGAAATTGAAGTACTGTTCTGTCTGTGCGATGTTTTCCTCTTGTATTACATTATCAAGCATTTGGTTCAGTTTAGGTTTTGATGTTCCTAGTGTTAATGAACTCATTACAGTGGTATCTGAGCAAAAGCATTAGAGGTAATGAGGTTTTGCTTCAGTTCCTCAGAGAGATTATTCTGCAATGAATAGACCCGAGTGTCAGGACATTAGTTTATTTGGCCTGATTCTAGTCTTCTCCCTCTCAATTTCACACCTTTTCTTCCAGCCATAATTTGCAAAATGGTTCATTTTCCTTACACTTACTTTTTTTTTTTTTCTGCTTTCTTTTGTACTTTCCTGACTTTCTTATGGTTTTCCCCTTGTTGCTGAGGAGCTAAATATCTATGTTTTGAGTAGTCTCGGAATAGTATGCAGTCATTCCAATCCAAATTTTTGTCTCAGGCTGATTTGCCAACTTTTGCTTGTCTTTAGCACTAGTAACAAGCATCATCTATGATTTGTTTCTTTGGAATTTTATGTCTGTTTCTGGAATAAAACCTTCCATATTGAGCCTGTGAACTGTACTAATCTCTCTCCTCTAGGAGGAGATTTTGTCCGAGTACAGTCCACAGAGGATAAGGTGTGGTTGGGACCCCTGTGGTGGCATTTCAGAGAGGTTCTTACAATACTGATACTGTGACAGGCAGGATCTTAGGAGCTTGAGACAGGAGTCAGTGCCTTCAATGAACCATCAATACAGAGAGTGTCTGGAAGCACTCTACTGCAATCCTCTTGTGAAAGGGGAATCACCTTAAAGAAGGGGAAAAGTCTGAGGAATTAAGATCCTTTTCTGCAGTTGTCTTGGGAGTTCTGACTGAGGAGAACCCCTAAATTATGTAGGGCTATCCTTCAGCAAAGGACAAATTAAAGTACAGTATTTAATTCCTCTCTACCTCCAGATTTTGGGACTGATTTCCATGTTCTGCTTCTTAGTAGAAAAGGTTATTTTACTTAAGAGTTTCTCTTATTAAAGACAGGTTGCCAAGGGGCTGGCAGATGCCAGATATTTCTTTCTTTTTGTTGTGGGGCTCTTGAAACTCTGGCAAGGGTTTGTTCTTGTAGTGTCTCTACCTGAGATGTTTGTGAACAGGTACTCATGCAGTGTGAGCTGCAAGACCAAATTTGGAAACTTACAAAGTGGAAGTAAGGGAATCTCTGGATAAAGTGATACCCGGAGAGTCTGTGTCAAGCAGGATGACAAGGGAAAGGTCTCTGAAATCTGTGAATCCTCTCAGCCCATTCCTACCCCAGTACACACCAAGTCTCTGTGGTGGCAGCGGACCTGATACATTTTCCTGAACATGCCAAGTGAACCTCTTTGTCTTGGTGAGGCTTTCCTATGGTTTTGCTATGTGTGGGAACTCATCTGTTGCGTGCAACTTTAGAAATAATTCTGAAAGCATCATTTTTGTCAAATTTGCTTGACACTTTCCCTCTTCAATTCCTTTTCCAAATTTGCTTTACATTTTCCCTCTTTGATTGCTTTCCCTCTGATCTTGAGTTTCAACAACATGAGGAAAAAGTAGTCTCCTGAATCTCAGAGCCTTGAAGTGCGGCTGAGGCTGCAGCACTTTCCTTGGCTTCCTGAAGGGAGAGGTCTTGTGCTGATGAGGACTCATGGGAGCTTGCTTATACCAAATGTGTCACTTCTTACGGCAATGAGACTGGCAGGTTGAGAGGGAATCTAGAAGAGAGCTAGAAAAATTGGTTGTCTGAATTAGGTCTGCCAGAGACCTTGTAGGTAAAGTTCTCTGTAGATTTGCTGGTAGAAAAAAGGCATTGCTTCTGATATTTGTGTTGTCAGATATATGAATTGTTGTTATCTTGGATCACTACTGTAGGTTTAAACTGGGCGATTCTTGATTTTTGTGATTTGTCTTTTAAGAAAACGTATTTGGTCAGCCTTTATTGATGACTTTTTGCTTTCCTTAGTGAGGAAGGAAGGGTAGAGGAAGATGAAGGAGGGAGAAATAATGGCTGAGGATTAGAACTGCATTTTTAAAAAGTACTTTGTTAAAAATGTGTTATGGTACAGAACTGCTGTCCAAGTTCTATCACGGAGTGTTTCAAAATAACACAACAGTGTGCATAAAACTCTTTGCACCTCAAATTGTTTCACATAATATGAATGATCAGAGAAATATTTTAATGGACATGTGGAAAAGAAATGTAAAAGGAAGCCATATCACTTTATTCATATTTTATGGTGAATTCTTCCAATGACTGAAAGCATAAGTCATGATTCTCCTTCATTTATAATTCTAAGCTCTCTGTCCATGCCTATGTGCTGAAAAGCATTGATGCACTATTGAAAGAACACTCCACTGCTCATTTAATCAGTGTTGGGTGTGTATTTTACAGAGAGCAGATCAAATCTGACTGATTTATCACAGACTTTGAGATAAATTTTCCTGTCTGTGCAGGTACTAATGAGAAAGGGAGTTGGACATGTAAGGCGAGAGCCTTCTGTTGTCTGCTTACTGTAATGCTTCTCTAGACATGGTCCCATCTATGAAGTCAGTCTATAGGTAGGGAATCTTGGTTTGGAGGATTAAACTGGTGTAGAATTCTATGGAAGTAATAGCTGCAAATGAAACTCTATACACAAGTCAGAAGGAAAGACTTCTGCATGCATTTCCATGTGAATGTATAAAAAATTGATGTAGGTTTGTTTTCTTTGCGCCATTTCTTCTTGAAATATACAGATTAATTTTTTTAAACACATGGGAAAGATTAAAAAAATTATTTTTCTCCATTTATTTACCATAAAACAGGACAAGGTTTTGTGTGTGCCGCAATACTGCTAAGTGGTCTGTCATTTGCCACCACTTTGCCACTACTTGAAACATGGTTTCTCTATGATGCCTAAGATAGAGGATATACACATGATCAAAATCTGGAAAGTGCTGGATACCCAGCCTGTAATTTACTTAAAATATTTGAAGTGAACAGTAGCAGTGTGTTTATGTGTTCATCCATAATGGAGTACATTTCTTCCTCTTGTGAATATTTGCAATTTAACACTTAAAAACCTGTAAGAGATGTTTTGTATTAGATGTTCAGTTGGGCTCATCACAGGATTACACTTGCTTAGTCAGAGCAAATGCCTTCTGTCTTGTGTCTACAAAAAAAAAAGTAGGTAGAAGCTGGTTTTGGATGCACTAAGTCCCATAATTGTGACTGTGAGCATTTGAGAAATTACATGGTTATTACGTGATGGTCGCAAAAGAGATTTCTTCTGAATTTGATCTATTCTTGATGAAGAAGAGTAGTTGTCATGACTAAAAGATTTTAGTGTATTTTTGTGACTTGTGCTTCATGGAGTGCAGAATAAGACTTATGTTTATTATGTGTGTGGATACTCTAAGCCAAGAATGAAGAAGAAGAGTACGTGTCTGGCTTTGCTTGAACACGGGTAGGGATAGGTTTTAAAATATATATAGTAATTTCAAAAACATGCCATACTCTATAATCAGTGCTATCTGCAGTGTATCTGATTGTTTAAAGTGCTTCTGTGAAAACCAGTGTTATGTTTCGGGCTTTGTCATTGGCCTGCCAGCAACTCTTAAGTCAGTACTTTCACAGGGTTTTGCTTCAGCCTCTCTGTCTAGAAAACTAAGATGATGTCTGTGACTAGCTTTATAAAAGATGCTCTGTTCAACTCATACTCTACCTCCTGCCAAAAAAAAAAAAAAAAGGAACCAACCGAAAACCCAAAAGAAAACCAAATGAAATCCAAAAACAAAATCACAAAAACACCACCAGTATATGAAAATGGGTTGGATAGTAAAGTTGTGAATAAATTTTGTCCAGCTGTGTTATAACGTAGGTTATGTCTCAAGTTAGGATGGACTTCATTTTAAAAAATGTTCACATGAACCCCTTATTGCTTCCAGAAATCCCCATAAACTAAGTATCAGATTTTGGATAGGTGATTTGCAGGAGAAATGTCACATCTGTAAGTACTGTGGAGTCAATGAAATACCACTCTTAATTCAGGTTGGTGCTGAATTCAAGCTTTAAAAAGCTAATAGTCTTCAGAAGGAAAGATTCAAATGAAAACCAAAGCATCATTAACAGTCATGTAAAAGCAGAGCTGTTAGCCTTGGTGTATTGTCTTGTGTTCTCTCCTGGGTGACTAAATCACACCACTGTACATTTTCTATATAAACAAATTCAATAAAGCATAGATCTTTGCTTTCTACTCTGAATGCCAGTGAAATTAGATCTCTGCTTAGTTCATAAAATATTTTAGAACTAGCCTGGGTGAGAGGTGTCAGGAAAGTGTAAGACGTTTTCCGTATGTAACATTTCCATTACTTAACACATACATACCCTAGTTTTAACTGCCATTGGTATGCAAATTCAGTGTTCCATGTATTGAGAATTACCAGATTTACTATCAGTAGCCTGCAAAGCAATCAAAATTAGGGGACTATGTCTAACAGCTTTTAGCCAAGGTACATCTCTGCCTCTTGAAGAGGATTGTGCCTGTCTTCTGTAACACCCTCTCAGACACCACTACTTTTAGTGCTGAGCAAGAGTGTACCAGGGGATGTAGTTGTGACAAAATCCCAGGGCTCCTACCAGCCATCTTCACCACAGGGAAAGCACACTGTGCAACACCCTGGTAGTCAGGTGCAATTCAGGAGCCCTGTAGTGAGCAGCACAGCTCTGGTACACTGATGGTATGGTACTCCATGATTCCAGTGGAGACATGTTTTCTCTGATTCCATTTACTAGCAGAGAGGAAATAAGTATTTTTCTGCATGCTCAAAGGAAACAGAACCCTATAGGCTCTGGGCTGCCTTTGGAGAGTATTTCTGTGGTCAGTACTTCACTCACATTTCCCAATGGCTAAACAAAGAAGAAAGAGTGTCTCTAGTGTCTCAAAGGAAAAATCTTGCGCTATTTGCCAAATTGTTTTGAAAGCTTTTAGCATCAAAAGCCTTAGAAAGTTCACATGTGAAATACCTCTGTTTATAGGAAGCCCAGGTGAACAACACATGCAGCAAGTGTTATACTCTTGTTAGGTTTGGGGTATTTTTGGCCTAGGAAAATACAAGATGTAGCTCCCTTAGAAAAATCTGTGGATATTCTAAAGTATGTTTGCTATTTTTCTTACAATTTTCTGTTAAAGTGCCTTTGGATTTGCTTGTCAGTGACACTCACTGAGCTGCACTAATTTTGAAAAATTCAGAATAGAGTTTGCCACTTTAGAGATAATCCATGAAAGCTCTCTTCCTGCAGACTGCAATAAATCATCCCCTCCACTAAAAGCCTGGATGTCATTTGAAATTTATTGCATGGAGCTAGTAGTGGACTTAAAAGCCATTTCACATGTCTTATTACTCCAGTCATCTAATTTATGGGTTTCAGCCACAATTGTAGTTGGAAAAGTATTTTCCTTCAACTGATTTATATGATTTCTGCTTTTGCATTCATTTCCCTTTTTATAGTTTTCTATAATCATTGCAATACACTTTGGCATCCAGTGTTTAGATATGAAACTGAAAAAAACAGTGCCAAGACTGATGCAGATTGACTAAGCTTTGCTGGCTCTTAGCTGCACTTGTCAAAAGGTATCTTAGTTATTGTTAGCTGAGCAATCTTGCCCTAGGAAAGAGAGAGCTGTCAGGAGCTTCCGTGTTTAACATAAGAATTTGTAACTCTGTGAAGGGAGTATGAAGGCAACCTATTAAAGGCAGATGAGGTAAACAGGAGTAACACACCTTGTACAAATAATAACAAAGTATTGGTGTTTTTTTTTCCTATTCGCTTTTTAGTGTGAAAATTAGTTTGCATTTACTGTGCTACTAAGAATGCCCTTTGATTCTCATGAGGCTGATAACCAAAAGAAAAAATGGCATGGAGGACATGAGTAAGTGAAATAAAAGTTAGTACAGATATTAACCTCTGGATGGGACCATGTTATCCATTTTATGAGTTCAGTCTTATCCTCAATTCTGTTGATATGAGTGCTATATGAATTAGCAATTCCACAACACACAATGCTGGTGTATATGGTCTGCATGTATGCTTGCACAAATAATTTGTAAAGCATACTATGAAAGGATCAAAAATTCTACAGTCTTTCTTCTTCTGGAAGAAGAAAAAGAAATACTGAATAATTCTTGTCCTGACTAGTTTGCACTACTCAACTGTGGTCCAGCCTATACTTGTACTGGTGTGTGCATATGTGGTAATGGTGGTGAGGGACCTAATCAGTAATACCACAGTTCCTTCCCTAGCACGAGAACATAATGTGAAGAATTAAATGCTCTCACTGTATTTATTTCATACATAACTCAGTGCAACAGTGATGGGTTGGGAACAGACCCATCCAGAATTGCTTAAAGACAGTCCATGAGGCATTGGATGGAGTTTGTCTGCAGCATAGGTGTGGCTAGATAAGGCCGTCTTTTCTGTCTGGTGCCTGTGGTGTGTGCCCAAAGGCAGAAGGCAGAGCCAAGCTGTGCATGATGCTCCTTGGTCAGCTGGGCAAAACTGTGTTTACTGGCCAGAGTGGTGGCTTTACTACAGCAGATAAAGTTGACACACTACAAACAGCTTTCTCAGACCAATACATGCTTTACTGCATGATTATAAAAATACAGTCTAATGAAGGGAGGAGGGGCAGGAAGAGAAAGCCATAGAGCTCTGACTCCCTAATACCCATTTGCTCTGTTTCCTGAGAATTCTCAAAGATTTAAAACAAGGATGGTATAAAGAGAATCCTACTGTGGTTTCTACAAAGCATGTTTTCTGCTAATAACACCTGGGAGGCAGTGTGAAGTAACAGCTGAGGTGCTTAAGGGCACCTCTAGTGCCATCTACCTCCTGTGCACATCTGTGGACTTGGGCATACATCCAAAAGGAGGCTGGGAAGAAAATCAGCCAACTATGAGACCGTTGCAACAGGAGGAGGAGATAGTCCTCTGCTGATGAATCTGAAAGTTTCTGGGTGTAACCTGGGCACTTCAAGGTTCAGAATTTTTGCCAAGTGGTTAAGTCAGAGCAGAACTCGGAACATCAGTTTGATGCAAGGGAGCTGAAATGGTTCCTTGTGCTACCAGAAGGGAATATTGCACTGGGAGGCATCCTGTTCCCCCTGAAACAATTAGCTGCCAGCAAACAGATTCTGCAAGCCTTAGTAAGTTAGAAATACCACCTACTTCACACCTCAGCCTCTGCTAGGGTGTGTGGACCCTCATTGCCTGGGTTCAGTACAAGTGGACCTGGCAAGTGAAAATGGCGGTTTTGTCAGGAATTTGCTCTCAGATACCACTGCTGAATAGGAAGCTGATGCTGTAATACAGAATACAATGCTAGAAGTCCCAAGATGATGAAAGATTAATGAGTAAGGGTTAGTCTTGCAACAGCTGTTTCTTTCTCTCCTGCACATAGACAGTAATGCTATGCAAAGAAAAACATATTAGCCAAATAGTAACTCTTTTTTTAAAGGCAACAAAAAGCAGCATGTGACAGGTTCCTGTATCTAAACCAGAATAATGCAGGTTGCCAATTCAAAGCTGAACTCAACTGAGCTGCTACTGGAATTTCAAGAGATTATTTTGTATAGCACCATCAGTTCACATTTAATTGGATTGAATAATGAAACAAAGACTTATTTTCCATGCAAAAAAGTTTATCTAGGAACCAGATCTTGAGCAATTAATGCAGCTACTACAACACAAGACCTAAGGTGATTTACTCGATTTGAGGTTTGCAAAGTGGGCACTGCATATTTTCTGTCATTAATTTTTCATAGTTCAAACTTCAGCATGATGATCTGTCTGTAGCTGGACAATGTTTTTGGGAATGTTCAATCTGAAAGTGAATTTGCTTCACCTGTAGAGAAGTCTTTGCATTTGCTTCCTGCAAATATTCCGGCTGCCAAGTTATGCCATCACAAATATGTAAAGACACTGATTTTTAAAACTATATGCACAATTATTTGTGCTGAAAGTGCATGTGTGTTCTTTCATTCAGGAAACAAAAAAGAGTGTAAATAGTCTTAATTAACTCTGATGGAGCTTAAAAAGAAAATATTGAACTGTCTGTGCTTGCACTTGCAGAGTGCTGAAATAGATTTCCTCTCAACTCAATTGAATACTTTCAAGTGAATTTTAGACCAGGAGGTTGGAGAGCTAGCTGAATTAAGCTAATAAATTCTTATAGTGAGTTATTTGTTCAACTGTTTTAATAGGCAATTCAACCTTTTGCATTTTAGTTATTTGCTTCTTCCATTTGGCTTTTGTTTTTTAAAGCAATGTGGTCTTTTAATGAAATCCGTACCCTTTCTCTTTTTTTTTTTTTACTGTGAGGCAGTAGGCATATAAAGCAAACGTACAATCATTGTGCTGTTTCTTCACCTTGCCACACTGACAGTGTCTTCTCTCCATTGCTCTCTGAGACAAAGAAGACACACTGGGAAGCGAGACCCCAGAGCAGTGCAGCTCAGCAGACAGCAGATTGCTAATGGCACCTGTATTCAGTTTACAGTAGTGACTGCTAACAACACACAGAGTGCACTCTGCTTGATTTTTTTTTATAAGCTCTTCCCCCCCCCGACCCCAGCTCTTTCCCCACTCCCACATGCTTAATTAGAAAATCTGATGCAGCCAGAGACGTTTTCTGCCATACTGTTAGTGTTACTGAGGAATGCATTCTTTGATGTTGCTGATAAGCTTTCCTGTGTTGTGGGTAGTTAATTGGTAGTGGAAAGGAAATGTCTGGACTAGTGTAAAATGAAGCTTCCTAACTGTCTCTCCTGCAGCTGGTCTCACTGGTTGATGAGCCAAGATGTGGTATTGATGTAGCAGTGGTGAGGAGGTTCTGCCAATATTGCCCACCCCCCAGCAGAAGTGCGCAGAGCACCTGCACCTTTGGAACAGGTTCTGAATTCTTCTTCTCTTTCATCTTTGTAAGGGAACAAAAACAGGAATAAAATACAGTTCTTCCCAAAACTCAGAGGGCCAAATTTCCTGCCAGTATAAATCAGCATGTGCACTGTAATCTCTCCCTGGGTCATGCTAGTCCATGAGAGCAGGAAATGTGAATAATGAAGCATTTGTTAAGCAGTGAACTAGCCAGCAGGTTAGATACTTGCAAAATTCAAAATAAGAATATCAGTTTTATTTGAGGTTTATTTTCTTCATCTTTCAAGCTTTAATTTGCCTTTCAATCATATTTTGCCTTTGTTGAATTTAGTTACTAGTCTTCCATTTTAGTTCCCATTTACAGTGCTACAAGCTAAATCTTGCTTTATTCTTCTATTTTAACTAGACAGTGGAAGGATCATGAAATTTCTCTGGCATGCAGGGCATATTTGGGGATTTTGCTTTTGGTTTGTTTAGCAGCATTAGATAATTTGGCTTTTTTATAAGGATTTTTGTCTTTTTGCTATTATTGCTCACAAGACAACCTTCTTCATCCAGTAATAGATTACTGTCATTGCGAAAGGTCCTTCTGTTCCTAAAGAACTTCAAATTATTTGTTCTAGTCCTCTGGCTCTGTTGGATATTAGTATTGTTTTTTTGTTTCCCTTCTCCATTTTCTAACATGCCAAACTTCTGTTTTCTACTTATCATTTTCCCCTTTCTTTTTCTTCCATTTGTTATAGGCATTTGAAAAGTTGCAGATGCTTTCATTTCCATTGAAAGCCTGGCTTTCAATGAAAAGCCTGGCATTTCTGTGTGATTCTATTTTGAATCATTATATAGTGGCTTTTGGGGTATCTAATACAAGGTATTCTTAAACCCTTGCCAGTCATTGCCATCTTTCCCTCATATTTTGGTTTTTCCTGCTGGGTGAATTCAGCCCAATTGCATTCACCTCTTTTGAAGCTGACCCTAGAAGAGCATCAAGTGGAAAGGTAAATGGTTTAGTGTGCTGTGCAAATGTAGCAGATATGATGGAGCCCTGCTTACTTGCATGAAAGGAAGACGAGTTCTTAATTCTGTTTCTATTCTTTCTCATTAGCCACATTGTTATGTTGTATGGGATGAAGGTACTCCATGGGACACAGAGAACTTCATCCTCTCCTTACATTTACTGAGTTATACTGACTTAGATAATCTTCTTTTTTGTCTCCCCAATGTGAAACAGATTAGCTAATAATTGATGCTTATCTTGCTGGCACATTCATGTTGGCTTGGGTTGGTTGAAGGGCTCTGTCAGAGCTGTCAGGCTCAGTTCTGCCCCTCCTTGCCTTCTACTGATGTTGGCAACAGACGTGGTGTGCAGGCTGCTGCTTTCTCAGCAACCCTTGTGTGGTGAATGGATGGCAATTACACTGAAGTCCAACTACGTAAAAGAGACCCAGAGCAGCTCACAACAGATTTTCTTTGTAAAAAAGTTAGGGGAGTACTGTGACATTAGCCAGATGTGAAACCCTTTGAGGCAACTTTTGCAAACTGTTTCACAAATATATGGTAATAGGGGAGATTCAACCTGTTTTCCCCCTTTATACAAGAGCAAGGGAAAACCAGTATCCTACCAATGCCAGTGAGGAGAGCCAGATGGTTAGCTATTCTTGGTCATGCACCTTTCACAGTGCTGTGCTGCCCTTCTTGCTTTGTTTCCATCTGTATCTGCAGTGCTGCATTCCATGTTGAAGTGGTGCTGAAGCATCTAGGAAAAATGGGAATGCAGCAGAGGAGAAAAACTGTTTTGTCCAAATTATCAGACGCAGAATTAGGGCTGAAGATTGTCTAACCTTGGTGATAACTTGGAGATGATAGTATCTGGGTGACTTAGGGATTTCCATTACCACTGGCAGTAAGGTCCTCCTAGAGAGGTCACCAAACTTCCAGGCTCTGTCAAAGGGTAATGAAATATGCAGGAAGGATTCATCCAAATTAATTTGTTTGAGAAGGGAGGCTGGCAAAAGCTTTTCAAGTAAAGTCTTGGGAAGAACAACTTAGAAAGCACCTTATTCTCTCCAATTAATATGTCTGATCTCCAGTTCAGGTCGAAGGATGCTTCATTACTGATGAGTTTGAATATCTGATTCCACTTTCACTCCTTAGTTCCTGTGAAATAGGAAAGTAGGCAGCTCTGTTTGCAAGCTGTGAGGGAAGCATGTTAGAGCCTTATTTGTGACCAACTCCGAACTTTCCCATCTTGACAGAGTCTGAGATCAGTGACTGCACAAATAATATATGACAGGCCACACCACTTGCAGGGTGTATGGCATGTGTGTGGGATGATGATTTTTAGTAGTTTGTTCAATACGCGTCTTTTCAATCAGAAATACAGATGTCTGTGTAATGCAAAACTTACCTTATTAATAGTTTGCATTTCAGACTGCTAAGAACATACAGTAGCATGCATACACTCCAGATGGGTAACTCTTGTTGGTGTTTGAGAAAACCACAACTCTTTTACAGATTTTGCAGTCACTTGAGAGGACGTTTGAAGGTTGGAGTGTGGCAATCCTGCTAGGGCTAACAGTGTATGAGGAGAACTTCTGTATTTTATCTTTTTTTCCTTCCTAAAGCTACTGACTCATCTGCACTTTTTGCTGTCTGTTTATGCTCATTTATATGCCTAATTCAGCTGACTGGTTAAGTTCCACCACCCACTTAAAACTCCAATGAATAATGTTTTAGGCCCAGTGTCTCACAAGTGCAGGCCCCTCACACATCAATGTCATTATTGGTATTGCTTTTACTGATAGCAGCCACGTGGCAGGTGTACAGAGAGCAGCCTGCAGAACGAGCAGCATGAAGGGCATCATTCATCAGGTTTGCTTACAAAAACTCATCTTGACTCTTAGAATGAAAAACTTGTGGTCCCCTGCCTCCTCCATTCTTTTCCTTCTGCTGCCTGTGATCACAACGCGTGCTTTTTCTCACTGTCTTGACTTTTCACATTATGGTTTCGAGTGAGGAGTCCAGATAGGATTAGGTTGTGTCTTACTGTTGCATAGAAACCTTTGAAGAAGATTCAAGGAATCCCCTGTGCTTTTGGAGGATGCAGGAAGGTTCATTACTGCCACACACACCAGACCAGTTTGATTATCTCTAGTAAAATACGTACTTGTCTGAAATGCTTCAAGTGACTGGCTCAAATTAATCCATTGCTTAAATTTAAACACATACATAATTTTTTCCTGAGCTGGATCCATGAAAGGTCCTCATAGGGACAGACTGCAACAGGTTTATAGCACCATCTCTGCAGAGCTACTTGTGGGAGGAACGGTCCTCCCTTGGTTCTTCTGGCTATTGATGATTTATTTGGGCTTTTATGTTAACAAAGTGTCTCTGCCTGCTTGTTATAATCACCACAATGAATCCAGTAAGCTTTCATAACCTTAAGAAGGGTAACTTAATATTTGCATTAAGTTTTA
>WBNO01013679.1:110486-159267 GCA_013400575.1 Peucedramus taeniatus
GTCATGATCTTAATTGAATCTGAAAGACAAAAAAGACTGCAAAGATCTCAGCTGGCATTTGAAAGAATGCTCTCTTCTTGTTCTAGGGTGTATTTTCTCATTAAAATGCCCCCTTTCCTGTAACCACTATTTCACTGTTAAGCCATCTCCAGACATTGTGAAACAGCTGTTCAAAGGTCAAGTACAAGAGGGCAATAGGAGAAGAAAATGACACCACAGCTCCCAGGGTTTCCAACCATCCTGTTAACAAATTTACTGACACTGGGCATAATTTTCACTGACGCTGCCCATTTTTTACTGACACTGACTCTTAAGACTCCACAGGGAGCAGATGCTGACATGTCTCTTGACTTTGAAAAGCTCATTGCTGAAACAAAAGGGTTTTATGCAAAGATTTACATAAAGTGTCTAAACATTAAGTGGGGGATCAATAGTTCTTCCAGTCTGAATGAATGATCCCACATGGAAAAGCTACATTTTAATTAATATGAATGCATCCATACTTAGATACCCGACTTCCCCCCCCCCCCCCCCCCCCCCCCTTGGGTTTTTTTCAAGCATACAGTTTCTTACCACATCCTAGTCTGAGTCTCTTTGGGCTGTGATTCTTCTTTGAGACTTGTGCAGACAGACCTAACACCTTTATGGTTTTTTAACGAGGCCAATGGTGCTTGGTGCACCTGTACATCCTTGCAAATATTACTGTAAGATCAAGCCCTTGGTTGAGAGATAAGGGTAGCTGATAGATCTCAAAGAGCTTATTCCCTCCTGGGTAGTGTTGATTTAAACAAGACCTTGCTGTTCAGAAACAAGAGTTGTCTGCTTTAGTGCCATGCTTAGGTTTTGTCTTCTTGGTCTCTCCAGTTATTTGCTGTTGACTTTTCAGTCTCACATAAACATGGTTTTGTCTAGTTCATCTCTTAAACCTGACTGCTAAACTGTGCTCTGTGTGGTGCACTTGCAATTCCTTGTCCTTTGCTGCTTGTGTTCCCTCAGTTGTTGACTGTGACTGGAAAATAGGCATACAAAGCATTTTGCATTCTCTGAATGTACCACACAGTAATTCTGCTGTCTGAAAACTCTGTAATGTCAATAATTGATGCACTTGAGAAGTGGTAATTAAATTAGTTAATTATGCTGGTAAAATTACATGCAATTATGTGACTGCAGGGTATGTTTAGTAAATTAGGCTTTCCCATACTCACTACATATTGTGGTGCCAATTTTGTTCCTTGATGATTAGGTAGCTTTTGATACTTTTTAATTGATTTAATACCTGGATCTTCATTAGCCCTCGATTGCTATGGAATGTATGTCTGACATTTTTCTCTCTGATATTTCACAGAATATCATTCATCAAAAAAAAAAGAAAAAAAGAAAAAAAGAAAAGAGAAAAAAATCAATCCATATATATATACACATTCCTGTCAGATGTTAAAGCATCAAGACTTCAGGGAAAATGCTGTCTTTCACAAGTGTCTTGTGGTGACTTGCCCACTAGTAAGAGATGCCAATCAACTAAGTGTCCCTGGGAACCCTCTAATATACAATGACTGATTTCATTTATGCTTCTCTTGAAAGATCCAAATAAATAGGTGTCTCAGGGAAGATTGGCACAATGACAGCTGTTTTAATGACACCTGTTATCTTTGCAGAGAGCAGTGAAAGGTTATTAAAAGGTAACATTAATTCAAATAAAAATTTCAAGAGGGTCAGATTTGATTGCGTCTGCTGCTTGGGTGTGGTTTGCTGTATTTCATTCATGCTTGCTCAGTATTTTATGTGTCAGAATAACCTCCCAGCGGGTGGTTATCTTCATGCTGACTGTGTTTACTATTGCACACCTCTCCCAGATCAGCTTGTCTCCACACCCCGTGGNTATATTGCTGTCAAAAATGATGCTTCTGAGTATGATCCCTGTTTAGGGGTGCTAGTGACACAAAGGCTAAGAGCCAGATCTTTTATTTTTGCTCATAGGGCAGAATCTCTGTAGGGGAAAGGAAAGGGTAGGGTGGAACTTGTTCTTTGGTTTTGGAGGCACGAAGCATATTACATGGTCTCTACCTGAGCCCAGTCCAGCAGTGTGCCAGTATCAAAAGCAGTGGGGTCTGAGTGACAGAGCACTAAGTGGGCTGAACTAACCCGAGAAGAAAAGGCTCCACTACTGTGATGACTTCAGAAAAGGATGAATGAACACTATCCTGTTCATGTTATAATTATAGGGATTTGATACAGATAGAGGCAGACTGGACCCTTGATTTGTCAGTCAAATGTTCTGTGAGCCACACCTTCCGCTGATTCTGTCCCTTCATGGTGCCTTTTGTGAGGTGGCTGGGTAGCATGGACGCAGTACTTGTGTAAGAGCATAAGGGTGCAAATGCTCATGAAATCTTTACTTATCAGTAAACTCAGAAAAATAACTCCTGAGGAAAAGACCTTTGGAGGTGTACAGGTAGCTTTGTCTGAGCTTTACTGCTTAAAGGAAAACCAACTTTTCTGTAATTTTCTGTGGTTGCTGGAGCATCTTTTTGATGGATTGAATATTATCCTGGCAGGATCAGTTAATGTTGCTTCTGTTTGCTTTGTTTAGGTCTTTACTGTTTTTTCCATTTCCCTTCTTCTTTTTAACAATGTTTATTACCTAAATCCCTTTTCTTCCCTTCCCCTCACCCCAATTCAAATTTTGGCCAACTCTTTTTATATGGCCAATACACAGCTTAGGTGTAAAATTTTTCAGGAGAGAACTTCCAGTATTTCCAGAGTGCTCAGTTGTGGCTAGAGCTGGCAAACTGTCTGGCTTCTTAAACTCTGTCTGTTTTGGCTCTTCAGACTTACTGGTCTTGGGGAACTGAGGCTGTGTAGTTTGCAAGCACATGGCAACTTCCAAAGTGAAGGAGTCTTCATTTCTCCAGACCTCTAAATTAGTGTGAATAGGGAAGTTTCTACTTTTATGAATACAACAATATCACAGATTCTTGTGATGTTTTCGTAATTTTCAAGCTCATTCAAGCTTCATTAAAATTGAAGTTAAATGAGTACTACTGGATGTGAACGCTTTCCTATATACTTACCAACAGCAAGAACTCTGGTTCTATTTAAGGGGCTAATCAGTGCTTGAAAAATCATAGTTTTGTTTGATGAGAAGAGATGTTCTTAAAATATGAAAGAGTAGAATAAATTAGAAAGAAAACAGTGAAGAAATGTGCAGATTTAGATGGAAAGCTCTTTCCTAAGGATTTTAGTGGGGTGTATAGATGCAGGGAGAGGACCTCCTGCAGACATGCAATGGTCTTACTAGTGAGTCTGTTAAAAAACCGCCTGCCTTGCCTGGCAATTTAACAACTTTGTTAAGACTTCCAAGTTTGGGAAGGTTCTTGAATATTGAAAATAGAAGGAAGATCAAATCTAAAATAATTTTAGTAATGCTGGGGATATGTAGAAGCTTCTCGCTATTTGTCTTGAGTGGGAATGTGGCTCTTCCTGTCTTCTGAAAGCAGTGCATTCAAAAGGACCTATCTTTATTTGGCACATTTGTGCCAGTGAGGCTGGTGTGCTACCTTGTTAGCTGGCGTCATGCCATCCCAACAGATGGACAGGAGTACAGACAGCCAGGAGACCATGTACAAGCATCAGTATGTGTGTAGAGGGCAAGATCCCCTAGCCAGAATTGTTGAAATGCTTGTCTGTTCTGTGTTTCTGCGCTTGTGGCTAAGTAAGATGATGGACCAGCCCTGAGTGGAATCAGCTGCACTGGTATAAGCTAATCCCAGGCAGGAGCTGCTCATGCAGAATTTGGGTTGGTATTCCTGTGGAAAGTCTGAGGCTTCCTGAAAAACTCCAGTGCTTTCTACATAGCACATAGTTCAAAGTATGGTGAGACCAACTTTTAAAATCATATGTTCAATAGGTCATACTCAGAGAACAAGCAGAGCTCCATCCATGGTGATGAACGCAGAGGTGTAAATGACTCAGTCCAAGTCTGGCCAATTTATTGAACCAAGGTTTCTTCTAAGTTTGGAGAGTGGAGAGAGCTTGAGTGTAGATTGCCACAAAAATTCATTGTTAGACTTCTCTGGACATCTTTCAGGCTGTTTGTCTTTGCCTCAAAAGGCAGTGTTTTCCTAGTGAGACACACAAACCCAAATCTGTTAATATTAAGTGCTTTTTTAAATTCAAGTAGTACACTGAAAATAAGTGTACACTGAAAAAAAAATCTCTCTTCATAATTGAACTAGCATTTATTTGCAATTGTCTTGCTAACTTAATTGGTTTAAATTTACTGGAGTTAAACTGTAATCAAACTCCAAATACAGACTCTTTCCTGGCTTCTGCTTGAGTCTATTTCATTCGAAGAAATGGAAACCATTTCAGAAGACTTGTGGGGTATTTTTAAAACCTTATAGAAGACACTTATAGAATGCTATGAAGCAGCACACAAGGGGTTGAGATCTTTGGTTCAGAGGTCTGCACAATTCTGAGCAAAGGCAGGCAGCAATGACTTATGAAAACATTATTTGGAAAATTATCTTTGCACTTAAAAGCTGTATATTTATATCTTCACTTCCACCAACAAAGTATTAGACTCAGCTATTAGCTGAAATATTTTCACTTAGAAAACTGGATCTTGCCACAGGGTCAAGGTCTTTGGTATGTACTTTATTATGCAATACCTCTTCCATACCATGTACTAACAGATATTTTAGGATAATTTTGTGTGAAAGAGAAGTATTTATATTTTGCTAATTTTAGGAAGAGGAACTGGGTGAAATGGAAGTATTCACATTTGCACATAAGCAATCAAACAAATGAATTCCCTGTAAGAATATTTAAACATAAAACCCAGTATCTACCCAGTCTGAATTGCAAAGACTCTCGCACATAAGTTAAAGTCTCCTGTATGGATCATGCTCATGTCTGTTGGATGAAATATTAAATGAATTGGTCCTAGTTTACTTCCAAATAGATTTTTTTTTCTGTATATGTAGCAGAAATGTGTGCTGGCTTACAACACACTTTAAGAAAGATTTTTGAGATGTCTGTTAGATTGGAAAAGGGAAGGCTTAGGGATCACATCAAAGTATAAAAACACCTGAAGCGAGGGAGGGAAGAGGATAGAGGCAGACTATTTTCAGTGATGCCCAGTGACAGGACCAGAAGCAAAGGGCACAAACTGAAACACAGGAGGTTCCCTCTGAACACCAGGAAACACTCTTCTTACTGTGAGAGTGATTGAGCAGTCACACAGGTTGCCCTGGGGGTCTCTCTCTTTAGGGATATTTAGAAGCAATCTGGATATGGGCCTGAGCAGCTGGCTCTAGGTGACCCTGCTTGAGTGGGGGTTTGGACAAGATGATATCCAGAGCTCCCTCTGCATGGAAACTAATTGCTGTTGAGATTGAGCTCAGATCATATGTGCCAGACCTCTCAGCCAAAGGGAAGCTGGTTCTCCCTTTTTTTTTTTTTTTTCTTTTTTTTTTTTTTTTAATGCCACTTGGTTATGTGCAGAGGGTAGTGAGATGTATTCATCTTATCAGCATACTTCCTCCTTTTGTCTGCAGGAAGTGCTCGGCATCAGAGCACTGAAGAGCAGTTAAAATGTACTCAGCAGGTCGGTCCTTGATTCTCTATTAGTGCTGTTAGTGATTTTTTGTAAAGCAGGTCCTTATGTGAAGGCACAGGAGAAAGTTGCTCCTGTGATCTCTCTGATCACTCTTTCCAAGTGTTACAGCTCCCAGTATGGGGCTATTTGGGTGTATCCCAGTGAGAGGTTTGGACCTTTATGTGATAATGGCCTCTGTTCCAGTCTTTCACCATGGCATGCTGATGAACTAGGTAGGAATACTCTTTGCCGACAGAATACATCATTACTTGCAGTGATAATATCATCACTTGTATATCCTTAAACCAAAAAGAGAAACCACTTAAGTATAATCTCCTCTAGAAACCTTTGGATAACCAATTTGATTTCACAGAGTCGTTCCAGAACCACTTAGATCCATAAAGGTCCCCACACATTGTGACCAAACATGCAGTGGAGTACTAGTGCATGTCAGTTTGCACAAATATGTCTACACTACATATTAAATCTTCACAGTAGGCTTTCTATCAATATAGTCTTGTCCTTTTCATTTTATATTTGAAATTATAATTAGTAACAACAGGTGCAGACTAGATTCTCCCTGCAGAAAAGTAAATGCTATTGGATAGCTAGCAAGGAGAAGGAATGCAGATTTCAGAATGGTGCATGGAGCAATTTAATGCTGGATTTGCTGTGGCTCTTCTGAGCCATCACAGCTTGTCCGCTATTTGTATCAAGTTCAAAGTTGTCTCCATAAGAAACATTCCATTTCCACACAAACCAAAAATGCTTGTTTACTCTTGCAGCTCTCCTTTCATCTTTGTTACTTAATGACTCTTGGCTTTTCTCTCTTCACTGCCTTCACTGTCATGGTGATGCAGCTGATAGTGAATGCTGTCCTTATTATAACCCAGTCATTTTATGTTTGGCTTTTCAAGCATCCAACCCACAGTGAATCCAGAATCAGACATTTAGCTACATTAATTGCAATGTGGGTGCATTGCAGTAGCTTTTATACACTGGCTGGCTGTTTCATCATTAAGAGAACTTTCCTCTACTTGCCACTGCCTAATATACATGTTTAGACTGTTGGGCACCAGTAAATATGCTTTATTGCCCTTTTAAAATTTTTTTCATTAAGTCTGAAATCTGCTACAACTAGTTTTCTGTCACATAGATTCCTTACACATGTACTTTATTGGTTTCTTGATGGGAAATACAGCAGGGAAGTCTAGGCAGAGGGTTTTGAGAGGACTGATATTACAGAATAACTCAGTAACTGTAGTGTCTCAGTTTACCACTACAGTTGAACAAATGACAGGACAGTATGCACCTAGAGCCACTACATATTTTAAGCTTAATCTAGTCCTATCCCAGAGCCTCTGGAAGCTTAAATTTGGATGCTACTGCTGTCCCATTATATTAGCAATATCTGCATAAACTGGTGGCTCAGCTTACAAAGACCCTGGGTTCTGTTGACTTTGATAGGGGAGAGGAGAGATGGAAATTGTGTAGGGTGAGATCTCTAGGGGGAGTCATTTAATGTCTTGTCTGTGTTCTGGTACCACCAGTCCCAAGTATTTAAATGATCTTAAATTAATTCTCTAGAGGGTTTATGTTGTGAGATGCAGGACACTAAAGCAAATTATCAAGTGATAAAGCAGCTGTCTATTTTCTTTTAAAGTATTTTCCCATTTCTGAGTTCCAAGGTGCCAGTTTGGTCATGATTTGAAGTGATTGTGTTGTTTTGAATTTTGTGTTGTTTGTTTGTTTGTCTTTTCATTTGTATTCTGTTGGGGTTTTTGGTTTTTACACCACTGTTAGTTTTATAGAGAAATTTTAGATCTCACATAACTGCTAACTTCTGGGAGCTGAAACTTTAACCAGAACATCAAAGATTGTAACATTTTTGATTAAAATTGTTAGAGCTGGCAAAACTTGGCTTTTTGATTGCCAGTTTATTTTATAGGCATGATCAATTGCAGTAGGTCACCTAAAATAACACCTAAAATAGCTGTAAAGAACCCAAAAACTAAAATGATGTATTCCTTCGGTCTGGTACAAAGTAACTGAGAACATCAAACATGTCCATCCAAACCCCAAATGTGTTATACATGTTAATCTGTACTTACAGGTCACAGTGCAGATGTACAGAATATTAAGTTGTGAGTTTTATGTGCATATTTGCAAAGATTTTTGTATCTTTGCTTAAAGAATACTTTTATTTCTATAGTGCATCAAAAGTAACCCAAACTAAGCCATATAAAGGCATATCACACTCTTCGGCTTAGTGACTCACTTCATTATATGCCAAACACAAATTCCAGCTCCTTGTGTTTTACTTACAATAACATTAGTGTTTAATTCCACAAACTCAATCAAAGCTACACTTAATATAAAGAAAACAGAGTCCTTATTTTATAGCTACATTAAATACTTTCCCCTAAAATGGTTTAGTGGGAGGCTTTTTTTTTTTTTAAATTTATGGATTTTTTCACAAAGCTAGAGACTTTGTTTTGCTTTTAGTACTTGTCTTTATAGTTGTGGAATGATCATTTTCTGGTTGATTTCACATTGAGCTCTCTCAAAACTAGTTTTAATAGTTCCATGCCCTTTAAATCTTTTTCTTTCTATCACTGCTGTTACAATATATTATACTTTATATTCTTAAGCTATTAACTTGGGGCTCAGTTAGTGATTTGTTGGTGGTTTAAGGGAGTGTATCTGGGTTGTTTGTATTGGTACTAGCTTTTTTTTTTTTTAAGAATGGCAAATAATATAAATAATTCCAATAGCGGCAAAAAATAAATCAGCAAGGAGTTTGCTTCATGAGGCTTAGATAAGATGACCCAACACATAATATATCAATCAACCTATTTTTGGCTAAAAGCTTGCATATTGTTTGGTAGTTAATGATGATGTGCTTTTCTTGAAGAGATGCAAAGGACAAAAGGGATTTTTCTCTTCTTGATGCCTCATCTCAAATGTTTAAGGGAATTTCTGAGTTACTTCTGGGCTGTTTTCATTGATCTACCTTGCCAGTTGGGTTTGGACTGTGGGATAATCTCCAAGCAGGAAAGGGAAATATAGGGAATCGAAAGAAAACTGCTTCCCCGTTCTCATATTGTGCCTGTTGATGAAGCTTCTCTTTATAAAGAACAATTTCTTTGCTGTTCCTAGACATGTTTATGTATGACAACACTACTCCTGAAATGATGCAGGACACAATGTCCTCTAAGGAACCTGCATTTCCACTGCGTCCTAGGTTAGGGAAGTACAGGGATGCTTCCTTGAGGCTCCCTGAAGTTTGCTGTGACTTGACTATGGATAGCAGCCAAGTGCCTCACACGGAGTTCCTTTGTCAAGCGTGGACCTGAATGTGCTCCTGTGCCCAGTGTCTCATTTACCAGGTGCTGTTTTTTTCCTCTTAGCTCCACTTTCCTCACAGGACAAAATGCAATCTTTCTTGCTCTGGGATTGACTGCTGTTTTAATTCCTTAACTAAGTGCTGGTCTTCCTTGATTTTTGACAGGGCTGCTGCTTCCTAATGTCTAGTTTCTTCTTTCCCTTTAGTAACTGTATATGCACAGATTGGTGTCACAACTTTGGAATGGCAAAAAGATCTTTTGGATATACCAAACTCATGGCATAGCTGTACTTAACCACAGACTTATTTTTTCCTTCTTGAGAAGCTGGGCAGGGATGGAAGATCCTTTTCAGACTTGTGATAATTGATACTTGATTAATATGTGCTTCCATGGAACAAAATAACCCTTATGGTTACATTTATTGAATATTTATATTTTATTATGCTTACTCTGAAAAGGTTTGCATGTACATATAAGTCATATAATAGCAGAGATGATCAAATCAAAGGTTTTACCTCCTTGAGGCTGAGAATTTATTTTGAGAAGTGTGGTCTGAAGGACAAGATCTCTGAGTTGTGCCACAAACTGGAGAAGGTTTTACAGTGAAAGGTCGGAAAAGCACACCATAAAAAGGTGAAGTCAGAGGGGAGAATGGGCCATTGAAAGGTCTGATTTTTCAGCTGTTGTATTTACAAGCAGGCAGAGGAAATGAGTAAAACTGCATAGAGCAAGAAAAAGAAGTCAGTGTCCTTTGCTGCAACCTGTGTTTTGGCACACCTCTTTCTCTTTGTTACCAGAATAATAATTCCATTAAATGCAATTTTTTTGCTGAATTCCTTTAGGGTCTGGATCTAAGTATATATGGGTAGGATTCTTAACACTGCCTATTATGTCCTACATCTTTTGAAGAGATGTTCTTCCTCTTCATCTGATGCAAATATCTGATACGTGGTGAATGTGCACCTGGAGTTACTGTCTATTGGCTTCCCACTGTAAGCAATCCAAGGAAAGGTTGCAGCTTTTTACCTGTATGGTATTTTTTCCATCCTGTAGGTGGCTACAGAGGTGATGTTGGTGCAGGTCTTCCTTTGAGTAAAAATCTGTCAACTCACATATAAATATATATATTTCCCCTAATGCTTTCATAGACATACCTTTGCATGGAATGTTTTAAATTGGGACGCATGTGAACTACCTGGCCTTGTCTTCCAAAATCAATAAAGTTTATAAGTTATTCGCAAGTTATATATGTGTAGAAATGCATCTAGTCCTCGTTGTGCTGTTCCAGGGTTGTGTTAAACTGCTAAACATAAATGTGCTCAGGGAGGATTTAAAGTCTAATGCTCTTTCTGAAACAGAGTCACCAAGGGTTCACTATTCTCGTACAGAAATGTTGCTGTAGGTGATGTTTTGTCAATGGGAGAAAATATTGCCATGCTGTTTCTGGGAAGCACTAAAATCTATCTATTTCATAACTGTACTTTTTCCCACCTTAGCAGTCTCTAGTCTTAGCATCATGCTTTTTTGGACTTTTTTGTGGGTTTTGGTGTTTGGTTTTTGGTTTTTGTTTTTGTTTTTTTTTTTCAGTCCTAATATTAAACCTGGATGTTACATTTTATTTTGTAGAGCATCCCTCACATAGTATCCACCATCACTCCATGGATAAATAGGATAGCTTATGCCATCTGATATGGGTATAGAGGTAATTATATTGAGTAAGGTATGGAATGTGGAAGTGAGGTGCCTCAACTTTCTTTGTCTGAGAAGCCTTTTGCTGTCAGGACATCAGCAGCGGTACCAAAGCAAATGGTGAACAGTAGAGGAAGGGGAGAGAAATCAAGGGGAAAACAAGGTAGCAAAAAAAGTCTTTGTGGGAGTAGGGGCTTGCTTTTTGTTGCTGCTGCTGAGTTTTGTTTGTGTGGGTAGATTGGTGAATCACAAAGCAGATGCATGGAGTTGTGGGACAGAAAGGCAAGAATGAGTGAAAGGACAGAAAGAAAGCCAGTACTTGTTGAATACATGGGGCACAGTTCACAGGTTGGCCAGATTAAGCCTGTGAAGGATTTTTGCAACAAGGAGATTGGTTTTGATCTGAATGCAGTAATGATGTGAAAGCTAGTGGAATTGTCCATGGCAGCCAAAGTGAAGTATTCAATGCTCGTGAGTTTTCTCTCTGTGTTCTCTCAAGATATCTTGAAATTGTTCTAAATGTCACAAGACTTTCAAAAATGATCTAAAGTGGTTTTATTTCCTATTTTTAAAACTCCATTATTAGCATCCAGATTTATCAATTTTCAGCCTTCTCTGAGACCTTGCAGAGCACCAAAACCACCAGAAATACTTATGCTGGCACAGTCTAAGGTGTCTTAATTCTGTCTGGGAGATTCACCTCAGATATTACACTGATGACTTTCTAAATATGTCATGTCACAAAACATTTGCCAAAAGTATTACTTTTGTTTCTCTCTTCAATTCATGCCAAATGTCTCCTTCATGAAGGCAAGTTTTTTTGTTTTGTTTTTTAAATGTATTGAGAGACTCATCTACAACATGAATTTGTTCATGGACTACTTTAAATAGCCTCTGCAGATTCCAAGTGAGACTCTGGTATTGTGCAGAGGCCTGACAGTTCCTAAGCTATCATAAGTAATGTTGACCTATGCTTGGTTTACGTTTTAAAATAATGTTAATTCAGCCACCATACTGCCAGAATAGAGAACCTCTCACAAGCTGCCCAGGTAGTGAGTCTTTTTATTAATGGTACTGGCATGTGGTTATAGAGTTCTATAGTAGTCCACCTGGGGAAATTAAAATGCAAAGCAATTCTGACTTTTTTTTCAGCAGAGGTGTGTCTATGCACTGCATCAGGCTCTCTGCAGCAAGTTTCTAACTGGCGCATCAAAGCCAACTCACTGCTGTTAATTGTCTCTGAACATTGGACAGTAGTGATAACAAATCATAAAAAGGATAAACCTTTGTGTGTGTCACATCACATCTGCAGTCCCTAGTTTCCAATTTTCACCTCCTATTTTGATAGAAAGACTCCCAAGGACCATGCACAAAATCCTGGCTATAGTTGTACTTCTTTAGGGCAAGTTGTGTGCACCTTTCACTGGTCCTGCAGTGACTACAAGAACGGCTGCATGAATTCCAAATGTATGTTTGGCACTTTGAAAAGAAGTTAAAACCTTGGCTCCATTTAAAATAGAGGAAGAGAAAAAATAAAGAATAAATTTTCTATGACAAGTCAAAAATTAAGTACCTTTCTCTTGGTCTATTTTGATTTGACTTTGAAATAAAACCTTAGAGCCCAAGCTGTAAGCTTACTGCTTCAGCAGTAGGTCTATTTCTCAAGTACAGGCTGCTTGCCAACCATCCTAACTAAAGAGGATTTTGGAACCCAGAAGTCCTGGACCACCTGTGAGTGTTGAGAGATATCACAGAGCTTTGGGTTCTGCTTTAAGTGCCAGGAATGGGGACAGGACTAAGACTGATGCAGACATCTGATGCAGACAGCAAAATTACTCTGAGTTAATTTGGAGGCCAGAAGCCAACCTGTGCCTTGGTTTTTGCACCTTGCTTTGGAGCAGGGTTGATCGAATGGCACTGCTCTTGGTATCTCATTGTGTCCTGTAGGCAAAGGGTCCCAGCTGGTCCTGAGCCTCCTCAGGCCCTCAGACCTGCTGTGTTAACCAGCTCCATGGCAGCACGCCTGCAAGCTCTGGAGTCCCTGACTATGGATGTGATTTCACTGTGGGAATGGTTGCCATAAGGCATTGCTGGGGCCAGAAGATTTAGCAGGATTAAGCAAGGAATTGAACAGTTTTTGTGTAAATAACCAGAATATCCAAAATTGTAGCTGTTAATGCTAACAAACTTTTCAGGTGTAAATACTACCTCAAGCTTTAAAGTTTAACATCTAGTGATTACCACCAAAAATAAAAAAAAATCACCAAAGGGAAAAAGAAAAAAAAAAGAAAAAAACTAACAAACAAACAAACAAAAAAAAAACCACCAACCAAACAAAAAACCAACAAAAACCTTCCAAGGAGTGGCATATCCAAAACCTTACCTCTAACAGACTTTCTTATTTCTTTTCTAAGACACTCAGTACATGGCTCAGGCCAGAGGCCGGATGTTAGAAGAGATGGGTGACAAATAAGATTCCATGTGCCAGTGTTTATGTCTCCAGTGGCTTCCTCTGGTCTTATTAACCATGTAGACTAAGTGGTTTTGGTACATTTTTTTATTTACATAGCATTATCCATCATTACTAAGGAGAAGTGACTGTAAGTAAAGTGTATGTTGGCATGAGCTCCTCTCAATAGTTGGACAGCAACAGCAGATGCTCCTTGACTGTACTTGTTCCAATAACTGGGCATCTTCACAGAAACATGTCAAAAGGTGGCAAGGAAAAAAAAATCTCACCTTTCATTAGGTTTGCTTTTGTGGGCTGAAGTTATGACTCATCTTTCAGGCATGAAAAACACCCGCAGTACCACACCTCCCTGGCAAAGCTCAGTGCATCAGTGCTCCAGAGGCTAATTCTTGAGGGAAACCCTGGAAAGGCATTTGTTCTCCAAGCCTGAATAACATCTAGTGTTGTTACCTCGGGCATTTTTCTGTCCAGCCCTGTTAGTAAAAGATCATCATACAGAACTGCTGTTTTGCTTGGAATAGCCTTTCAGTACGTAAGATAAAGGTCAGTAGCTGTGACCTAAAGAGCTGAACAAGGGAATGCACAGATTTTGAAAGTAAATGGGCTTTAGTCAGTCATGCTTGGTTCTTGTATCTCTGGTCCAACTAAAAAATTTCCATCTTCCCTTTTCCAGTTTATAGGTAGGAAAATGAACATGCACAGGGAAAATAAATGCTGGAGACCAGCACTACATTCTGAGTAGTCTCAAAGTGGAGCTGCTAGCAGGGCTGTGGCTGTCACGGCCTGCTGCCCTTAAAAGAAACAAACCATGTTCTTCAGGATTTACTACCCATGCCCATGAGCTCCAAGTTTTATTTCTTAATGTCTTGTTTGTTTCTGATTATCTTTTTATGACCTAGGGTTTATTGTGGAAGTACTAAAGATATCACAAACCCATTATCTGTCTGCTTACCAGACAGATTCTGTGCTTTCAATCAGTTAAATATTTAGTTCTTTGGGACGTTGTTCCTCTAGCTCTTGAACTGTGAACATGGGCCAAATGTCCTCAAACTAGGTAGAAAAAGACTCATAAAAGGCAGAATTAACGAGATACTGTAATTTGAGCAAAGCTTGTTGACTTGCCAGATCCTACATAACTAATGATTTAAGCAGCATGAATTACAGAGGCATTATCAGTGCAGGTTGCAACTTTATTCTGCCTATAAGTTGCTGCATTTCTCCATTTAATGAAGGATGCTTTGGGGTTGGAAAGTGCTCAGTGAGTGAAGTGCTGTGACTCCTGCTAAGAAGCAGACTTTGGACAAAGCTTCTTCTGTAAAGACAGAAGTCAGACATATTTTTTCTTCCTCTTCTGTCCTTGTGAAAGAGCAAGTAAGGATTTGCAGTGTTTAAATGCATATGCAAGAGTTCTACCTGCCTGCAAGACCAGGAAGATGAGTTAGGCTGCAGCTTGTTCTGCTACACCACAACTGCAATTGTCATGTACCTTTCTTTTCCTTTTGTCCTCCGAGATGTGTGGCTAGGTGTCCACGACAATCACATAGTTAAGTAACACTCAGATAAAAAACTTCAAAGCAAAACCTTCTCTTTATTGTAATTCCTTAATCTATTCTGGCTCACAGCAAAGGCTCGGGGAACTTGAGCAAGGTTTTTATTTTTTTGTCTTTTTATTTGCCACAGTGTGTGCTACTATACATTAAAATAAATCTTCAGTGCCAAAAGGGACATCCATTGAGATCTAAGCATATTTCCTTTAAAGTGGCTCTTTGTAAGCATACCTACTTATGCAGAGAGAGCAAATAAAGATGACAGGAATGAGAAGGGAATCCTGACTTCCCTCCTTTTACAGGTCAGGAATTTTAAACCTTGTGGGACAGCACACAAACACACCCTCTGGGATAGCTAATGACTTTGTTCTGTTCCTCACATGGAAAGCTATTTTGCCTTGTTGTCAGCCTTTTTTTCTCTAAGATGCTTCTTCTAGTAAAAATGGCAAATAATGGAAACATTTTTCTTTTGTGCACATGCATTAATGGATCCAGGCCTCTAGCTAACAGAATTGCTGGAAGTAAGGGGATGTCATGGGTTGCAGAGCAAGATATAACCAAATGTATTCTATTACCATCCGTTAGAACTGGGATGGGAGATCTTCTGTTGATAAGCCAGGTGATAAGAAACCATCCAAAAGCAGCTTCCCTTATCTCTTCCATGACCAAGGATAAATCTTCTGTTAATGGCCCATCTGGCCTTATCACATCCCATTGTGAGATGCTCCGCCCAGAGGGGGGAACAAAGCACTCCAGCCTGGATATAAGCTGGGACTCTGAACACCACAGCAGCGCTTGCCTACTGGACTCCCAGAGGATAAGAGCTACTGCTGGATCGTCAGACCCATTTTTGCTACAGGATCACCGCTTCAACGGGACCACTCTGCTTGGACTGCTATCACCATAGGGTGTCAGGTTGTATTCTGACTTTGTCAGTGGTTTTCTTATTGCATGTATTTTGTTTCCTTTTTGTTTTATTTTCCCTTTTTCTAATAAATTATATTTCTGACTTGGGGTGTCCCGCTGGTCTCGCTTCTCAAACCAGAACAGGGGAGCATCCCACTTGCAAAATTATGCTGGAATTAATAGTTGAAAGATTACTCCCAAGTGGGCAGTTTCTTCAGTCCAGCTGAACTACTCCCGAAGCTGGAAATCAAGAGTTGATTTTCCTTCATATGCAAACAAGGCTAGGAGGATTCAAGCTAGAGCATATTTTGTGCACATTTTCTAATTTTCCATGTAGTTGGTGGAGGGATGTTAGCCAATAAAAGGGTACAAATAGTTTCCTAATTGGACAGTTGGACTCTAATGCATGAGTCATCTTTTGTCCCTGTTGCTATTGTCCAGTGCCATCCCCACTTTCACATTCATTTCAGATTTCACAGGCTGTAGCTTTCTGAAAACCTCTTTCATCCTCTCATCCAGAATTGTCTATGAGAACTCTACCAAGGCCTTCATTTGCTGGATCCAGGTCACACTGATGTGACATGATGTCCAGGAGAACACCTCCAGTGAGGTGATGCAGTCACCTAAAAGTCAGAGCAACAGCTCCTTAGGCCTTTCTCTTGCATGAATTGGTCTGTCTAGTTCAGGTGTGTTTCAGTGAGACCTGGCTGTCACTATTCCAGTTTCAGAACTCATTTATCCACAAGGATCTCTTTCCTGCTCTTTCCTGTGCAGTGTAGCTGAAAGGCCAACAACTCTTTTATGATAGAAAATTATATAAAGTCCATTGGGTAGTTTTATGCATTTACAACCACAATTCAGATTATATAATAAGTAAAAAAAGTTCCTGCTCAATTGAATACATAAGCAGATCTGTTCTCTTGTAGTTTATGATGCTAGAATTGCCAGCCACTTTAATGAGCCTTGTGTAATAGCATCAAAGTTCTCTGGATATCACTGTGGTTCAGACAGAACACTGTAACTGCTAAGTATGTTATTTCAAGGTGTAAGAACTGGTATTGTTTTCTTTTCTCTGCTGAAATTATGAAAATATATGGACAGCTATGACATATTTGACCTCACTCTTGCTAAGTGAGGCAGAGGGAGACTCCCTCACATACTTGTGTGGGATACCACCCAGCAATAGAACAGGAACTCTGAGAGCTGGATCTGTGGTTGGGGTGGTGTGTTCCAATTCAAAGTATCTTAGTTAAATTAGGTTGGGACTAAGACACATGAAAAATAAATTAAGTCTTTCAAAGACTGGAAGTAGTAATTATGACCAGACTAATATTTAATTATTTTAAACAAAAACAATGCATGTGTACTTCTTTTGTTTGTGATATATTAAATTTGCTGGTATGTTAAGCCAGTTCAGAATAGATTTTTTTGTTTAAGGCTTCAAATTAAAAATTGAAGGCTTCCAAAAACCTTCTTTTCATGATCTGTCCAGTGAAGTTTATGCAGATAAATAGAAATTTGTAATTGATTCTTCTTCCATTAATATGCAAATTCATCAGAGTATAACCAGGGAAGTTGAGAACTTGCTGCTGTCAAGCTTCCTTGAGAACCTGCAAGGGACATAATGTGCTTTCCAACATCCCTATGTTACCATGATCTCTAATCTAGAGGGTGAAAAAGGAATAGGAGGAAGGATGTGTTTAGCCAGAAAATCATCAGAAGTCATTGCTTGAGGTGTTTAAGAAAGTTGACAAAATAATTGCAGTGAGGCCTCCTCTGCTGAGCTTCTTGGCCAAGGCAGAGTTGTTGGCTGGGCTGAGGTCAGTACACTGTGTCGACTAGGTATGGAAAAAAGGATAAAAACCTGAAACATGACTGCCAAGCAAAACAGGCTCTGAAGCCTCAATTTCCCCCCTGAAGAGTGGGGGGAAATTGAGCATGTTGGGAAGCAGAGAGGGATCCCAGGAAGTGCATAGCCACAGACAGGGTAAACTTGCCATTGTGAGATCCAAGAGAATGGCAGTGTTCATTCACAGTAACTGCTGCTTTGGCTCAACTCTCTTGCCTGTGCTCCCAGTATTAGAGGAAGGGAATGAATAGGAAGAGTGTAGCTGTCACCTTCCATTTGTTGGTGTGCCTAAAGGTTGTAGAGGTGAGGGCCTGGAGGCTGGACAGCTGGGGATTCAAGAAGAGACAATGTTGGTGCTGCTGCTGCCCTTGGGGCATGTCTCATTGTGCAGGTCTGTGCCTCAGACACAGGTTTTATCTTTTTGCTTTATATGCCTTACAAAAGTCTGCAACAGAGATGTGCCACTTTATAGCACATCTTAAGTGATAGCTTGGTGAGCCAGGACAGGTTGGAGGCTGAAAATTTGTTTTTCCTTTTGGGGCCCTGTACTCTGAGGGATACCTTGTGTTTTGGCTCATGCTTGCCTTTGCCATAAATACTCCTCTTGAACATTCTTCTTCATTTCTCGGGATCATTTTCCAGATGTGGCTCTAAAACACTGCTCTCCAAGTATTTCTTCCCATCGCTACCGTATTTATTACTTTTTAATTCCTGAGGAACATATCTAAGTGGGGGATTTACCTCTGGTCCCTCCTATTTGTACCACCCATCCATTAGTCATGATGCTGATAAATATGAGGAGCTTTGCAGAAAGATGGGTTTAAATACTAAGGGTTTGCCCTGATAATTTTTTTTTTTTGCTGTTTCAACCATATACCCAGTAGATATTATCATTTAACTAAGAACTGAATATCTGAAGTTTGTCTAAAAGCCATATATGTAAAAATATGGAAATGGGTGAATGCTTCCAACGAAGAATTAAAGGTCTGGTAAGACATAGAGATGTTAATGTAGGAGGTCAATGTGCATATTAGAACATTTTTTATATTCACTATGTTTCTCATGCTCATATTTGTCAAGTATTTTATATAATTTTTTAGTATTTTTAACATGTGTGTTTTCTTAAAAGGTAGTTTAAAATACAGTATACTTGATGCTTTTAAGCCTAATTTTTCTGTGTTTAAATGATTTCTGAACAGTGTGGGTTTTTCATGATTTTTTCTTCACTGAAATTGTCTTGATCTGTAGATTGCTCTCAAGCAGCTTGCTATGACTACATGGGATAAAAAAATTGTGTTGGTTACTTTGATTGCATCAAATCAGTGCTTGGAATCAGGATTTGGGTACAGATACTTTAAATTTCAAGTCCAAAATTTGATTTCCACAAACATTTCCTAACATTTAGATTGTTCCTGCTTAATGGCTTTGCTTGCTTAACACCTCACAGAAGCAGCTGAAAGTACTGACTAGTTGTTAGTGCTGTAGTTATTTTGTGTTTATTACAATGTTTCATTTATACTTACTCCTATTTTTACATGAATAATTAGAAAAAAGAAAACAGAAATTATACCTGATCTAGTGTCTGTGAAGCACATTGAGAATCTTCCTCCAGAAGAAGGAAAATTAAACAGCAAGTGGAAAACAACACTGTTGTAATGACATTGCAGCAAACATTCATTCATATGAGCAGGGATTTCTAGAAAAAAATAATCATATACATAAGGTGATTAAGACAAGTAAACCCAGCATTGCTTCTTTGTTGTTAAACAAAGATGTTATTCTCACTCTTGTAAGATTTAGTAAGACATTAAGCATGTGTGCATGATGTCAAGATATTGGCTCTAGCATGTGTTCTTACAGCCTTTATAGTTTGTGATGACATAATTAGGTACATTCTGTGAAAGTAACTTAAAATTTTACTGTCTGTTCCAATGAATTTAATGTGTTTGGTCCGGGATATCTTGCTGAAACATTTGCAGAGCCTTTTGTTTGGAGGCTTGAGGAGTTCAGAAGTGAAACCATCTTTCTTTTGTTCAGTGCAGTCACGTGCCTGCAGGTTTCTATGTGGTTCCAGTGCCCAGAGATGCTCTCACCACTCAGTGCCTCATAAAACCCCAAGATCCCTGGCGAGAATCGTCCTTTGGATTTCTTGGCCTGATGAACAGCTGTACTTCATTGCAGTTTGCAGGCAAACTGTTGCTCAGCCTGGAACAGAAACTGCTGGCTTAGCTGTTCAGAAGTACAGATCACCAAGCAGCACTGAGCTTGGTAAACCCAAGCTCTCTTTTTGTATTTCCTGCTTGTCCTCTCAAAAAAAAAAAAAAANAAAAAAAAAAAATCTATGCAACTCTTGCAACTGGTTTGCCCTTCTGTTTCTGGTTCCCCATTACTAAATACTTTACACTTGGAATATTGCCATCCTTTGCAGGATCTCAAAGCAGTTGGAGACCTTGTTCACAACATCCACTGAAATAGGTACCTAGTGCATCTATTGTAGAAGTAGCTCAGCTGAGTGCAGCAGGTTACCTCACCCAAGGTAAGACAAGCATGTCTGCACACAGCCAAGAATAGGCTGCAAGTGTCCAGGCTCCAACTTCTTCTATTGTACTCACTGTTTTTGTAGTAATATATGCAACAAATGTATTGTAACTTAAACAAAAAAAAAAAAAATAGTGAAAAATAGGGCGCACACAGTCAATGAGCTGTTGTTAAATTTCTGGTGTTCACTGTCCAATGTCACTAGGAAAAAAAAGGGTAACTTAGGATGTGGTTTGAAAGCCAAGCTCTGTTTGTTTATGTGTATTAAATCATGCTAAGAATATATATAAGAACAAAGAATCCTGTTTCCCTCACCCAAGCTGTCTCTACAAGAGCTACATTTTTGGAAACTAGCAGTTTTTAAGACAGAGTGGACAAAACAGTAGTAATTTGCAGCTGAGGTCCTTCATCAGTCTGAAATTATTCTATCTGTATCAACTCCTTGGTTTCTGTAAATCAGGTCTCTGTGGTTGAGCTCCAAATGAGCAAGACTAGTTGTAAATGTTCTTTTTTTAAAATTTCAGACTTGGGACTCAGCAGGATCTTGACACTGTGGTATTTTATAAAAGAGTAATTGTGTTTAGATTTCGTAATATAAGAGCTTGTGTTGGGAAGGGAACCAAAATGAGGTATGTGTGTGTGGTGTTCCCTGGATCCCCGAACAATGTCTGGTTCGAGCTGCTTTTTCAAGCATGTTGCCATTCTGCTGTGAATGGAAAAACACCCAAGGCATGCTCCAGTGTGGACTTGGGTGTGATGTTTCTCTCCCTCAGGAACTCAGCTGGCTTTGCACGTGCCTCGAGGGTGGAGACTAACAGCTTCGGGTGGACTGTCCAAAAAGCTGCACAAGTTGTGTTTGTGGATTTTTAAAAGCTGTGGTTGTTGTACCAAAACAGCTGGTCCCTGCACAGAGAATTTTCCATCTTAAGTCCTAAGCTGGTCTGTTCAGAGCTCTGTGGGTGAATCACTTGCTGCTGGGTACGGGAGGGACTTATAGCGTTGAACCTGAGTCAGCCAAGATGGGTGATCACACCTAGGGGGGGCATTCTCCATGGCTTGTGGTGAGAAGCAGTAAATAAGGCTTTGACATCAAAACACCTGCCAGAGAAAATGCCCTCTCTCTCTTGGGAATCTAAAGTATTTTACATTCTTTGAGAATATTTGATGTGGACTTCCCAATGTGACAGGGCTAGACCACACAGTCCTGAATGCAGACCTATGCATCAGCAGCTTGGCTGTGCCACTGTGGATGGTTTTGAGAATGGTTGTCCTGTCTGCTTCATGTTTACTTGTGTGTGGAATAATGTTTGCACATGAAGAAAAGCTGTGGATATTTCAAAATAGCATGGCATCAAGTTCTGGTTTTCTAAAAGGCAGATTTTCTAAAAAGCAGAGGGAAGAGAATGGGTAGGTGTGGCATCATGGAAGCAATGACATGTATGCAGGTGGTGTGTTTGTATGTATGCAAGGAGCTATTCCCCAAGGTGCCTGCCTTGCCTGACTGTATGTCTGATATAATTCCCTTAAGGCTGACCTCGACTTCCAGCACAGAACATTGCAGGATTGCCACTGTAGCTGACATATTCCGTGCATCTAAGTGTCTTGCTTGCAGAGAAATTTGCTAAGTCTGTTCTTACTGTGAGGACGTTCCCAACTCTTTCAATTATTAAAAAGATATATTGCTTTCCTCATCCTTAGATCATCCTTTGGCCCATGCAGGACTGCTATTACTTGACTTTCTAAATTTAGCAATATTAAGCATCTCAAAAAATTAGTTTAGTGTCCTACAAAACTGACATTCAGAAAGAGAAAAAAAAAAATTCTCTTCTTCATAATAGTTTATGTTCAAAGTGCTTTCATTTGATGAAAAATGTTTTCTTCTAAACCATTAAAAGGAATGGAAAGTATGCCAGACCGCCTCACTAAAACAAGTTGGCACAGAAAACTACATGAAGAGAGAGAAGCGGGGGGGGAAACCCAAATATGTGGAGCATTACTACTACTGGACTGAGAAACAGCACCACTTCACACCAAGAAATTTACTGGACCTTGACAAAGGACACAGACAATTGGCAGTATTTTAGGTCTTAATGCAGAATTGCTGCTTTAATGATGGCTGACTGAAAACTGAGCATTGATGTAGAGGTGATATATGAGCAGGGCTTTTTTGGGTCTACATTTGATTTTGAAATAACATAGCTTTAAATCTAAATCCAAGGAAAAACGCAATGGGAATTGGATATACATATTTAAGCTGCCATCTTCTCCTTTGTAACTGGCAGGTGGTATGATAAGTGAGATCCTTTTAATCTGTGTATATGTAAACAAACTTAATGTCTTTTTGGTTAATAAATATTGCACATGTGTGTTGCAATGACATTACTTCATGGGCTCTCACCTCTTTTCTTTGGTTTATGAATTTACAGCACAATATCCCCACAGGATAAATATGGCATTATCTCTTTTTCTACTTTGGTACCCACCTGTGTTGTGTCTGCTGGGCTCTTGGAATACCCTGGAAACCTTCTGCCATGCAAAATCTAGTAGGATAAACATGAATCACTTCCTCTTTGCTGCTTTCCTGGTACTTTGTTGTTAGTCCCCAGGCACTAGTTTTGAAACCTTCCTGGAAGACATTGTTATTTCTGAATCTGTTTTGGTCTGGCTGTACTCTGTGTCCTTGGAGACCGCCTCAGACTTTTTTCCTAATCTGCTGGTTAACCACACAGTGCATGAGCTGGTAGGTGCCAGGGCTCCCATTTGCAGTACATGTGGTACCTCCACCTGAAATGCTGGGCATTGAGGGCAGGGGACATGCATGTGCTGGCCACACTCTTCATTTTGGGTGATGATTGCTGGCAAGTCTGTCCTCCATATAACATATGGAGCTGGGTCATGTCCTCAGGCTCGGGAACTGATGTGTATTGTGAGTGCATCCCTGTGCCAGAAAATTCTTCTCTCCTGGAAAGGTAACCACTTTTTCTGAGCATGTACTTTTTTCCCCTCTAATTACCCTCAGCCCTTTCAACAATACTGCTGGGAGTCTTTCCTTGCCTTTGGACCTGCACTTAGTAGGGAAGCAATTTAAACCATCCAAGCATGAGATGTAGCATAAGCAGCATCTGCTCTCTCCTAATTTGACACCTGCAATGCATCTGCAGTAGCCCAAGGGGCTGTGTTCACACTGTCATGCTGTGGTAGGGGAAGACCAGCTCTTCAGTGAGTACTTGTCCACATGCTTCTCATGTTCTTCTCCCAGTGGTGATGCTCCACTGCGACTTGAAGCCACTCTCTTTCTACCTAGTTCCTGGGAATTTACTTGGCTTCTTTACCATGTTTCCAGTCATGGAATTGAGTCTTCAAATGATAGTATTTGAGTTTTCTCTGTGGCCTGTAATTTTCTCCTACTTGTCCCAAGATTGCTTACTAGGGCTTTGTATTTAGCATCAAAATAACATGGCTTCTACAGTGCTTTCCATCTTTTGGGGTCCAAGTAGGTCAGGAAAGATGGTAACATTTAGGTACCACACTCTCAGGTGTTAGGAATAAGTAATTAATAGGTCTGTAATGCTTAGCTGTGGTTAAATAGCTAGCTTGCAGGTGATCCCTCAAAGGATTCAAGTGATGAATGCAGGAGTTTAGGTGGCACCCTGATGTTGTGGAGTCAAAAGTGACTCTAATTTCTCTGTGGACATGCAAATGGTTAATTCTTAAATGCCAGTAGATGGCTCCCAAGAGCATTGTCTATAGGATATTTTCCCAACGCACGCGAAGCAGGATTTTGGCGCACTGATCACCAGCCTCCTGTGCTCCAATTTCAGCATCAGCTGAAATTTGCACAGCATCAGGACATCTGTCTCCAGGCTGGTGGCGTCGTCCTGTGGCCACAAGGCAACACAGATACCGCATGCTCTATGGGGAGAAGTCCGATTTCCCGGTGACATGGGAATGGTGGTGAGGACGAGTGGCCTACAAGTGAGGCAATAGGTTGAGATTCTGAAATAACAATTGTGTTGTGTTGTGGAATAACATAGCTGGTTATACATCAATGATGCTGGCTGAGTGGAGGTGATCAGAGCAGGTGGAAACCCTTCAGAGTCTCTCTGTGCTGGCCAGCAGGATCTGACTGCTTGTTACTTTTGTTGAATGCCTCCAAAAATGAGGCCCCTGATTTCTCTTCCAATAATAGAGATGATAAATAATTGTTATAACTGCCTCCTTATTATAAATACCTCCAAATGGATTTTTTTTTCCACAGAAATTCTAATTAAGTTTTACATTAATTCTAAGTGTGCAGCCTGCTTTTACCAGCAGAAGAGCCTTCTGGGAATCTCTGTTCTGTTGCAGCTTTGAAGGCCTGGTTCTAGTCCATTTTCTGAGACCTGTCCTCCTTGGGACTATTATTCTGTTTGACTCCCTCATCAAATGTCATGAGAACTCTTTCACGTTCCACGATTTAAAATCCTTAATAAGATTTGTGTTTTTGAAGGCAAATGTGGTTCCCTGGGAAATCTGTGGCGACAGTCTCTTTTGGCATTCGGGGAATTCTCTGTCAGCTGAAGTCAATCAGGAATACCATCACAAAGGACTTTATTTGTGCATGGGAAATCTGAGGGCAGAGCTATGCTGATATTCATGAACTGGATAGCAGTTTCCTCATGGGTAGCTGTCTTTCAGTCTGGCTCCTGTGTCCTAAACTGCCAAGGAGATGCCAGCTCAGAGCACAGGACTGCTTGGTCAGAACAAACAGAGGGAACAAGGGAAGGAGTTGAGGCTGAAGCATAGGGAGTTTAAGGGAAGAGGGCTGTGTCTGCCAGGTCTGTAAAGAAGGATTTTTCTGTTTTTTTTCTGAAAATGATGTGAAGATTGGTGTGAATAAACTGCCTGGGGCAGTTTTAGTTCTAATGCTGTGCAGTGCTTGAAGCAAAAGGCTCTTTCTCTTTACCTGTGGTTCCTAAACACTATTATTCTCTAAACCTGAAAAGAGTATGGAGAAGAGGAAGGGAGCCAGAAGCAAACTGTTTCTTGGAGGAGAACCCCAGTCACTTATTACTACAAATCTCTGTTAGAAGATGTCATAGCTGTGCTGATGTGCCCATATTGCTGCTTTTTTTTTTCTTCCTGTAGCATCATCATCATGGCTGATGGTAGGTTATCAGCAAGGAGCACCATGAAGCCATGCCACACTGCACATATATCTTTGGTATAGAGTCAAAAGACACACATCTTTCTCTGGCACATAGGCAATACTGCATTAGCTGAGCAAACATCTGGAATGGATTGGTGCCATATAACTGTGTACAACACTTTAGGAATATGATGCACACGGGTGAAAATCAGCACTGTGAGTTATGGAGGCTGTGAGGTTACTCAGATGCTGCTCTGGCCTTCCAAGTGAGGAATTTCTCCAGTCTTCATGTGTACTTGGAGGGCATGTTTACATATTTTTGTTCTTATATATGCATTTGAACATATATATGTCTTGGGTGTTTAATACAGACAGTGCACCCAGAATGAAGAGGCATGATTTCCTGTTACAATGCAAATAGTGCATTGGATAAAAGGCATTATTTACCTTTGTTTAGTGGTAAGTAATGGCTGGAAATCTGATAAGTTTATGTGATGGTTTAATGAATTTTCTTGTGTAATGTATTAGCCTTCAGCAGAAGTTTGGCTGCTGCTTCCTTACAGGACTGCAGCTCAATGTATGATTTAGGTACATTATTTCTGAAATAAACCGGCCACTTGAGGGCAATTATCTTGTGTGCAGTGTCTTTTTTACATATAGTATTTTTCACCACAGCGTGAGGAGTGAAACTGAAGATAGGAGCTAAAGAGAAACAAAAAGCACTAGGTAAACCAGCACCTAATTAGCCTTCCTCATGTAGGTTTACTTGTTTTTCAGTATGTCTGCACAGCCTTCTGGTGGTTGTAGCACTTTCCTTTGGTAAATAGTCTGGTCCCAAGGAGTGAAATAGTCCTGAGGTTTTCGGTCAACTTCTATCGCTGCCATGTATTGTGGGGCAGAGACCATGAGCACTGCTGTTCTGGGATCCAGAGGAAGGCTGAGAAATTCACTGTCCAGAAATTGCCCTCTCTCTTACTACCTAATGCATCTTCCTTCAGGAAATACAGGATCAAGGGAGCTGGCTGGATTGCTCTGGGTGCTTTGCAGCCAACTTTATTATTTCATTCTCAATTTTGATGGTGGCACTGCCTGTCAAAAGAGAGTCCGGTTCCTCAAACTGTATTGAAGTGGTGGGAGCACAACTGAAGTTCTTGCCATCATCTTCAGATGCCTGCAGTAGAGCATGGTGCATGAAAACTCAGCCAGTTCTGTGCTGAAAACCCTGCCTGTTTGGAGGCAGTGCTGTACAGTAGCTGAGAACATTGCCTAAAGTGACCAAAGCTTTTTAGAAAAAAACAAATAGAATAAGTTGGCAGGGGAAGAGGGGCATTTGTTTGGTTTTTTTTTGTGTTTGTTTTACTTACACATTTAAATACATCACTGATGCCTCTGCTCATGTAAATAAGTAACCCCACCCCATGCTATACTCACTGGATATCAGCTTGTTAATAGAACATCTTATCACAAAAATCTGACCTGCAATGGCAGGGATTTACAGTAATAAATAAATTTAGTGGCCATCTTGGAGATGCGTGCAATTAAGTTGTCTGTGGTCATTGTGGTTCATTGGTTTAGTAAGCACAGTGTGTTCATCTATGCTGTGTTCAGCTCTTTTGGCTTTGGTGTAAGCTGCTTTTCGAATTCTTCTTTACAGATATGGAGATGGCACATAAGAAATGAATATTTCAATTATTTATCTGCAATGAAAACAAACTGTAAACTGTTGCTTATATCTGCCTTACCGTATCTGAAATGAGCTCTAAACAAAAACAGAACAAGTCCAGATCTCTGAGAAACTGTCTTGATGAATAGCTCAATACAATCATAAACCCATCAGACTTGACGTACTACTCTTGGTTATATAAATCTTCTAGTTACTATAGTGAAAAGGTTATGGATGACTGCTAGCTCTTGCAGATCAGTGGATTTTTTCCTTACATCTAAGTGCACCTTACAGGTTGAGATCTAAGATTATAAAAAAGCAGTTCAGCCCTATATTTGTTACCATATATGAATCTGATGCATTAATGACAGATCAAGCTTACTGAGTAGAAGTCAGTGCTAATTTAGCCAGGGTGAGAACTTCAAACCTGGTGATGGTGTTCTTGCTACATTAAAGGATAAGTGCCTAATTTTGAAGTATTTGTAGTTGATTGAACTGCTTTGATTAAACCATTTGATTGAACTCTTGCATAGGAATAGATATGTATGTACGTATGAAATTCCTAAACTACTGTGGGTCTCAAAAGGATAATTCCTCATGTCTTGTGATTCTACAAGTCTGGGATTTGTTGTCAGAGGAAATTGTTGCAGGGGAAGGCACCACTCAGTGCAGGGCTGGGCCAAGGATAGATCTGAAGAGCAGGCAATGAGGTGGAACAAGTTACCCTTCATTTGGGATGCATGGATTTCTGTGAATGACCCTGACTAGAGAAGAGTAACCTGCCAGTCTATGCACTTGTGTACAACTCCCAGAGGAGATGGTAGCAGTGACAGGAGACCCTGTTAGAGGAAAATGAGCATAAGCCTTTTCCACACAGCATTGCTGCAAGTTATCAGTGGCATATTAAAGAATAAGCACTCTGAACTTGGTTACAGTCATTATTTTTATAGAGCTGCCATTTTCCCTCAATCATGTTTGCTTGGGTATCCCCATTAGGTGAAGTGACGAACTAAGGAGAAAATAGCTTACAAAACACACAGCTCTGATGCTATGGTTTCTGTAATTTGTGGAATTCAATAATCTCTGAAGATTACTAGAAGGATGAACTATGGCTGTTGAGCATTTTTAAATTTGTAGATCTCCATTGTTTTAGCAGAAATTATCTCTGTAATGCAGGAATAAAAAACTAAGTTATCATAATTACCCTGATTGACCTTAGGATAGAAAAGATCTTCCTAAATCTGATTCTTAATACCAAGTTATTAAGCAGCACAAATACGATCTGGATCAAGTGTCAAATTAAGCAGAACGGAGTGGAATTTATGTTGGGATTGTGCCAGCTGTGAATGAAAAGACAATACCTAATCCAGCATAAGTATGTTAGAAATGAGATTCCCCTTCAGTTTTTAAGTTTTTTTTTTTTTTTTTTTTCTTTTAGAACATGCTTGTGTGGAATAAGTTTGCCATAGCTCAGCACTTTGCTTATGGATTTGATCCAACAGAAATTGCCTTAAAACCAAATGCTCTGCTATACAGAAGAGTGGCCTTGGTCAGAAGCTCTGATCAAGACTGTTTAGTCAAAGCAATGTCCTTGTGGGAAGAGCTGTGCTGTCGTCAGTTTTCAGAGGGATTTTCATCTTCTCTTGCCAGTTGTGGGAGTGCAGGAAGTCAGGGGGTTTGTCAGCAGGGTTGCACCACTTGTATTCTTTAACTGGGTTTCTCACAATTAGTGACAACAGGTTCCTCTCCCTGCCTAAGGCTGTTGGGCAGGCATTGCCCGTGGCTTATTTTGCTTACAGTGATAGTTCTAGCCTGTGGTCTTGCAAGCACATCTAAGTGCTTGCAGGAGCTGTGGATACAGTTTGGTTGTCCCTCCCTCAAATGTATGTAGCTAAGCTTAATTAATTCAATTAAACCTCAGCCTTCCAAACTTGGAATTGGAGAACAGGGAGGGCTGGAAAAGAGTGAAGTGATTTTACAAGTACTTGGCACCACCATGTGCTCTGAGCTTCTGTGTGAACATAAAGCTGAAAGCCCCTGCTCCATACTGCCAGCCTTATCCTAACGATTTGTGCCACTGTAGTAGATCCTGGACTGCTGTTGCTGCTAGTACAGAAATTATGGAGTCATGTTGCTAAGCCTGCCCCTTCCCTTGCAATGGCAAGCTTCCCACTTAGGGACAAAAGTTCGTTCAAATCAATGATCTCTCAAGAATATGGACTGAGCACCCTTATGAGTTTGTGCTGTGCTTGTGACACGCTCGATTCCCAAAGCCTTCCGTGATGTCATAGAAAAGTATTTTTGATATGCCAGAGGCATGGATCAACTTCTCCAAGAAAAAAAAAACACTGTGAAAGCAAGCTGCTCTCATTTGTCTGTGAGGTGCATTTGCAAAGTAGGTATGCGATGTTGAATTTGCTTTATTTTAGTGTGACAAAAAAGCACCTTTTTGACAAGTCATTTATATGGGGGATAACTTCTGCATCCTAATGTCGGCAAGGTTAAAATTATTGCTGTTTTTAGCTATAAAAGAAAACTGTAAAGCTAATCATACAAGGGCATTTTATGTTGGTTTCGTTTCTCAAAAAACCTCATCCTTTTCCAAATAACACAAATACATATATTGCAGAACTTCAGTTTCCAAAATAGGCTCTCGTCTTAGATTTGGAGAGATGAGGTTTGGCTGGGAGCAGGGAGAAAGAGCAGCTATATTTTGTTTCTACGGGATGTATTTATAGCTGTTTATGAATGTAACTGCATTCCCATAGTTTAAAAAAGGCTCGCTGAACAAGATATACAATGTATCTCCTTATTTGAATGAGCTTTTAAAAAACTTCTGCCATACTCCTCTTTTTGCTGGTTTTCCTCAGGAAACATGGCTTAAGAGATCATGCTCTATGCTTGTCTGCACATCTGCATACATCTCCTTTTACTCTTCTCAGTGCTTTCACTGTTTTTACCCAAATTTGACAGAAGTTCTAAAGATAATTAGTTCTTCTGAGCCTACAAAACTGCATGACTCATGGAACTAAGTAGAGGAGATATATTGCTCATGTCCACATTGACATACAGGCATCAACTTAACTATTACTGGACAGCAGAGATGAGCAGAGGAGAGTGATGTTATGAATGGCCTGAAAGTGGAGGCAAATCTGTGCCTCGAGCATAGACAGTGTTAGACAGAGTGTCTGTGGAATCCTGATTGATAGGAAACAAACCAGTTTTCATTAGTTTTGCTTCTCAAGGAACTTTTGTGCTGCTGAGAGTTATTAGTAACAATATGTCAACAGATCCCATAACCATTTATTCAGCAAATTAATGTTTTTATGTCTGCATGGATCTGGAAAAATTAGCACTGTATTTAAAACATGTTTATATCTTTAGCTCATGTTTTCTGATGAAGTTTCTTGTGTTTGTCCTCAAAAGAGCTATACAGCGCTGTTGGGGGTTGGATCTGTTTCTTTTGTGTTTGTGGAATTTTTTCCTGATGGTTTTGCTAGGTAACTAATTGCTGGGTACTTTATGGATACTTGACTTAAACAAAGGAGGCAGCAGGTTTCTCCTGGGGGGAACAGCAGTGAACAGCAGTTTGGTCTGAGGACACCGCTCCGAAAGGACTGGAGTACCAGGGGACCCTGCTTGTTTTCTCTCTCTTCACTGGATTTCTCTCCAGAGTAAGGCTGAACTCATTTTCGTCACCATCGGACTTTCCTACAGGACTATTTTCACTTCATAGAACTGCATTTATTGCTCAAGGAGGATTTCATCTGGGCTGCTTTCAACACCTTGATACCCAGGGTGTCAGGTCACATCCCTGACTCTGTCAGGGCATTTTCTGAGGTTTTGTTGTTTCTTTGTTTTTGCTTGTCTCTTAGTGCTATTACATTTGTATTTGTCTTTGCTTTGTCTAATATTCCTAGTAAAGAACTGTTATTCCCACTCCCAAATCTTTGCCTGAGAGCCTCCAATTGCAAAATTATAATAATCTGAGGGAGGGGGTTTACATTCTCTACTCAAAGGGAGATTCCAGCTTTTGCTGGCAGGTACCTGTCTTTCAAACCAAGACAAGCGCCTTATGCGAAGACACAATATATATGAGTTTCCAGACTAACTGCACCCTAAAGAAATTCAGTTCAGCAAAAAAAAAGAAAAGCCCATATAATTTTTATGAAAAATATAATTTATTTTTTCTCTGGAAAGTGAGTATAATGAAAAAAATCTGGATTAATTTTAATCATCAGAGTGTAATTCCATACTGAGCAGAGATACATATAGAATGTCACAGTAGGTTTCCGTCACCCAGGGACTTGCTTCTTCCCCTTCCTTTTCAACTCCTCCAATAAAACCAAGCATCACCTCCCAGAAATAGATCCAAAGAGCAGGTTTTTGAATATGCAACAGCCACCCCAAGACCAGGGATAAGATTGCAAGAACTGGAGAGGCTGCATGGCAAACAATCCAGTCTCTAGTCCCCTCCTGTGATTTGGCATAGCCAGCACAGAGATACAAAAATATGGGTTGTTCTCCCAGTATTCTTTCCAGTGCTGTAACAGAAATTACACAGTTACCTACTGCTAATTTGAGCAATAGGGAGTTTAATCACTTGCTGCCTGCATAAAAAATCTAGCAAGATGAATTTTACTACTTTTTAAGACTTACTGGGACACCAACGAGTATTCATAGTTTCTCATTTTAAAACCAAAAAGGTAAAAGCTTGTTCCAGAAATAGAAACCTGATAGTACACAAATCGAGCACTCAATTCCCCAGCCCCTTCTGTTTTCATTTCCTGAAATTCCTTTAATATGAAAGTGTTTGCCTTCTTTACACACAGAAAGGCATCCCATTTTCATCTTGCTGGGTGCTGATACTGCATTCCTGTCTGTCTGCTGAGTTATTGTCTGGATTAATATTCATTAATTATGTTGCCTCAATGAGGCTGTGCTTGGTAAACAGCTTCTGGAGGACGTTACACATTTTCCTGTGGATGGAGTTTAGCGTCCAGAAGATTAAAATGTTAGGCTACGGGTATAATCCAAATCCAACAAATGCTAACCTTCCTTAGATGCTTTATAGGAAGGATAAGAGGAAGGGAAGAGAAAGAAACTATAGAATTGCTTTCACATCTATAGCAGGGACTGGCCTGTTGTGCTGAATGGCCAGTGCAGACCAGCCCACGGTGTCTGGTACTGATCAGTTATGAATAAAGGGAAGCATACCAAAACAACCTTTTCCTACTACAACTCAAAACTCTAAGATATGTTTTTTAATGCTATTCATGTTCATTTGCATAATCAGTTTTTCTGAAACTGTTTCAGGCATTAAGATGCATCTGACAGGCCTCTTTCCTCCCTGCAACTGTAAATCCCTCTGGTGAACTAATCATTATAAATTAAAATCCAGGATGTGGGCTTGGTTGATGCATTGTACTTAGCAAGACAGGTACAAATAGACTGAGAAGAAAAACTTGCTCTGAGTCTCTCTATGTTCCTATACCCAAAGGGGTTTGCTTTAAAGAAGATTATGAATGTTTTAGGATTATCTTAAGGTCATATGTAAGCAATTAAGAAACCATGAGCAGAGGAAAGTTGGGGTTTTGTAGCACAAATGTTGATTGACAGTAATCTTTAAAAACAATAAAAGGTCTTGAAGATGATGAAAGTTCAAGCCAAACTTTCCTTCTCAAGTGGAAGACAACTCAGTAGGCAGCCCTTGTTAGTATGAGTATGACTTCTCGCATGACAGTACAAGTTTACTTTGTAGCACTTGGAATCCAGGGATTTTAATGTCTACCCATAATTTAATGACTGTTAGAGGTATTTACTTTTTTTTTTTTATGGAGAGAGAATGCTGCCTAGATCTTGCGTGGTTAAATTGCCTTTGTCCATTTAGTAGGCAGAGCGTGTTTTTTTGGTGTTGTTTTTTTTTTTTTTTTTTTAAATATGCAAATTGTATTTCTTTATTTGTTTAAAACAAAGCCCAGATATAAGCTTAGTTGTACTTTTAAGTCTTCTTTTAAAGTGTTTAGAAGTACTAGCAGTAGTTAAAAGTAGCAGTACTTGTCAAAGTACTTTTATTTTCCTTTTCTTCAAATGTATCTCTTGAAAGATAGCTGCTGCTGGGAAGTTGCGACCAAACTCTTGGAAAAGTTAATACCTTGCTCCATGTTTGAAACTGTTGGTGCATTGTTTGCTCCTGTGTCAGCTAGCCTCCTTCCAAACAGCAGTAGTCATAACTCTGTAAAATTCACTCAAAATTAGGCAAGCATTTCAAGCTGTGCTCAAGGATTCTGTATTGTCATTTGCTGCATTTGATTTTTCAAGTGTACCAGAAGTGAGACTACTCACAGAACAAACCTTTTGTCAGTAGCTGCCCTGGGGAAATGAGTTTCTGTAAGAAAAAGGACCTGAACAGGCCACCTCCCATTCTTTCATGCACAAGCTCTGAGTAAGAAAAGAGAGATGTCAGGAAAGCTCTCTGCTTACCCTGAAGAAAGGGCAACAGCTAACCACTGACAATCTTCATTTTAATACAATATATACACATAGTATTACTTATATTCAGCATGCATATGAAGCAGCATCTTATTTGAGCTTTGTCCCATGGAGTGGTGTATGCTGTGTTGTACAGCCTTCCTTTGTGCTCTGATTTTAGGAAAAGGTAGGAACTACTTTCACTTAAACCATGCAAGAGATGCTCAGCAGAATGCTGGATAGTCTGGATTTACAGGTAATGTGTTTGTGTTAGTAAGGGTTTGAGAAAACAAGGTAAGACAGGTAGGGTGAATGTTTCTGCTGGTCAAGAGGCCTTGTTCTGGGGAGGCAACTTGTAGGGAAGGCAAGCATTGATCCTGAGCAGCTACAACAGGGGGAAGCCTGCTCCGGTGAACTAGCCTGTATATGTAAGAGATTAGGCTTTTCATTGGACTTGGTTTCATTGTACAACTTTTCTATGATTGCTGAAATTGCTTCACCAGTTTGGCATCACTGCAAATTTTAAAAAGAGGTGACCTTGTTGTTCCATAGCTTTAGACACCCGTCATGCTGCTTAATGAGAAAGTGGTATCTTATGTTATTTACTTTTCTCTAAATTTTTTTTTTACTTCAGTTCAAAAACCCTTCCATATTTGTAGTGGTTCTTGTGAACCTTAATGACTGAGGAAGAGTAGATGGGAAAACACCCAGAAAGTTTCACGTTTGCATTTTTTAGGCCTGGAAGTGAGCAGAGTTTCAGGTGTAACTTTGCAGGTAGAAGATACTTGAAAAGGGACTTACTCAATTCACCCACTTAAGAGACCACAGGACTTGACCTGTAGAACTTTAGCATGTTTATTGCTTTTGATGTCAGGAGTATGCTTCACAGGTATTATAAAGCCTAGCATAAATGTCCAAACTAAGCTTTCCTTAAGGAGAGGGTAAATTTAATATTCATTTTATGTTAACAATTAAATTCCTTAGGCAATTGGGTCAATTGCTGATCTTTTTTTTTTATGTCCTTTTTTTCACTAGTAGCAAAAGAGTGAATTTTTCAATTATTTCTTGATCAAACTAAAATGAATGGAAATACATAAACAGAGTAAAAATATATCAAGAGAGTTATGATGGATTACTCTTCTGAGGAGCCAGTTGGGAAATAGCAGCAGAACCTAAGCTATAGTTAGTTCTGCTGAAACTAATGTTCATCAACTAATGTTGATGCCGTTTTAAAACAAAACAAAACCCAAACCAAAACAAACCCCTAAACAAAACAACAACAAAAATCCAAAATAAAACAACTAAAACCAAACAACAAAACAACAATAAAAACATAAAAAAAACCACCCCTAAAACAAAACAAAAAACCCCCAGGAAAACAAAACCAAAACCCTACTCCATTAATGAGCTCATCAGGACAAGGACTTGTTATCCATGTGTTAATCTCCTTCAGAAGTAGTTTACATAGCTAAGATGCTTCCTAGTTAAGGCCAACTATGTTAAGGATCTTTTGTGGCTGCAGTTTAGGATGTAACAACTCCTCACAGTTTATGTTTGAAGTGTCTAAAGCTATTTAGCTTTTGTGGGCAGATCCATTAACCCACACACCATTGTGCCCAAGTAACAATAACAGAAACTTAAAACTTTCTTCTGACAATGAAATTCTTTTTCTAATGCAAACAAAACATTTTACAGATAAACTGAGTGCAACCAAAGTTGTGTTTATTCTCTACAGTAGTGCATATACTTGAACATAAACCCTACAGAAAATTAACTATGCAATGCCATTTCATAGTTGCAAATAAAATTGTGCTTGCAACCCAGTTGGCTGTTTTTTAGAAAGCTAGATCTCAGTTCAGTTAGACTATCAGGATAAGAGTCTATCTGCATGATCTCATCTTCTCAAAATAATACGGAGGAAAAACTTAAGTAATGGTGAGGGTGAGGATATGTATCCGCTGGGATCCTTTCCAGAATAAAACATTCATTACTTTTTGCTTTGAACTGAGTTTCAGAAATGAACACCAATCTTCAGTAATAGTGTGAGTGCCTGCATAGAGTAAGCATCATAGATAAGTGACTCTGTGGCTGGAACAGATGGAACCTTTTACAACACCAGCTGAAACAAGGCGGGAACTGAGGATAACACTGCTTTTGCAGGCCTAGAAAGAAGGAAAGCACTCTTCTTTTGCTTCTGTAGAAGAGGGACTATTGTGTTCTCTATCATGTCCCTCTCAGGCTCCACTTGAACTCCCAAAGGATTGTTTGGCAGTATAGAAGCTTTGGTTTATTTAATAGAGAAGGACCTTTCTTCTTCTTTGCCAATAATGTTTTGATCTTAACTGGGATTGAGAAGTGCTTCATTCATTACGACTGCTTGGCAGTGACATAAAGACATCCAGTGTTTAGCAGGTCTTCTGAATGTACATTGCTTGGAAAGAAAGCTGTGCTTCATGTATAAACATCTCTTAGTCCTGTGATGCCTGGACAGCTGTGTGCGTGTTCAAGCTTCATCCCTTAATGTACCTCTTCACAAAACTCAACTTGTACCACTTATGAAAGGTGGAATTGCTTTTCTTTGACCATGCCTCTTGGATCTTGTACTCAGTTTTGTTCCATTGTTGGTTTTTTTTGATGATGTTGGGAGCTGTAAACAGCACTAAGAATGGCGAGGAACACATCTACTGTGGTTCCTAGTTTTATGTCTGAGCTCAATGGAGCAGGCTATTCTTGATGGGTCCATAAAACATTTAGTGTATTTGGGTCACTGTCAGAAGTAGATAAAAAATAAAAAGCTAACAAAGTGTTTGTTCATATTTTGTTTTCATGTGTAGAGAGACAGATCTATACCGTGGTACTGTCTGCTTTTGCCAGTCCAGGCAGTAGGATGTTACTTGGTGCACTATGCTCTGGTCACTTAACAGTCATTTCTAGAAACAGATATTAAATAGCCCAAATATAATTAACATGATTCCATTTCTGGAAACCTCTTTTCTACCCTTGTTCAGGGCTTGCTGAAGGTGAAAGTCACTGTCTTGGCAAGTGACATTAAGTAGCTGTGTCACATTTTGAGAAGCTGCAGTTGTTCATTGTTGTCAAGTGGTGCATCCTATCAACATGTGGCCCCCTTCTTCCTCTTCTACTGGCAGCTCTCAAATGTTCTAAACATCAGGGACTTTATTTGAGCCTACTACCTCGATGGGATTACAAAAGAGAGAGTATTGTGCATGTCCTCTCTGCACTTAAATGCACCTCCCTATGTATCATACTAACCATTTCTAATTTATAAATGTGGGAAAATATATAATTTGTCATTTCTTCATACTTTTTCCAAGGCTGCATTTAATTCTGTATAGAATTGCAGATCCATCTTGAGGGAGGGAATATGATACAGTATCTTTTCTGAGAGAATTACATGGAATTACCTGGAGGCTGCCTGCACAAGTACCTGCATGAAGCACTGCTGTCTGCTTCCTGGCAAGGGCATGTGCTTCTAAGGCATGGTGCTCCACTTGCAATGTGCCTGATCCACAAAGGATGCTTTAGCACACTGATGGACTGGACTTCTCAAATGGCTTGGAGTTAATTTCTAAACCATGTTGGCAATTGTGAGCACCCGAGGCAGAGGGTATTGAAAACCTGGGTGATTTTTGACAGGTGCCATGTTTCATGGAGCAGTGCTTGTTTGTGGGTGCTAAAAAGTGACATGGGTATCATGTATGCCTAGGGTCTGCTGACTTTCAGATTTTGGCTAAATCTTCTCTACAATTTTGCAGCTTCTTAAACCATACTAATGCCAGCTTTGAATTATGCTCCAAGGTTTCTCTCTTCCTGCCTCTCACCCTTGGTGTGAGATTTTATTTTGGCACAATTTTGGATTAAGTGACATTTCCTTGCAAGTTCTAAAATAGTAGTCATTTCCTTTGAAGGAATGTCGTCAGGATGTTTCACAGAAATTGGTAAATCTAATGACCTTTGATTAAAGCCAGCAGCTGTATGATAATACAGGCAAAGACAACTTTGAAGATTGATTCAGAACCCAGGCATTTAGAAACCATTTTCAACATTTCAGCCTACACAGATTACTAAATAAAGGACTTCAACAAGTGAGACAATATTTTTGTTTGTAAAAGTGGGCACTTAGTACAGTGGCGTGATGAATTAAGGACAGCAGGAATACATCAGAGTATACTTTCCCACACATCCTGTACATTTTCATCCCCTTGTAATTATTTTCTCTTCGCAGCTATTTCCAGATTGTTACCATCTGTAGCTGTGACACTTTTCGAAGAAAATTAATTTAATCAATTCTGTTTCTGTGATTTTTTATTATTGGTGTCATTGCTTCAAATCTAAAACCTTCTAACTTGGCTTGAATTCTTCAAACCTCTTATATTGTGCAACCAATAAACACCTTTTTTTTTTTTCAAAAACCTGAATTTTTGTTTGTTTGCTCTTATGACTTTAGATAGGGTCCCTAACAGACAACGGTCAAGTCCTCTGGTGATATTCCAATAAAAAGATGAGCAGTTTTGCAAATTAAAGAGATTGGGAACCAAGGAGGCAGCTATTTTATAGCTGTTTTTGAAAGTTATGCACTGGACAATGGGAAAAATAGCTGGATTGTAAACATGTATTGTATGACTGAGACAGGCTTTGGGGCTGACTAAATTGAATTCTTTCAAGACAAAGGTAGTTTGAGAAACCATCCTTTGAAAATCCAGTCATGTTGTTGTAGTTACCTCCTTAAGAAATGCTAAAGCATCTTGCTTCCATTGAATTCAAGGGAATTGGAGTCCATTAGCACATTCAGGGCTCTTGATAGAAATTATCTAGACAACCAGAAAGTACAGATTTTTAAAAAAACAATATAATACACACCATTTGAAATGTGTCTATCTACAATGAATTTTTCTATGCTGTGTTACACTAAAAACTAGACTCCAAATAATTTTTGAATAATTTTTAAAATAACTTTTGAAAATGCCAATTCACAGAAAGCAGCAGGGGTTACACTCTTTTTTAGTGAAGGCTAAGAAAAGACTGCTTCTAATGAAATAAAAATGTCAGTAATTTTGAAAATTGTTTCAAAATGATGTGAACATTTAGAATAAAATAAGGGGGAAACATTTATTGGGAAAGATGAAAAAAGAATTAGTGACAATTTTCCAGTAATGCTGTTTCGTTGACAAAAATGGTGTGGGGACTATTTAAAAGACAAATGTGTATTGGGTGTGTGGGGAGGGAAAACCTTCTCTGTGATGCAGAGCTGAGTTGTGTGATTGCTTTGCTTGCTGATGCATGTAGCATAATACCTTTAGAGATGTATTATTATATATCTGAGTTAAACGTATCTAGCTGCCTGTTGTACTGTGGTTTTCTAAGCCTGTCTAAGCCACTACTAAGCGAGTAGCTCACATGCAAGCTCTGGATTGCAAAGAATTCCAGATTTTTGTGAACTTCCATTTTTGGGCTGGATGAACATCCTTGTGTATTTGCAATTTCCCACAAGAGGTTTCCTGTACGTGCTGGTATCTGTTGGAGGAGGTAAAAATGGGTTGACACTTATTCCAGAAGTACGGTATGAGCACCAGAAGATTTTCAGCCACTGCAAGCAGTTGTCTGATGGGTAAAGCAAAACAAGACATCCCCTTACATAAAGATATGACATAGCAGATGTCATCTGCTATGATAGGTTATGTACTTTATGTATCGCGTACGATGTACCATCCTCCTACAAAGCAGCCTGCCTGGTAGGAGTGCATGTTGGTTTTGTCCCATGGGGATATTCAAAGTAATGGCTTCAATGTGTGGGAGACGATAATGGGGAGGGCAAGGATAGGATGCCTTGGGAAAGCACCACTGTTTAGCTTGGGGAGAGAAACTGGAACAACTTCCCATGGCCCCTTGCTCTCCCATGTGAATGAAGGGTTGTCTGTCAAGTACTGTTCACACCCTGCTTCCAGATTGTACCATGTTCCCTGTTCCCTCATTGGTTCTCTCCGATCGAGCCCTCCCACCTGATTCTCTTATTGGTTTAGCCCATGTCACTCCACTTCAACTCATCCCCTAGTCCCTTTCCTCATTGGACAGTTTGTACCCTGACCCCCTCCTACCTTCCCCCTGTTATATACTCTGGATCCTCCCCTGTTCTGGGCTCTTCACCTCTGGTTTCCCTTTGGTAAAGGTTGTTCTCCTGCTTACTCCTACTCCTGTTCTGCCTTCCTGGATTTCCGATACCATTACCCCACCTGGAGCCTCAGACCTACCCTCAATAAACCTCTCCGGATCAGCTATGCAAAGAGTCTTCTTGTTCCTTCTGGTGAGGCTGATATTACAACATCCAGGCTCGGGCGTCTAGTGGGCTGGGGGAGTTGCCGGCGCTGCTCAGAGCGGAGACGATCCCAGGGTTGCAGGCACCCTGAAAGCACCTGCCCGGGGAAGCTACACAAAGCCACCCGCATCAGTGACAGGTGAGCATTAAATATTCAGGTCAGGTTGTTATATTTGTAGTGGTTGTACATGTAAAAGTAAACCACAAAAGCAAAGAGTGAAGTGATTTACAGAGAAAGCCTTGTGATGTTCTCAGCAGCTTCAGTGATGAAGCCATCGCAGCAGGTTAAAACAGCAGCTACAATTAGAAGTGTATTGGTGTCATCTTGAAAAAAATAAAGACAAAAGGAGAGGCCTAGGAGGAAACATAAGGAGGTAGCTCTTTGGCTGCTATGAAGGGGGAAATGTGTACCTGTAAAATTTAGTGAAAGTTGTTGTCTTGTTGATTTCAGTGGGAAGGAAGATCATCCTCAAGATCAGGCAGTTAACATTGGCACCAAAACGGTTTGAATGATGAGCCTTCCTGTAAGTGGTGAATGTAGAATGGCTGGCTAATGATTAATGCATATTTCATATTAATAAATCATATCAATTGTTATCTTCTTCTCTCCCTTTGTGTTTTATTTCTCTCTGTATATCAAAAGCACTCTATATAGGTCTGAAACCAAAACAATATCTGAGAAGAGGCTATTATGCTTAGGTCCAAAAAACATTAAAGAAGATTTGACAAAAATTTCATATTCCTTGTAAAACTACCAATCTGAATTAGGTAGATATTTGAGATTACTGAGAGTGTTGGACTACAATGTAGATGTTCACCAGTCTGGTTTTCACCCATGTGGCTTCCATATTTCATGTTGTTACATGTCATTGTGTTATTTATGGCCATTAATTGCTATGAATATGACTCATGTATTCCAAGGGGACATAAAATGGAGGTAGATATTAAAAAAAATTAATCCTAAATAAATAAATAAAAGAAATATAGAATGTGAGCATATTTTTCACAATTCTTCTGAAACTGTAATGAAATTAACAGAAAAAGCCAGGACAAAAGTAGAAGAGGTATTTTCGAACAGATAATGTGAAATTGAACAGAGTGATAAGATACCTGAATAAAGTCTGAGGATTTGTCTATTCATCCAATCCCTGAATCAGGGGAATGCTTTAGCATGTCCTTGTCCCTTAAACTGTGAGGGTGGAATGTGAGCAAACCCTTCATATATTCCTTTGTTTTGGAAGTTCAGCATCTGCTAAGTACTCTTAAAACTCATAAAAGCACAAGGGATGCCTTTTGGAAAAAAGGAGGGTAAGGTAGTTGCCATGTTAGCCTGCAGTGACTTCAGATTTGTTCCTGTTTGTCCTCAACCTCCTGAGGAAAACTTTGCAAAGTGATTACGCTCTTTCCTGCTTGTACCAACAGTGGGTAAATACCCCTGTGTTGGGGGTTGGATCTGTTTCTTTTGTGTTTGTGGAATTTTTTCCTGGTGGTTTGCTAGGTAACTAATTGCTGGGTACTTTATGGATACTTGACTTAAACAAAGGAGGCAGCAGGTTTCTCCTGGGGGGAACAGCAGTGAACAGCAGTTTGGTCCGAGGACACCGCTCCGAAAGGACTGGAGTACCAGGGGACCCTGCTTGTTTTCTCTCTCTCTCTACTGGATTTCTCTCCAGAGGAAGACTGAACACATTTTTTGTCACCATCGGACTTTCCTACAGGACTATTTCACTTCATAGAACTGCATTTACTGCTCAAGGAGGATTTCATCTGGACTGCTTTCAACACCCTGATACCCAGGGTGTCAGGTCACATCCCTGACTCTGTCAGGGCATTTTCTGAGGTTTTGTTGTTTCTTTGTTTTTGCTTGTCTCTTAGTGCTATTACATTTCTATTTGTCTTTGCTTTGCCTAATATTCCTAGTAAAGAACTGTTATTCCCACTCCCAAATCTTTGCCTGAGAGCCTCCAATTGCAAAATTATAATAATCTGAGGGAGGGGGTTTACATTCTCTATTCAAAGGGAGATTCCAGCTTTTGCTGGCAGGTACCTGTCTTTCAAACCAAGATACCCTGCCTTCGTCCCTCAAGTATTTTGAAGATGATTGTTGGGCACCAGGTAGTTGACACTTATGATCTTGAAAGTTATTTCCTGATATCAACTACCATGGTAACACTCAAAAAAACTGGTTTTCATCAGAAAAACATTCCAGTGTACTGCAAAATATGCACAGTCTGCAAGCTGTTCCTTGTGTCCAACTTTACACAAAGTTCAGATACTCACATTATTAAGACCCACTTACCTGAGTAGAGTGTTGCAGAACTAAGTCTTTAGTTCACTCCTAACATTTGCAGCTGCTTTGTTTTTCAGTTGTGTACAGCTCCTTTTAGTGGCTATCTCCAACTGCCTATGAGTTTCAGGCATGAAGTCTACAAAATCTGTAAACTAAGATTCTAATAAGAAAGAGGCAGATTAGAGTGTCTGATGTAGAATATAATTTCACCACATTTTCCTACTCCTTTAATAAGGAAAGGTGTTGTTGTGGAACCTGAAGCCCAGGCCACATTATAGATTTTAAAGTGATTAATTTTTTTGGTGTTTTTTTTTTTTCCTCCCGTTTCTGTGATGGCAAATATGGAGATTCGATCTCCAGCAGTCCTATTAATTCTAATTCTATAAAAAAAATTAGGAAAGCTTTTTTCAAAGGTAGTTAATGATAAAACAGATGAAAATAAGTAAACTGTGGCTATTTCCTAGACATCTGATTCATTAAAGGAATATCCAGATTTGGAAGTTCAAGAGGAAAATTTCAAAGGGTAATAAGAATTCCATGGAAAAACAAAGTCTATTGTCTGAATAGTTTTCCCTGTGTCCTTTAAGCTCTCACTTCTCACAAGGTGTCTCCCATTCAAGGCCAAATAACACTTCATTCTTATTAATCTTTGTGAAGATTGCAACTGGAGGAAGAAAAACTGTGTCTTTAAAACAGCGAAGACCTATTTTATTCATAGTGGTGAAGTATTATTAGATAAAGTAATTTAGATTTTTCACTGCTGACTTTTTCCTCATTTTGCCTCTTGGCAATACGTTGACTACTGAACTTACCTTGTTGAAGGTGGTACTGAGGTGGTCTTGTGCATGTAGCAAAGTACCAGTCATGTCTTGAGGCTGATAGAGAGTGGTGGGATACTTTTTTTAGTAATGGTGATGATGATCTCAGCAAATTTATGATTTTACTGACACTGTTCAATATCACTTCTCTATCATCCAGAAGAAGGGGTATTATATAATCTACAAGTAGACTTTTTTTTTTGTTCATCTTACTTTTTTCCTTGTTGGCTCTGAAGTCAACCTTCAAGTTCTTAGTATCAATTAATCTAATTAATTTGTGCTACTGAACTTTATATGGTTTTACTACTTTCAAAATAGATGTTATTGTAAATGTGTTCTGGGAAAGAAATCAGCACGCTGAATTATTTGTTGCAAATGAATTATACAATAAGCAACCTACTTTCTATTGTTTGCAGACCAAGCCTGTCATCTCTGTGTAGGTTGTAAGCAATAGGTGCATCTGTTTTGGTCTATGGATTATCCATGACGGGTTCACTTTAGCAAGAAAATGCTTGTTATATATAATAGATTATCCAGTTCATATTAATTCTCTCCCCATTTCCTCATTGGGTGACTGAAACTTTTCTTGAAGAAATGAGTATTTTTGAAATAATCATGAGCCAGAAATATTTTGCAAATGACCTGGCAATTATCTGTACATAATGAATAATACAACTCAGTGAATAATATCAGAGCTAACTTGTTTAATGACCTAGTTCTGAATTAGTTCACTATTTGACCAGATCTACTTACTTTATCCAACTACTATGGAATGCAGATTGGTACTCTTTTCTCCATCACTGGCACCACTGATGCTGACAGAAGTCTAATTCCCTGATCAGGGATGTAAATGATGAGAAGCATGTTCTCTGCATGCAACTGACAAACGAGTGTAACCACACTCCATACTGGATATTGCATTTATGCTCCTTTAGTGCAGTAATGACAGGTGAGACTGGCTCAAATCTTGCCCTAATATCACAGTGTTATCCCAGAGCTCAGTTAGGTAGACTACTTTACATGCAGTGTTAATTTAAAAGAACATGAACAAATATCCCAAAAGGTTTTGGTCTGTTAGGTACTAGTTCTTATTGACTAAAGTGCTGACATGGCACACGGATGACCCACCAGATTCTATCTGACCCACAAGTTAACATTTGAGAGTTGAAGAATTTGAAGTTGTCTACTTTCTTGGCAGTTACCCCACAAGACTGAGATTTTAGAAAGCTTCTTGGTGAGAAAAACTTAAGCAATGGTTATATGAGAAGTGCCTGTCATGAAAAGTCTTCAAGATTTTGGCTCGGTGGTCAGAAAACAAACCCGTATCCTGTGAGTTTAGCAACTCTGTCATGAATTATCTCAGTTTGTTTAACACAGTTTTCAAAGGTGTGCTTTTTGTTAATACTGTGTATGGTAAGTGCTACAATGTTCCTGACAGCTTGAATAAGAAGTGATGAACACAGTGAATAAGCTCCATCAAGTAAGGCCAGGAATTATATCTGTTCTAGTAATGTCATCTTGTCTTAATGCTGCATTACTTGGCACTATACCTAGATCACATTTCATAGCTTTCTTTGCCTCTTCAATCCCTGCCCCCAGTTAGATTGTCTTCTGACACCTACATTTCTGTCACATTTCTGTGTTTCTCTTGGTAGGATCCAAGGGAATAGCAGAGCTGTTGAGGTATGAGATAGATGATCAAGTTATAGCATTTCTCAAGTTTGTTCCTTGTCAAAGCTTTATCTTTTGGAGATTTGCAATAGATCTGCTTCTCTTTATGCTTTCTTTTTTTTTTTATTCATCATTTCTTGGCAAGTCACTTGTTTTCCAGTGAAAGCTGTTGCCTTTACTGTAAATGACCATTCAGAACTTTGAACACCACAAGAACAATGTGTCTGTTTGGCTAGAAAACATGAGCTTGGGGATAATCTTCTACCTCTTCTCGTACAAAAAGATCTGTTAATGAGCCAGCACATTACTCAAGTGCTGGCAGCAGATAGCCTGCATTTTAGAATGAGATCTAACTTTAAAAATATCCATCAACTCGAAAATGTGTCAGGTAACTGTACCTCATGGCAAATGAAAGTCCAGTTTGCTAGGTCATGAAGAATTAATTCTTTTAACAAAGATTGTTCTGTAATTTCTATAGGTTTGTTGTTTTTTTTTTTTTTTAACACAAAATAAAATCTCTTGTGGCTTTCCTGCATTACTCTTCCAAATACTATGGGTAGAATGGAAAAAATCAATTTGGTTCTATCTTTTGTGAACTATAATATAATTTTTTTTTATCTTCCAAATGGACTAGGTCTGAATATTAGCAGAATCAAATATAGTTTCAGCTGGCCTCCCTGCTTATTTTTGCATGTGTGTATGGCAGGAGCACAGGCTGTGATATAAAACTGAAGAAACTTTCCACAATTTATGTGATCCCCTGGCTGTGAGCTAATTTCACTTTGTAGATCTTATCTGCTGATACGGGGCTGTTTTAAGGTACCTGTCAGTGCAGGGAGCTATTTAAATAAATGCATTTCTTTGTTTAGGCAAATCACAGGACAGAAGTAGCTTGTAGAGTTTGGTACATATTTCAGAATTAGCATCTTCATTTGATTCATATCCACAGTTGCACATGAACATCTCCATATGACTGTCCCTGCTGACTGGGATAAGGACAGTAGAGAATCCACAGGAACTACAGTGGTTTTCTTTTGGAATTTGGGCAATATTTTTCCTAATTTAAGTAAACTGTCTTGATTTTTGCTGGTTTTAGTAATGGGTATCATATTTCAGATAAGTTGCCTAACTCAGCTCCATACGCATTCTATGACAAGAACATTTTCCTTTTGTAAAGAGCCACATGAGGGGCAGAAGAGTCATGGAGGAATCCTCAGGGAATTACTCTGAATTTTCTTAATTTCTAAATTACTCCACATTTTCATTTTCAGATACAACTGAATGAGACAGTGCTCTCATTCAGGTACCAAATGAAATGGTGATCCAAGCAAGGCTGAGATGCAGTCCCAGAAATCAGGAGGACACTTTAATGGCATGTTATGCAGCTTTTCCTTCACAGTTTAGCCCATCTCCATCTGTTGTGAAGGTAAAGCCAGAAGTGCTTCTGTAACTGAAATGGAGTTCCTCTTCCCCTACCACTGAGCTGTGTCGCTCATATACATCCATGTAGTACAGGTTCTGCCACCCCAGAAAGAGATTCACCGTTTGTGTTGGCAGCCAGAAGGAGTCCGCGCTTCCACTGACAATTCAAATGCATCTTCTGGTTGGAGAACCTCCCAGCACAGCTGAAAGAGACATCGTTTATCTGAGCTGAAATCCTGTCCTCTTTGAATACAACTGTTCTCTGACTGTTGGGAAGTCCTTGCTGTTTTGGCATTTTTCCTGGTGTTTTTATGGTACTTGTTTTAACATACTGCCTATTTTTCATTCTGGGACAGCGCTCAAAAATGTTCCCATAAACGCCATTTTAACTGAGTGAATGCTGCTTTTTATCATTGAATTGCTAAAGGCATTTCTGGTGTTTTTCCAGACCATTGCTTTAGTTTGTTGATATTGAAACCAATTTGAGCACAGGCACAATGGGTTAACATTTTCCTGCTTGTTGGTGTAGTGATTGATTGTTTGTCCAGGTTGTGAGATCATCCTGTAGCAGGGAACAGAATACAGACATTTTATAAAAAGACGGGTCTTACATAAAGACCTGCACATTTATGAGAGGAGCATTCTAGGGGACAGAGAGGAAAGAGAGAGAAAACCAGAAAAACTATGGATGATGAAATACAATGTAACAGGATTAACATTCATTTTCCCATTTCATGCCCTCCACAATTTTTCACTGTGCAGCTTCTTGTTACATGGGAAAGGCCTCTGTTCGAGTTGCCTTGATAAGGGTTGCGCAACTTTCAATGCACTCAGCTGGGATAGAGTCCAGGAGCCTTGAGGAGGGGGTGGTAGGAAAGGAGGCAGTGCACACCCATGTTGTACTATGAACAGAGTAGCATTGAACCATTGAATGATTCATTGCAATTCCTGCTTTTACAAGTGAGAACTAAATGGCAACAGTCTTATCTTTGGTCCCTTTAATTTAATCTTCTTTCCAGATTAGCTGGACTGAACAGTTATAGAGTCACAGAATGGCTTGGGTTGGAAGAAATCTTAAAGAACATTGAGTTCCACCCCCCTGCCACAGGCAGTGACACCTTCTGTCAGACCAGGCAAACAAAAGGATGCAACATTCTCTCCTCTGACCCTCTCTTAGAGGTGCCTGGGTAGCACAGGAGTCCCCTTGCTTCACAGTGGGATCCTGTCAGTGAAATTAGTCCAGTGAGATTAGGAACAGCAAGACTGGTCCCTGAAAGCTGTAATTCACACCAGAGTTGCCTTCAACCCCAAGGGCTACTGAGATTTTCTTACAATCTACTATATGGAAACCCTCATCACAAAAATCCCTCTTTGTTTTTCAACCAGGTCAAGCAGATATTTTAACTATAAACTACCAGTGGCAGTACTGGTATAATAGAGCACTAGCATCCCTTTCTCTGTGGCAGTTTCTCAGCACAAATGATTCTGTGTGGTTGTGGTCACATATTTGATTGACTTGGTTCCCAAGCTGATGTTCACAGTGCTGTATTCATGTTCAGATGGCTGTGACATGCTGCCTGAATGCACTGATGCTGACAGTGAATGTGAGGAGAACCAGACAGTTGACAGCATCTCCATTTTCCAGAGCTGATGTAGGATGATCTATCACAAGATGTTAGGCCACAGCCTGTCATTTATACAGCTACACCTGTAATGTAGGTAAAATAAGCAGAAATGAGAGAGAAGTGACAAGAGGGGAGAAAAAGAAGAGGGGAGGCGGCAGTATTTTGCACAAACATATCTTATTAAATAAAGACTATGTTCAATCTACATCTCAGGCCTACCTGCTATTTCTATGGGTCAGATCAGCCTTGACAGCCCATCCTTGCCTGCTGTTTGGGGAAATGTGTCCATCCAGGGGCAGACATTGGAGATCTTTTGGGCTGGTCCTGTGCCCCATACATCATGGCTGTCAGGGAAGCCTTTCTCACTGCTGCTTGGAATGCACAAGCATCAGTCAGAAATGCAGAGGATTAAAAACAAAATCTCTTGTGTCACTGTGCCTCTCCCAATGACCCTTTGGAGTGTCCTGGCTGGCTGTGGCACATCTGACAGCGGGGGACACTCTCCCGATCTTCAGGGATGTCAGGAAGGCAGCTAAGGCTTTCACCTTGGTGGGTGAGGCAATGGCATGATGAATGGCAGAAGGAGTGGACTTCAAGCGGAGGTAGAATCTGGCTTTATTGCAGGGTGAAAGTACACAGATCAACAAGCCAGGGGAGTCCCCAGCTGAAGACCCTAAGCTTACCAGTGTAACAACTTATAAAAGAGGGAGGTAACAGGGCAGGGGTTTGACAGGGAGCCAATGGGGAAACATGGGGGTATGGAAAGTGGGAAAACAGGCATCTGGGCAAATCAATAGGGGTAACTTGGGGGAGGGACCCCAGTGCCTGAACCAATCACTCGATGCCCTTGGTAGAAGTTTCTAGGGGGAAGGGATGGGCTGCTGGGTGACAACCCCTCACTGAGGAGGGGTTGAGGGAATGAAGGAATGACTCAGGGATTATAAATAAATCAAGGGGTGGGGGCAAGGGATTGACAGGAAGGAGGAGGGAGGAGGCAATGTGGGCAGAACCATTACAATAGGGGAAAACTGGGACAAACCAAGGTACAGAACTATTACAGTAAAAAACATATAAGAACACAACACAACACTCTTGAGTTAAATAACTGTATGCTCAAGCTGAGACCTGTAACAGCCTTGTATATAAGAGGTGTAGATGAGGGAGAACCTTAAGGATGCATTCAATGCTGCTATTGACCACCTAAGATGGATATGGGAATCTTCTGGAAGGAGATTAATAGGTGACTCAAGCCTCTCTTCGAGGTCAAGCATATAATCTCTGTGCAGTTACTATGGAGGTAGGTGTAACTGTGTGTTTACAGTTCTTTACCTGGATTTTTTCTTGGGAATCAACTACTGCTGTTCCTTGTTTTGCTGGCCTTCCCTGTTATTGGGGGTTGGATCTGTATCTTTTG
>WBNO01013680.1:342-70168 GCA_013400575.1 Peucedramus taeniatus
CCCAAACCACAGCCTGTTTTATTTTAGCAGGGCTATTTTCAACCCCAATGGCACAACAGAGGGTGAAATGACACGTCCTGATGGAGTTGCTGTGGCCAAAACCGTGAAATGACCTTCCTCCTCCCATCCCTGCTTGTCCCTGTTCCCATTCTTGCTCCTGGGAGAAGTTCCCATTACCTTCTTAGTGTTGGTTTTGGGGCTATCAAAATTTATAAATTTTATATATATATAATTGCTATAACATATAATATTAACTAATATTAGAATATTAATATTAATATATTAAATATTATCAACTGCTATAATTTCTGTGTTATTATTGTGTAGTACATTCTTAGTCTAGAAATGTCCCTCTAAGACAGTAGTACTGCTTGCTTTCTTTTCCTGCTGGAAAACATTGTTAAGTCAAAGGTCTCGTCTGCACTTGAGATGCATGAACTGGGACCAAATTTCCTACATAACTCAGAACAGAGAATTTCACCAAGTAGTTAATAGCAAAAAAAGAAGATATAGGATACAAATTACTGTGGCTTTGAGGAACTCTAGTTTACTCTTTCTTCTAAACACTAGGATACAGATTTCCAAGTGTCTGGACAGTGTCATGCCAGCATGCTTACCCCCCTCCTGAAGAGCAGTGCTGCTCAAGATTTGCTATTCTGCAAGTGCTTTGATGCAAAACAAGAATATGTTGAGGAGCAACATCTGATAAGTGCCAGACATCAACAGCAAACACAACTGTCCAGGCAGGACCGTGTTTGAATTCTGTACTGGGGTGCCCATTTGTCAGAGTCATACTTTGATCATCTGTTGCCTCAGTAGTGTTTTCTTCATGCACCAGTACTAATTGTCTTTAAGCTCTGCAATGGCCTTTGCTGACCCAGCTACTGCTCAGATGTCTTGGAGACAGACTGCATCACATAAAATGCCACAAAGCCCCCTCAAAAATCTCATTTAAAATCATCTAAAAGCCTGGTACAAGCATGAAGTCTTCTTAGGAATCCCTTCAGGACAGCAATCCTCAGGAGGATTACAGTAACCCACTTACTCAGCTATGCTAGACCATGGTACAGTGCTGTGCTAATCCTCATCCAGAGATAAACAACTCATGCCATGGGAATGATGTGATGCAAGTGCTCTGGCAAAATGCAGTAAAATAATGCTGCCAATGCATTATGGAGCCCAGTTATGGATCTGTCCTACAGATGCTTCTGAGGCAGAGCTGCTAACTACAGTGACTGACTTACATTAAACAACCTGCAGTCAGGCACCCAAAGAAGACCAGATCAGGAGCTCACTGATTTCTCTATGTTCATGGCCAGCATTCAAAGCCCAAATCTTCTGCTGCTGCCTCTTCTCAGCCTGTGACAGACTGACAAGTCCCAGTTATGATGTCCCAAGCAGAGCTGCCCAGGCACTGTAGCAGTACAGTCTCTTCTCATCATAGTGGGGCCAAGTCATTCTGCTCCCCCTGATAAACTTGAAAAATCTCACCCTCATTGTAATATTCAAAACATTTTCAGTTTTGTGGAGAAGGGTTTGCTGATATTTCAGAAATTTGAAGTGAACTGCTTTGTGGTCTTGAAACTAGGGAGCAGACGAGCTCATTAGAAAATGGGAAAGGTTTGCAAGGGAGTTGCAAAATGTCCATCTAACTCCTGTGGGCTTTTGCATTACAATTCAGAAGCTTAAATGAGGCCCTACCACAGATCTTGTGATATAAGGTGTCTTCCAGGAAGCCCATCTTCTCAGGAGTTTGAGCAAGAGCTGAGACCCTCAGGAGATAATACCAAAGGTAAAAACACAAATTTCTACTTCACAAGCTGAAAAATGTGGATAATAAGAAGCCTCACATTTCAGAACAGGCCACCTATCAAAAACAACCACCCTGAAATCTCACCTTTTGTTGTTGGTTTTGAAGGGTGTAGCTAAGGGCTTTTTATTGCTTGAACTTTGACCCCCAAGCACAGTGATTACCAATCAACTTCCCTGAATGCTACCTTGGGAAAGAAAAAATAAATGATTGTCTCATGTGGGATAAATTTGGCATGTACATCTAAAGATAATGCTTCCTGGTCTGTATATTGGAAGGCCAGGAACAGCCATACAATTAATGTAGCCTTTCTGGTCAAGCTGTGGTTGTGCTTTACAGCCCATAGCAGACCAGAGAGTCTGTCTCCTTCTTCTCACACTAACATCAGCATTTTGCCTGAGCGGGAGTAACAGGGCTCTTTCTCAGGCAGTGGCATCTCCTCTGGGGAAATCCCACCCATCTGTATCCTGTTCCTTGTGGCATGCTGGGTTTTGCTTTACAGTCTTCCCATCAGCTGGGAGCCAGCAATTTGTTGGACCCAGGTTAGCCCCTTTCAGCTGGGCATAAGGCAGATTAACAAATAATTAAAGATGCAATTGATGTTCTGTGGTAGAATTCAGTGTCCTTTCTTCCTCTTGTCTCAGCATTTTGTATGGAAAAAAATCTGTTAGAGATCTGGTAAGTCTATCCAGCATGTACAGATCTTTTGTGTTGCAATATTGCTACATTTCATCGACTCAAAGGCTTTGGAAGAACAGGATGCCTAAAATATTTTTACTTGGTGCAACAGACATAAAGTAAATATCGCAGTTGTAGAGTTTTTTTTTTTCCAAGTTCACTATCAGTTGGATGTGCTTTTTGCTAGGGATTTTTTTTCCTCTTAAGGGAACTATAAGGGAAGGAGAAAAAGGCCTGTTAAATAAACTTTTCTATTCAACTGTTTAATTGTCTGTGATTTCTCCTGGTGACAAAGCCACAGTGGGCTGGTTACAAACCCCATTATAAAGAGACAATTGTAAAGAGTCACCTTGGAAGTAATTAATCTTATCTAGGTCCTTAATTGTAAATTCATGAAATGATAATATGCTAAGCTTGAGGGTGTTTCATTTGCTGCTGAATACTGGTAATAGGATAGGATTTGCGACACCTTACTGATCTGTGTTTACAGAACGCCACCGAGCAGACAAGCTTAAGGGAAGGACCACACTTCCTTTAATTAGGGATATGCCAACTACCTTCTGATGGCCTGACAACAGGGAGGAAGGGACAGAGCTTGCTCCTTTTGATTCAGGGATACGGGCTGTGCAAAAGTCTCCATTTCATTAAAGACAGAAGATTTGCAGTCAATATCCTCCTCTTTGATATTCTTCCTCAAGAATTTCTGGAGGGAACAGAGCAGACTAAGGTGCCAACTCCTCCCTAGCCCTGGCCACACTTAGCTGTGTTCCTCCAGAAGGGAAGTGGACAAGGAATTAATGACTTTTTTCCTCACAGCATTACTTCTCTCCCAGCTCAGTTTCCCAAAGTGACTAATTTTCCAGCCACAACAATGCTAGTGCTGGCTCGAGGAGGGAATAAAACCGCAACAGCTCTGAACTTGTAACTGCACAAAGATGCTGTGATGCTGCAAGTCCCACTGCTGTGCCTATGAAGGCTGTGCCTGTTTCAGATGTGCTACGACAGAGGTGAGGAGCTCTTCAGGAGCAAGAGTAATTGCATTGCACACACGGGTGAGCCAAGCACACTGAGTGCAGCCCCAAAATACAAATCAGAAGCCATCGTTACTCTAACTACAATGTGGAGAGAGGCTGGCCGTCATTTCCAGCTGAAAAGTGGGGGTACTTGCAGTGTAAATCCATTCATACACACACATTCTCTCTCTCTCTCTCCCCTCCCTCTTCCAAGAAAGTAAATGCCACATCTTTTGTATTTCTTAAAATATCCTTTGTTATCATAACGAGGCCACTGACAGTAATCTCAAGTCAGCATCCTACCATGATTCTGGCAATTCAGCAGCATCCTCAGTGCTCCAAGGAATTGGAAAACACAAGCCTTGCGGAAAACACAACCATCAATGTGCAAAACAAACACATTTGATGTATCAGAACAGCAACAAAGAGCCTCTAGAGACTGCAGGGAAAGCACCTATTTGCTGGGGAGAGCAAACCCAGGGGACATAATGAGCTTGTGAGGCACGGTTCAGCTTCTTGGGATTCAGAAGGTAATTAAACAAGACAAAAGTCAGCAGAATAGCATATTACACCATGACTTTGTTAAAGTCATCAGCACTCACCCCCACTAAGGAATCTTCTTTTTCTCTCTACCCACAATCCCAGCATATTTTATTACCAAAACCCAGGGTCACTTCACATAAATGGAGAAGTTAATCTTAAAACTTCTTCAAAATACAACTTGGAATCTTTGACTTTCTGTGTGGGAAACATAGAGAGGAAATAAAAGAAAATCAAATAAGAAGGTTAGTCAGACAGTGAAATGAAATGAAACTACAGCTGCAAAACTTCATGGATTTTTATGTCTGGGGGAACCCAAAGCAACATTCTGGTCTCCTGCCAGCACAGGCAGCACAAAACCCCCCTACCATATGGTTCAATCAGTACATATCTGCCACAAGCTCTACTGAAACTGGGCCTGATACCTGCTGCCAACACAGCTCTATCCTGAGCTCAAAACAAGAGTTTATTTTGACAATAAATAAAAGAAAAGCCTACATTTGATTCCCATAATCTACTGATTGGAATGGGATTTATCTGACACTGAAGAGTATGCAGGGCTAAAGGGTTGCTTTCAATCCTATATGGTTATATACTTCCACATTTTAAGGTACTTGGAGATGGAGTTTTGGTAGGAGACTGTGTCCCCTCTCATTTGCTTTTTCATTTTCATTCATAGCTAAATATTATGTGACTGACAGTGGACAAACCCCACTATCATGAGAAGAAGTGATGGCATTTCCAAGCAGGCAGGGTACCTGGGCAGTGCAGCAGCATTTACTGCAAGTAACCAGAATGACTTAGCACAGGGAACAGCAGGCTCCCATGCTGCTCTGCAAGGCCAGCACCACATGGCCCAATACATCATCCCAGATGAGGCCAGACCCTCTTTGCAAGCTTACATTTCCAGAAAATGGAAAAGATCAAAGCTGTGGGAGTACTTTTAAATATAGAGAGGACTGCCTCGCTCTGTTCTGCTGCATGAGAGAGGGACTTTGTTAGAAAATTAATTGCTTTTATGTCAAGAGAGTGACTTCCACTGCCTCCACCCCACTTCCAGCTATGCTGACCTTCATCACACCTTGACTTTTTCAGCCCATCTGGCTATAAATTAGGACAGACATGTTACACCCTTTCCTTGTCCTGTAATGCACGTGAACATCTCAGCAGTGCTATTGGCACATAAAAGCTTTTGCCCTCTCTGTTTCCCTCCCTAGATAATGAGCCATCCATTAAGCAGGCAGATGCAGTTCTAACTGGTGATATATTATGTAATTTTGTGGGTGAATAACAGACAGATAGAACAGAACATGGCAGAAAAGCCAAACAAGGCAGAATGTCCAGAGCCCCAAGAGCTGCTCTTCCCTTTGTTACATCCTCACTGCTGGAGCACGCAAGAAAAGGTTTGCTCCCCACAACTGCTAAGCACCTGTACTGTATTTGACTAACTTTAAATAAGCCAAAGTCCAGTCTATCCCACCAGTGTCAAGTTTCTGCATCAACCAGTCCAGTCATAGGCTTCTCCTCTGGGAGTCCACCCAGACAAATAGAATTTTGTCTGAGATTTGTGTCTCATCAATCCCCCACTCTTAACTTCTAGCCAGTCAATATCTTCCCACTTACTTGATTTTTTTGATATAATGTCTGCTGTGTTTTTTGTGCTGTTCCTTAGCTTGTGCCTATATCCTCTAACAGACACTCACCACACAAAACTCATGCAACTAAGGCTGCAAACAATTCTTTTTCAGGCAGTAAATATTGCAGAGGCAGTCTTCTAAACAGGAAAACAGGAATCTTGGTGTCAGATGGGGAACGAGTGTTTAAAAAAAGGCAAGAAGTTAAAGCATTTTTCAGACCTCAATAAGTATGGGTAGAACAAACAGTCACAGTTTGTGATCCCAAACATTGCTTTGCCAAGTGCAGCTCTGTGATTTGTTCTAGATGTGGGTGCAAATTTAGCTCGAGTCTTTCCAGCCTTTTGATCTGAATGGCAAGTTTGGCCTTGAAATGAAAAGGTTGTGGGTTAAGTTTTGGGCAAACTGCTCCTGATCTTCTAGTTTTGTTGTTTTTGCTCCGGTTACTCACCCATCCCTACCCTAAAGCTGACATAAGCTTGGCTCACAGACCTCTCCTGTGGGATCCACCGGTAGCTGCAAGTCCTGCACACATTACACCTTACCTAATGAATAATTACCAGGGGGCTGGGACATTTCATTCTCCTGATAACAGCATTCACCTCAGGGAATGAAATAATGTTTCAAGGCTGGACACAAATGCATGTAATACAAAGATGTAATGGTTTACTCCACATGACAGTTATTGCAAAGCCCAGACACAACACCATGAAACAAGTAGGAGAAAAAGTGCCCTATGGGGCTAGACTCTGTATGTTAGCCTGAGAATATGCAGCCAAACTTGGTGGCAGAGCTACAGACACTTTTCTTCTTTGTACCCATTTCTTGATGTTTTAACTACAGTATTTTTCTTTTTAGTAGTTGAGTGTAAACCAAATTTCAGGCTGGGGAGCTCTGTTTGCACAGGCATGGCTGGGGTAGTAAAGGTCACCCAGATTTTCAAGTAGAAACTAGAAATCCAGCATGGATGTCCTCTCTCCAGCCAGGATCTACATCTCAATCTCCAGCCCCAGAAAATAGGTGTTCTCCTGAGATACTCATTCCAGAGAGCTGTTACACTGCTTCCTCTTCTGCAGCAAAAGTAGATATGAACATCTGCCCATTACATAGCCACAGACAGCCTTTATATCAAATGTGGCAGCATCTCCCTAGTCTCATTTTTTATTTCAGGCTGGTGAAAAAACACTTGGCTGATTGCACTGGACTCTACTTACCCACATGCCAGAGCTATGAAATCTCTCTTTGCCCCTACCCAGCCAACCAGCCAGTGCACGTGCACTGGGATGTACTGGGCCCAGCTTGGGGCTGGAGGGGCAGTTTGGTTCCCACTGTTCACTCCCACATTAGCCTCTCAGACAAAAATGCAGAGAAAAGACTGCCAAGTGGAAGAGGTCAGGGAGGCAGGAGCACACTTGTATAACCGGATTTGCAGTGACACTTCTCACCCACAGGCCAGCACACTGCTGCTGGTGATGCAGGGTTGGTTTCCCTCCTGCCAAACAAACCCAGATTTGCATTCAGTAACATACTGTACTCTTTGCTTCTAATTTCTTGCATGGCTGACTCCTTTGCCCACCGTGTTACAAGGGAATTTGAGTCCAAAATGTGAAAGAGCTCTCATGCAGGAGGCAGAATGATACTGGGGAAAATAATACAGGATCCTGTAAATAAAGATTACATGAGAGGAAGCATTCAGAAAAGGTGCTAAATTAATGTTATGGAAAACTTTAAATTTGGATGCAATTTAAATAGGAACATAGAATACAGAAGTGAATAAATTTTCCAACCTCTAAAAAGGATAGTCTATAAATAGACTTCTAAATCTATTAAAGGATCTTTTAAGACCCACTAAAACATTCAGCAAATACATCAAATTATATTTGTTCCTCAAACTCACCACCAAATGGCTACAGCCTTACCCCAATTTTTTCCTCTTTGAAAAACAATAGGAAACAAACTGGTTTATCTTACTGTACCTGCTGCAAATACCTTTATGGCAAGGTAATTGCTAAGAGCACTGTGTTGAACAATTCATTACTTTGTTACAGGAACATTTGTCATGCCCTTTGGAGATAGCAGAAGAGAATTCTCCCGTGACCTTTGAAAAATGAAATCAGTGGCATTACTCAGAAGCCAAATTCAAAGTTTAAAAACAGATTTAAGAAGGGTTTCCCATGCCTCCTGAAAAAGAGACAATCTGCACTTTCACCGGGAGTCTAGCTAGATTATTCCAGTCCTTTTAGACCATTAATGATGTGTGCCTAATGAGCACTTGGAGCAGTGATTCACTGATGAAAGCGCTGCAGGGCTCCCTGTCCTGTGCACAACTCTGTTCTCGTCATCACAGCAGTACAGGACATAACACTGTGGGCTGCCTGCACTGGAGAGAAGATCATGAGCTCGATTGTGTGCTACAAACAAAGGGAGAGCCATTATCAGACTCTGCCTTGCCAGGCTGCATGAAAAACCGCCTCTGCAAATTGCACAATGCCCCTGGATATTCCCAGCAGTGCTGTGGCAGGCCCACGGGGCTGGCGCTTGGACAGGGAGGAAGCCGGATCTCCTCCCTCCCACCTTCCCTCCCAGCATGGGAAAGCTCAGGAGAGCCCTTGTGTAGTCAAAAAAACCCCTCACTTATCTCCTGGGAAAGAGCTGTGCTGCTCTGGGGTGACATCTGACGCACAGCGTTGTGGTCATGGATCAGAGAGAAGTCAGCATGGTGGGAGCCTTGGGAAGCACCTAGAGAGGATAACAGGAGAGGTGTCACACCTGCTCTGCTTGAGTGTGTATCACATCTCTGTCCCTCATCCTGTGCTTGTCTTGTTCATGAGACAGTCCATCCCAGTTTTGATCAGTCCCATACATTACAACAGGAAAGCATCTGAAGGACAGGAGAATGCTGTAAACACAAAGCCTGTCTGTGCTGCAGAGCCCACCTCACACGGTGTGGAAGAAACTCAGTTTAACAACACAGAGAAGCTGGTGTGATATCTTGTTCCTTGCTGTTCATGGGTCGGGTGAGTACCTGTGCCTGCACCAAGGAGGGACAGGAAGAACGGCAGAGCTGGGGCAGAGGGAAGGGGCTGCTCGATTGCCTGAGAGGTACTGTGAAAATGCAGCATGAGGGTGAAATCTCCAAGGAGCACGAAATTCCCACTGGAACAGCAAATGGTGAGAATCCCAGCCGTTGTTCAGTGGGAAAGATTTCACCATGAGCGAATGTGACCACGATAAACAGCATGTGTGATGTACCCAGCTTCATTTCCCTTGCCTGAGAATCCATATGTTTGGAATGCTGCCCCCTCCACCTCCTCCTTCTCCTCTGCCTCCTCCTCCACTCTTGCTGGTGGCACCAGGGATTTATAAGGCAGGAGGGAGCATTTCCTAATATTGGTTGGGTGTAACTTTCCAGCATGACTGATTGTGCTATTAACTGTGGCAAGGGGAAGAGCACAAGTGAGCAGCATGGGAGAGCACTTCAAAACTTGGAGATGAATGATAAGTGATATTAAATAGTTCTATGTATGCAAAATAAATGTTTGAAGTTTGCAAGGCTATTGTTATAGACATTGCTGGTTTTATTAGAAAAAGGGAAAGTTATAGAGAAAAGTGAAGCATATGTAGAAAAAAATGAGATCTGTATAAGTTAGACAGAAACGATCTGGGACTTAATGGAGTCAGAGTTAAAAAAGAGTTTTAAATTAAAGACAGGGTAAGGGAGAGGTGAAGAATGCACCGTTTGGTCGGAGCTCTCAAACCTCTCTGTGAAGAAAAAGGACAGGACAGTAGGTACTGGAGATAAGTAGAAACAGAAAAAACAGGTCTCTGTAAATGAAGCCCTAATTAAGTAATATGCACATGCACACACACGCACAAAGCACACAAAAATAGCAGCTGGTCCGCAACCACTCTTAAAACCATTTTGGTAGAAATAGCAGTGATCTGAAAATAAGAGATGATGAACTAGAATGCTGGAATTCAAATAAGTATATGGGCAATCTATGTACCTGGGAAACTTTCTAGAAAAAAACTAATTAGTAGAATACAATTATACCAGGTTTAAACAGTATAAATGTCAGAACAGTTCATGCCAGAGAGAGAAAGACAAAAGTGACTCAGGTTCTCAGAAGAACTACATAGATTGAATATCAAACTAAATGTTTGGCTTTAAAAAGGGAAATCACATAGAAGTGATGAAATTCATTGAAATCAGTAGCTAAAACCAGTAAAGCACTTTTAGATGACATCAGATTGTTTAGAGATGCTATACAGACTCCTCATCAAATAAAAATTATTCAAAGCAGAAAGAAAAAGTAATCCAACATGATTAAACCATGTAACACTTCTGAGATATAAAAATAATTTCTTTAAAAGATAGGGAATTAAGGAAGATGCAAAAGAACACAGTCTGACTAAGTGGATGTGAAAGAACAATAAAGCACAAGAAAATGAAAAGCAACTCACTAAAAGCATAAAATGGAATGATGGGACACGCGGACAGAGAGTTAATGCGGTCCATGGATGAATAGGAGCACGTGAGAGAGGACATAGTAGAAAATCAAATTAAATTTGTTGTTTAGCTGCTCCCTCTGTAATGTTGGTTTACTCTTTAAGGAGGGTCAGTCTTATAGGGAACTTTCATGACACCTTCAACAGGACCAGGCTGAGGCCACTGTGACTTGGTCAGGATGTCCTGCCCCATTCCTTGTGTTAGTGCTGGTCCTTCCCTGATCCCATGGCTGAGGCACTGGAGACAGACCCAAGCAAGTCACTGAGGGTAAGGGCCACACTGCACACAGCCTGGAATTCCAGAGACTCCCCACCTCAGGGTTATGAACTACCAGCTTCATCAGGGAGAAGTCTGATCAGGATCTTCCAGGATCAAGGGGTGCGGAGAGGAAACCACCAGCTGGAATCTCAGCCCAGCACAAAACATCAACAGACCTGGGACTGTGTCTCCTTGCTAGAAAATGGTCAGGCATTGGAGGCACCCCAGGACTGTGCCCCAGCCATAGATGGGTGCACTGCTGCACACAACAGCCAGTAAATCTCACCCTGCTGAGCACAGAGCCAGCACAACCCATCAGATGTCCTCGCCAGGCTGTGTCTGGGTGGCACTCAGCAGGCAAGGAGGATGTGGATGTGACATTTCTGAGCTGTGTGGTTCAGAGACAAAGCAGGATGTCAGTTGGCCCACTGAAGTGATTCCTGGAGGCTGCTAAGAGCTGGTATCCTTTACAGAGATGGCACAAGGCTCTCCAAAGTAAAAAGAGAGATTTTGTGCTTTATCCAGACCCAAGAACAGAATTTGCTGAAATCAATCACAGAAATACAAATAGATGACTGTCACAATATCTGACATCCTAATACTAAATAAAAAACAAATTAAGATAATGAGCCATTGGTGATTGTCTCTTTTCCTGAAATTTGGTTATTTGGAATTTCCTAGCCATATGGATCTCCCAAACTGAGAAGTCAAATGGTTGATTTCTTTTCCAAGTGTCAACATGCTCTCTCTCAGGGCATTGCAGACTTTTCAGGGAAGTGTGGTTGGAAACACTGTCACCTTTCCATCCTAGCCAAGCTCCTGAGCCATGCTGGTACAGAGGGCAGGCAAGATCAGTGTTCAGATTTTTCTGAGTAAAGGTAGAAATTTAGCAAATGCTTTGGATGCACTGGGTGATTTATTCCTAGCATGTCTCCCTGAAACACCGCATGGTCCAGTCATGCCATATGGCCTAACAAACAAGCTTAAGGCTTAGGGTGTTGTTGCTTTTTTAATCAGACCTTAGGTCACCATCCATTGGGCCTTAGGCACTTTGAAGCTCATGCATATAATTAAATCCAGTTAAATAAAGGCTAAAATCCATCTTGTTTTTATACTGTGTTGAGTGCTGACCTGAAAAAAGCTAATGTTGTGTTTGTATTTTTCAATGAACTCCATAGTGGAGAACAAACCCATCCCATTTCTCATGCTGGGATTAATAAGTGACTCCTGGCTCATAAAACCTTTCAGCTTCCATTATGCCAATACATCCAATACACTGATTTCCAAATATTTTAGTCACTACTGCAGTGTCGGATCTGTCTCAGTCTCGAATGTGTCTATACCCATCACACCTCTGTGACTGACAGCTGCTATTTTGCCAAGAGTACAGACAGACAACTCTGGGCCAGAGAAGGGAATATGTATCCCACACCATGGCAGACACCCTCCAGCTCCTTGGAGTCCTTAGCTGCCGGCACAACCACTGCACCAACTTTTTTTTCCCATTTCCCCTCTAGCAAAAGACATGGGCCAAATCCCACTGGCATCTATGAGCATCTTACTATGGACATCACAAACCTTCTACTGACTTCAGCAAACTTGGTTCAAACCTAATGGCTTCTGCCAGCCTTCCTGTGTTCCTAGACTTTGCAGGGTAACTGCTAAGGACAGAAATAAATCCTTTGTTTACTCTGGTAACTGGAGAGCTGCTTTAACCTCTGGCTAAAAACAGGTGCATTTTCCTATCAGGTTCATGAGTCACTCGTCCCAGGAAAGAATGGTGAACTTGGAAAGCCCAGTGCTCAAGGATCAACAGGAAAGGATGACTTTTTAACTGAATGGTGGCAAATCTCATAATCTGGTTTTCCTGTGTGGCTTTTTTCTTTTTAAGTCATGTTAAGTCATTGGTTTAACACGCCTCAGTCCTGCTCCTTGCAAATTCCTGGTATTTTAGCATCACATCCAGTTTGGGATGGAAAACACTGCTGGTGTTTGACTCCCACAGGAAAGAGCAAGTGTAATGTGTGACTATATAAATGGTGCAAGCAATAATACCTCCGTAATAGATTTTGTGATTGGTCCAGCATAATCAGGTCTTTCAGCACAGGAACTTGTATCTCTTCTCCTTTTCACAGAAAACAGTATTGCTTCTCACACACCATCTGGTCAGGAACAGCCAAAGAATTCCTAAAAGGTGACCTTCAAGGTGACTTCTTTTTGATGAATTAAAAAAAAAAAACAAACAAAGCCAAACCTGCAATATCATTCCTTTCCAATTTTAACACCAGAAATTCAAGTCTTACCACCCTGTTTCCCACAACTGTAGACTTATGATGACATCCTGAGAAGCTGCTCAGGGGATATTTCTCCACTGCACAGTTAACTCATGTTCTGACTCAAATTAAAATCAGTGGCTCTTGCCATACAGAGAAGAGAAACTTCTGACAGGCCAGAGTGTGCTCCTAGTCCAGACCAGATTATGTGGTTGTCTGTAGAGTGCAGAACCTGGGACTGGACCTTACCTTTTTTCCCTGTGACTGCAGACAGGAAAATTAAATTAAAATAATTTAAATTCTGGTGATTCTCCAATGCACCTTCTGTAGCTCCTCTGTGGTAGCCAAGTGGCTGCAAAATAGGCACACAGCCTCTGAGCACCAGAGGCTCTGTGGCCACACACACACATTAGTACAGCATCATCAAGGTCACAGAAATATGGGCAGGTCTCTGCTTGAGATGGGACCAGGTTAACTGTGGAATAAAATCGAAGCATGGTGAGACAACTGATTTTTGTGCCACAGCTCTGATGGTTTTGCTAAAGATGACTCGCTATGTTAAGCATTATTGAAATAAGGGGAAGTCACCTGGTCCCTGCCTGGCAGGGATGTTCAAAAGAGTCCCCTCTTCATGTCTGTGTCCTTTGAGGACACAGTTCAGTGCATGAATGGTAAAGAGAAGAATCAACATTCTTGGCACTGTAAATTAAGTGGATAAGTATATCTTTGGTGTAATGGAGGAAAACATACATAAAGCCTTCTCAAGAGAGACATGCAGAAGAGCATGACCAAAGCATCTCTCCCTTTACAAAAATCAAAGGCTTTCTTTGTTTGATATAATAAGCCACAAATATTTCCAGTTCCTGCCCATCTCCACCCCATTCCTCCCTCTCCTCCTGCCCTTTCCCATTTCAGGTTGCTTGCAATGACACTGATACTACTTACAAAACCAGCAGAAAGTCAATTACTCACATTTATTATTGCAGGGCTAATTTTTAACCTCTTCCAGCTGCACAGGCAGCTGGCTCAGTAAAACCTGTTCCTCCAGGCAGCTATCAAGTGACAGCTTTCCATTTATGTCATGCACAATTTGGAGGATCCTGCAGCAAGCTGAGTCTCACAGAGCTGCACAATGTGCTCACCTCCCCATCCTGAGGCTACACTAGGAAAAAAGAAAAAGGCCAGTGGACTGCAGAAGCCACGTGTGCCCAGAGAGCTGCAGGAATGGATGTCATTCCTGACAGAGGGAAGGTGAGATGAGTGTAACACAAGTATCTGAGAACAGCAGCATTAATTTGGGTGTCACTGTGAGTCTTACAGGTCTGCCGGAAAGGTGCCAGTGCCACAGCCAGTGCTTATTCACCATGACCAAAGGCAGTGTCAACAGGTTCTTGGAGAGCAGAGCACTGGCCAGCATCCATCCTTGAGGTCTCCAAGGAGCAGAGCACTGGCCAGAGGAAGTCTAGGAGCTCTCTGGGGCTCAGACTTGGAGAAGCAGACACCAGCACACGCTACACTTGCTCCTTGCTATTAGAGAGGATCTGCAAAGCAGAACCAAACCCTGGTGGGACACTTACCTCAGTTGTTACTTGGTTCATGCAAGGATCCACAGCCTTGCAGTAGCATCACCTGACACCCAAGGCATAGGGACAAGTGTCATGTGGGGCCCCATAGTATGGGGTGAGCCAAAACAGAATAGATCCTGCTCCTCTCTCAGTGCCCAGCCATATGCTCTATCTGATCCAGCTAGCCCTGCAAACTCAGAAAAATGAGAAATAAAATAAAATCTATAAAAAGGGAGGAGCAGATATTTTCTAGCATAACAATTTAACCAGTTCATTCAAAGCATTCAAGGAGCACAATTCAAGGAGGTGTTATAAATGGTTGGAGAAGGTGACAAAGACCAGGATTGTGGGGGGAAAAATTATTTTCTGTCTGGTGATGGGTAGCTGCTAAAATGCCTTGCACTATGACAAGAGCCACACACCTCTAGGCTGTGTTGAGGGAACAGCCACTTGAAATTGCAGATATCTGAGCAAGACAGGCAGTGCCTGCCCTCTCCCTGGCTCCCTCCTTCAGCCTTCCTTGCAGTGGTACCCTGTGTCCCCACAGCCACAGGGCTGCACCAGGAGTAATGCTGGCACGGGGGAGAACAGATTAACACCGGATCCAAGTGTCTGTGTGCCATATGGCTGTGGCAGGAGTCTAACAGCAACAAGGAAGAAAGATTTATATCTTGCTGAGAAACATTTTATAAAGTGTGTGAAGGTTGTCAAGCCTCTTTCTGGAACTACATCCTATATACTTTTCATTTGAAAAGCAATTTTCTCCTTTTCACTTGAAGAAGAGGTATTACCAGAGATATGACCAGCTCTGAAAAACACCCCTAACTGAGGAAAGCCCCAAGTGTAAATATTTTTCCCATAGGTGTAGTTTAGAATAGAACAGGGCTTGGAAAGCATAAGAAAAGAAAATCAAAACAACCAGGTTGGTAATGCCTGTGAAGGCAATGAAGTCTCAGCCTCTAGCCCCTGCTTCCAGCAGCCAAGCTCATGCATGAGAGAAACTTTTCCAGCTAGATAAGTCCAGAAGGGCAGATTTTAACAATTAACCTGCCTAAACAACATTCCCAGATCTGCTAGAGACAAGTGTTTAAGAAGTCAAGAGCAAAATTCAGCAGAGTGGATGAAACAGAAGTGGCAATGGAACCATGCTCAGACATAAAAGTGACCATATGTTCAACTTAAAAATAATTATTCTGATCTCAGCTGTCCTCAATACCAATAGTAAGGAAGCTGGTTACGTTATTACTGGTGCCTTTAATGAGCGAAGAAATACAACTACTACTGAAAATATCTACTTCAGCAACAAAGTAGTAAAGGTTTCTCAGTTCTTCGCCACATTCCTGAGCCCTGAGGGATTAGCCCACCTTTAGGGCAGTCAGCATAGGATGCCCTGCATGAACAAACAGAATTATTTCTAGTTGTCAGCTTTGGGGCCAGTGCACTCTGTGGCCAGCTCAGCCTGTTTTGAGTCCATCTACCCCAGACACTACAAACCAAGTATGAGAACCCACTTCTGCTTCCATCACACTCTTAGTTAAGCCATCACCATCTCTCCTAATGACAGGGAAAGGGGACTAGTCAAAAGCAGGATGAAAGATGTCTCTGCCTTATGAACATTAGAGACTGAAAGTGCCAGAGAAGAGGAAGGTGATATTTTCACAGCAGAAGGACGTCAATAATACAGAAAAATGCACCCTGCAGCTCTTGTGGTACCCGTGCTATAACATGCATTTCTGGGCCAGCTAATAATAGCAGAGTATTGATAAACAGAGGGCTGGGACTAGGCTGGACAGTGAGTGGGGAATGTGATGACGACAAAGGAAAAGCTGATGTGGGAGGAAGCAGGAATTTATTAATATGAGAAAATTAGGAGCATGTAGTTAACTCCGCTATCAGCCGTCCACTTGCGAATGAAGGACATAAGTGGGCAGACCAGCCAAGGTGACAGCCTGGCTCCAGGAGACTTGGGGATTTCATTGCCACAGAGGTCAAGTGTCAGGTGTGGTTTGATGGGAGGAAATGGCTTTTGTTTCTACAGGGCTCAGTTTAACTCAAAGCAGCTTGAAACAGCACAGCCCCACACACCCCTCAGTCCACTGCTGGACTGCAGTGCAGACCAGCTGGATGCCCTGCAGTCTAGTCCCCAAGGAGGAGAGGGAAAACAGCTTTCTCACTGCCATATACTCCCAACCCTGCATGATGCCCAGGGCCAGGCTTTTACACAAGTTCTGATTTAACAGGATTCTCCACCTTCTGCAGAATCTGGGCCTTCAGAGTTTCCCCAGGGTGAGGCCATGGCAAAAAGAAGAGAGAAAAATCCAGCAGTAGGGAATCTCACCCCCAGCCAGAAGTGTCACAGTTTCTCTGCATGCCTGTTAAGTGTTCTTCCTGGGAAGTAAATTGCTAGTAAATAAAGACTTGATTTGTTTTTTTCCCAATCTTTTCAAGCACTTGGAATCTATGAAGAGAGAGGGGCTAATCTAGTTTTTGTAAGGAATTAGTGAAAACTTGTAGTTCTTGTTTACATCTCAGGTTCTGAGGAGCCAGTGCTGAGCCCAGACTCTGCACAGCCATCAGTGGGCCTCAAGCAGGTTGTGACTTAATCATTGGAGGGGAGAGAGGGTTGGAAAAAAAATCCCTTGTGGATTCCCAAAATGGCTGCTGACTGATCTGCTCCTGAGGTGACTAATAACAATTTGGACTTATTTGAATCTCTGTGGCTTTACTGGAAAGTTAACTTCCCTGCTGCCAGCATAAGGAGGCTCCTTCCCCTTGCTGGGTTCCAGGGAAGTACAGAAGTAGCTCAAAATAACAACTTACTTCAATGTTGTAAATGTCACAGCAATGGTCATGGAAGGGGGAAGTAGGGAATTTTATTTGATCTGTGCTGAAATGTCTTATCTAGACTGTGTTCAGATCTGGCAGCTCAAACAGGCCCCACAATAAATAGGGCCAAGATGAGAGAATAGAAACAGTGAAGTGGAGAAATTTAAGCCAGTCTCTGTCAAAGCATAATGCAACCTGGGCCTTAGTGCATCTCGCTCTTGCTCAGCTTTGCTAATTATCCTTCCTGGGTCAGTCAGCTGTTTGCTTGGCTTAAAAATATTATTTCCCTAGTGTCTGGTCAAAACCTATTATGCTTGTTCTCCAGGCTTCACAGAAGGCATTATCATCCTTCAAAACCTCCTGCATTCCTCCTTCATGCTCCTGTTCCTGTATCACATCATCTTCCGCCAGCCCAGAGGCATCAATTAGAGGATAATCCCAGGGCACTCATACGGTGCCATCAAGAAGCTGCCTTGTCACCTCCTCACACCACTTCCTCAGCACTCATTCCTGTGATGCCCATTTTGCTGGAAGGGAAGAGCAGGAAAACAAATGTGACCTGTGCTTCTCCAGGACCTGCTGCAACTACTTGCAGCAGCTCTTTCTGTCAAATTAGTAAAAGGAACTTGCAGAAAGGAGCCTGTTATTCCAGTTGTGCCAGCCACCTGATGACAGGAGCAATTGATCCCAAATGCAAATACAAATGTTACAAAATAAGCAAGAGTCAGTTGTCATTAAAAGAAGTTTACAACCAGAAAATTGCATTTTTTCCTTTCACAGTAACAAGTTTGAAAACAGAAATAAATTTGTAAGCTGAATCATCTGAAGGTGCTTAGTTTGCAGATTTCTCAAAACAATACCGGGATATTTTTAAAAGTTGGAGAAGAGGAATACAACCAAGCTGTCTCCTTCTACCCCTTTTCTAAGCATCCTTACTTGCATTATCAGCAGAGATATGGAAAACATAACATTCCGAGGAATTCAGTAAGCTCAGAAATGTTACACTTTTTCTATCAAGTTCCTTATTTTCCAACATGAATATTTTCAAGCGGGATAAAGAAAAAATTCTTACTTATTTTCCTTAAGAAACAAATAAATAAAGAAGCCACCCACAAATCATAACATGACAAGTCATCCTAATCATGGTTTCAAACTGAACATTTCATGTAAACCTAATGTCTAGTTTTGTGAAATTGCTCCTGAGAAAAGCTCTAAGCCACAAACAATTCAATTATAACACTTTCAAACCTGAAGTTCTCAGGATTCATACTGTTTTAAGACTTTTGCATTTTCCCCCTCCCTCATTTCCTACTTTACTACAGCAAATATTTCAGGGAAGTGTTTTAAATGGAAATAGAAATCTGCTTTCAGAGCTGACTGTTGTTTTCAAGTACACAGTAATGAGTAGGGAAAGAGAAAGATCTGTCTTCATTTTTTGGTAGCTTTGTCCTGAATCACAGAGAGCAGATGGGAAATTTCAAGCAGAATGATTTTTATGTCTGATTGAGAAACACACAGAACAAATGAGAGCAAAAGCCAAGTCTCCTGCATAGCAACTCCCTCCTATGGCAGTCCTCAAAATGGACCATGAAAAGCATCCCTGCCCTTGCAGGCCCCTCACAGATGGGAGAATTCAGAGCACTGCAATGACACTTCGTAGCTATATGCACGAAATTTATAGACCTGTCCTTTCCTTCATGGACAATCAAGGCTAGATGAACAGTAAAAGGCAAAGCTCTTTTTCACTCTATTAATATAAATGTAGCCAATTCTTTTTTTCTTGTGCAGAGACTCTGTGTTCCTGAACTCAGTGTGCAAATAAGACAGTGCAGTGTTATTCTGACTTGCTCTTTACCTCTTTCCAAGTGGCTATAATAGGGAATAAACATTTCTATGGGTACATCTTGCTCTACTCTCCAGTATTTCCTTCAATCCCTTTGCCAGGACTTACTTAAACAATTATTTCTACACTTATACAATCCTGGTGCTAACTGACTCACCTGTACCAATTACACCATTGTAAAGAGATTATCTCCATTTAATCCTTGTTGTCCTATAGATACAAATTAGAGCAGCATTTCAAATGCACACAAGCCAACTCAGCTTTTGTTTAACTTACAGTTTTCTTGCTTGTTTTTCTGTGGCCTCTCTTGCCTTTATGAATTCATTCCTACTGTTTCCGATGCCAAAACTCAAACACTGATCTACACCAAAAGAATTAATCTGTTGTTATCCTGTGCCTCCCCATATTTCCTTCTCCACCTGTGTCTGCTCTTTCACCAGATGCCCAGACTGCACCACCCTTTTAGGTGCAAATACCTCTGAGCAGCTCAGACACAGAACCACAGGTGGGTTTGTACCTATCCACTCAGAATAATCAGAGGCACCATGAGCTGCTGCTCTGCTGGACACCCATTCCAACCAGGGCATGGAGAGGAAATAATTATTCCACAATGGCAAGGCCTCTTTTGACTATTACTATTTCTTTTAAATTTGCATATTTAGGAAATAAAGACAATGGCCACAGCCTCTCTTCTGTAGCTCTTCCTCTTTCATACATGTCATACATTAGACTGCAAACTCTTTGCTCTGTGCAGTGTCTCTGTTCTCACTTTGACATGATGAAGTTCCAACCTTGATTTAGAGCCTTAGTGACATGATAGTAAATAACCAGTAAGAAATAAGCCATAATAAATTTCCCTCAATTACTGAACATACCTGAAACAAACAGGCTGCATAACAAGCACCCCTTGTGATTATGTGAAACTGGTGGATCTAATACTAGATTTCTCTAAGCCCCTCCAAGGCAACACCTGTGCTCCACCCACCAACTCTACTTTCAGAAAATAAAGGACAGTGAGTGAAAATGAAAGGGTTAATTTCTCTCTGTCTCTGGCTAACCCTTCCAGGCTATTCAGTTTCCTCTCAGACTTCAGCCCATCAGAGGCATTCGAGGTGAAGGATAGAATTACACACTGGGCATGTTTCCTGTACTTAGTGGGTGGATAGAGCACAACTTCCGCACTAATAATGTCAAGGTAATTAGGACATCCTGCAAAACCTGTAACAGGGAAGAAATAACCATTGTTTATTGTCATTTCTATTGCTGAGGTGGTGGGCTCCCCTCACAACTCTTCTTGCCTTTTGTTTTCAGCCTATCTCTACTTCAGCAGATACACAACTGGGCCAAATACAAGAACCCCAGCACTCACAAAATGGACTTGGGCTAAAATCTGATTTCTTTTTCCAGTATCATAATTTCTCCCAGCTCTGTCTAAGGGCCTGAAGCAGTCACTGAGACTGGCACCTCCATCCCTCATAAAGTCTCTGGGCCACTAGACAGCAGAAACACAACTCTGGCTCACTGGTGAATTAATTTATGAAGTGTGGTCAACTCCAACAACATGGATCAAGAGCACATCTTGCACATCCCCTTCTTCCACAAAGCAGACTCTAGTCTGATGGTCAGGACAGCTCTTGGGCAGATGAGTCAAGGTTCCGGAAAGGCATCTCTCTTCTTCAGAAGAATCCAGTGTGCAACAGTTTGTTACTGAGGTCCTGTTGCCTGGCTTCTGCTGGAAAGAAATGGTTTTCGCTTGACTCTTGAAAGAAATGGCACCAACACTGACCTTCAAGTGTTGCAAAGCCCAGCAGGCCCCACATGGGCCACTGGATGGGATAAATTTAAATTATTCTTCTCAGTTTCCTACTGACTTCCTTAAAAATCTCCTTTATTCAATGTGGGCTTTTGAAAGATGCTCTTTAGAGGAGTGGAGATCTTCCTTTGCCCTTTGGGAAGGCAGATTTTGGAGAGAAGTAACGAACTTTCCTTGAGGCCATTGAAGGTAACAGGGAAAAAAGCAGGGAATTTTGGGTAATTTAAACTTTTTTTAGATCTCTGTTTCACAAGAATTTTAGAATCAGACTACTGACCCTGTGGCTTTGCTATGAGCTGCCTCTCCTCTCACTAAAAATATGCTGAGGATGAGATGGCTGCATACTGGGAACCAGTGGTTGAGCAGCCCAAGCTCCCTGTTAGGGCTCCACAGTGACCAAGGGGGATGGATGGGAAATGAGACAACTGTGAGACAATACACAAGCCTTTGCCTCTAAAAAAGAAGGATCCTTTGCTTGACTTTTCTGGCTGCATTGATCACAGTCTGTGCTGTACACAGATGCCAGCACAGCCCGTCCCATACCACAGGAAGCGTGTACATGGTCAGATGCAGACAGTCATATGGTACCTCTGCCTTGCCAGAGGGCTGGGAGCTGCTGAACTCCTAAAGCCATTTAGATGCATCAGCATCAGCAAGGACCATCTCAGATTCACTTAAGCCTGGGCAGGGAACGTGACTGTGCAGCTGTACCCTGGCCCGGCGCTGCTGGGCATTAATCTGTGCATACACTGCCCAGCTAAACTGACCTTCTGTCCATACTGGAATACAGATAATGATCTGTTAAATTATTGCTCTTTCCTTTCATAAGATTTCCTGGCTGCTGGGTGCTGATGTTTGTAAGCACTTTAAGGAAAGCAACATTGATTTTTCCTCAGGTGGAGAATTTCAGGATGCCGCGTGTCTCTTGTTTGCTTCACCGAACCTATTTCCAAGAGTCGTGGTTTTGCACACATTGCAAGCACAGCCTGCATCAATATCCTGGGGGGAATTGTGATTCTAATTAATGACAGAGTCCTTCTAAAGGTGTCTCTATTAAGCTTGTACATAAGGGCACTCTGCTAGGAAATGTCCCTTCCCTCTCACATGGCATAAGCTGTTGCCATCTGCAAAATACATTGACAATAATGTTGAGCCTAAATTATTAAGTGTGGTGCTGCTGGGCTTGTGGGGACAGCTACATGTTGTATATCCTCTCTGAAGGCCTTGTGTGTAATGAAATTCTGCACTTGCTTTTCAGAACTGCCACGTTTTCAGATTGCACTTGTGATTGTCGAAAAATCCAGCCTGTAAAAGAAAGCTGTGTATTTCAGATGTGAGACAAAGAAAAAGGTTCTTGGGTCCTCAAATAATTAAAGATAACTCTGGAAGAGTCTGGAAAAGTGATACTGTGAAAATAAGTAATAGAATAAGACTACGCAAGATTGCTAGCAATCAGAAGATAATGGTTGTCTGTAATAATACTTTTCACCCTACAAAATAACCCTGGTGTCTAAAAGCTGGTCTTCACTCAGAACTTACTAACATAATTATAATGCTAAAAATACCAATATAGCTCTGTTTGGACACACTTCTTCAAAATAAGAAAATTCATATAGGGTGGAAATACATCTGTAACATGAAGTATAACTATTCTGGTAAAATTCCCTTCCCTCATTAATAAAAACCTCACAACTTGTCTGGTTCATTATATGGACTGATTTTAGAAGGAATCTCCAACCTGCAGGTGAAAGAAAGAGCACATCCACCCAAAAAGGCAGGTCCCACATCCGGTGAGCTTTCTTCAGATGAGAACCAAAAAGCTGAGACTTACAGAAAAATCCACCTTTCCACAAAAGTCTGGAAGGAGGATTTTGGTGGCCGAAGTGACTAAGTAGCAGCAATGTCTTTGGTCTAGCTCACTGTTTCCTCTCTGCTGCTACAACGTGGGAACAAAGCTGTGGGATAACTGGGGGTGGGAGAGCTGCAATGGTTGGTCTGGGCAGTGCCTTTTCCTCAGAGACTGAGAATTTCATATACACAGCAGCCTCTCAGCCTTCTGGAGGAGTGCAGGTCAGCAGAGGTTAACAAATGACCCTGACCCTTCTGTCTGGGAGTGGGCTGAACAGAGGCAGAGGCAGCAGAAATCCCTGCTCACAAGTCCAGAAGGATCACCTAGTGCTAGACTTTAGTTGTACCTAAACTTTGAAGAATGTCTTCCCTGCTTGCCAGTCTTGCCAGGCCACTGAAAAGTGGGGGTTTCATGGGGCTCCAGGGTTTTCCATCCAGCCACTGGACCTGGGGGTCATCTCTGAGCAGCCCATGACCATTCCCTGCCTCACTGCTTTGCTCAACTCAGCCTGCCATGACACAACTTTCATGGCTTTCAACCACTTCCTTCACAATGCTGCCTCATGGATACCCCTATGAGGAATGCCATTTCCTTTACTAAGCTTTTCATGCTATTTCTAGTCATGCCCAATTAGCTATTCTCCTGTCTGACTTACTCAGCTTTTGAAGACACACAGCTCCTAAGAGAGGCAGGTGCCAGAAAGCACACTTATGAGTCCAGCATTAAGATACTTAATTGCTGCAGGACTTCAAATCCCAAACAACTATTAATAGTCATGAAAGAAATGCTATCTTTTTCCCTAGAGACTCTCCACTACTTGTTTGTAAGAGAGGGCTTTTGAAAAAAGGCAGAGCTTTCATGACCTGGATACAGACCAGAGTCAATTCTACTCATTGACTGCCTTCAATTCCTCCCCCAGACAAGTTTCTAACAGAGAGAAGCAGCTGCCCAAGACTCAGATGTTCTTCAGATGTTGATTTAATCAGTGCTTAGAGGTGTCTTCCCACAGGAACCTTGGGAGGATAGATATAAAGAAGAGCTTCTGGTGGAGGTAGTTTGGATCAACACTGCTATCTGCTCACAGCTCCTGGAAAAGAGCAGGACAGGATGCAGCAAGTGAAAGAAACCTACAAAATAATGCTGGTCAGAGGCCCTTTGAACAAAATGTTGTGAATTACCAGTGGAAACTCTTCAGGAGAGAAATAAGTCACAGAGCCTCAAAGCAGGCTACAGACATCCCTCAACTGTCAGGCAGGAAACAAATGCCCTTCATTGTGCAGTGCCATGCAACCAACACATCTCCATCTGGGGACAAGCATCATGTCAGGAAAAGATGTCCAAAAGGGATGACTGGTGACAAGCAAAAAAAAAAACCTGAGACACCTTTCAAGAACCTTCTTTAGAGGTCCTCTTCCATTTTGCATGGTTTTATAGGGCCATGAATGGATCATGTTGCTTTACATGATGCTATCTGATGAGGGAGACCAGCTCAAGCACTCTGAACCTGCACAGGGCCTCATTGAGTGGCTGAAACCATCATAGATAACCTGTGCAGGAGCTTAACCCAGATACATTGGGACTTCATCAGACAATGGAAGGTCACAAAAGACATGCACGGTCTTCTAGCGCTCTCAGAACAGAGATGAAGTGTTTTGTCTTCACAGTTAGTGCAGCTTTGTATAACCTCAGTTGATGAGAAAACCTTAAAAGTGCTCTTCTCATAAAAGCAACCACAGAAGAGATATTTCCCATTTCAGTTCTCAGTTTGCAAAAACACAGAGCTCAGGCTTTGCTTACAAGACAGCCTGTATATCAGGAATGAGGTAAGTTTACCAATTCCCCTAAATCATGCCTCCCAGCTCTTCAAAGAAAGCAGCAGTGTCACTTAAGACATTTTACTCACACTACCTTTCTCATGCAGAAGAGAAGCAGAGCCATTCCCCATCAGGTGACCCTCTAAGGGACATCCTGTGCAGACTTGCTGACAGACCCCTACCCCACCTCCACAGACACCTTGAATGATCCTGCACTTCATCAGTGCCTGGTCCCAAATATTGATACAACAAATAGCAGAGGTTGCCTTTCAGCCCTGAATGGGATACTCATGAAGTCATGTCTGCACTGAAACACAGTGTCGACTGTGTTTTTTTCACCCTCAAACAATCCTTTGACTTGATCCTAAGCCAGCCCCATTCCTGCCAGGACACAAGTGTGTCCCAGCGCCATCTAGCCAGTGTGGCTTAGAAACACACAGCAGCACCTGGAGACCAAACCCCAGTGCCGAAGTTATCCCTAAAACCACAAACCCCTCACCACCGAACCCAACACCCACAGCTGCTCTGGGCCCAACCTACACCTTGGCTCGCTAAGTTTGCTAAAGGCCTCTTGAATTAAGTTGAACATGATGTTCAGCACCATTCAGAGTTTCCATGCCTTTGCTACCAAAGGCAAAAAGATAGCAAGGGAACTATTGTGGCTTCAGTGATTTTTTTTTGTTTCAGGTTTTGTATTTCCTTTGAATGAAAAGCAAGAAGTGAAACCTTAGGGTGAGAGTGCAGCACAAATCCCCAGACAGATCAAATCAGATGAAAACTGGAGTCTCCATTTGGGTCCATAATATGGCCTGACCTGCCTCAAAGCTGGACCTTACTGATAGGGGAGAATTTGCAATGAACTCCAAGCAGGAAATCCAGAAAGAACTCAAAGGTAGGATGGTTGTAACAGAGCTGGAAGGAGAACCAGCACTAACACAAGCTAGCAGCTTTCATTACAGATTTGTTTCCATCATCAGTTTAAGCCACTCTGAGTCTGCTTCCTCCCTGCCACAGACTGCCATCAGGTCTCTTGTGTGGGTACTGATCATCACAGGGTTAGGTGCAGTGCCAAACTGGCCTGCTGATCCAGCTGAAAATCAAAATCCTGAAAAGGAAAAGTCTTGGGACAGGTAGAAATCTGTCTAATTTTCTAATCTTTCTCCCCATTCCAAGTGCCAGCATGAAGAATGGAGGTGGCAGGAAGATGTAACCAGATGTTGAGGGGAGGGCAGGACTGCTGCTTTTGGCTACAGTGAAAACCTAAAGCATAAATCCACACTCCAACCACTCTAGAGAATCCATTTTAATTTGGAACAGCTTGCTAGAGTACATGCTCAGCATCCCCACTGAGCATGCTCACCTCCAAGCTGAACTTTGATGTGAAACTGAAGATGATGTAGAGGAAACCAGAAACTGAACAGCAGTAGCAACATAATAGCACCACCTGCAAGGTGACATGTTTGAATGCTGACCTTTTTTACTAAAAGTTCATTCTGTATCTGTCAGATATAATAGAAATAGAAATTTGTTTCATCAGCTGCAAACCAACCTGCTTTGCATTTACTGAGGGTCCTTAACATTGATATGATACAAATAAAAATAAATTTCAAGGTAGGGTGGTTTACTTATATTAACTGAGCCAATAATATTTCAGGATCAATTACATACATAATTATACATTAAAAGATGAGAATCAGTACACTGCACAATTTCTTCTGGCCTCGTGTGGGTACGGGCCATTAAATTTTAGTGGAGGAAGCTCTGTGACAGCTGATTTTTCCTTTTTAGCAGACATTATGCTGGATACCCATGCACGCAGTTCTGTAAAGCTGGACTGATGTGAAGCATTGAACATCCCAATAATGAGTTTCTGAGATTATGATTTGTGAATGTTTAATTTTAATGTGGGAGTGTCATTCATATTCCACTCACCTGAGCAACGTCAAATAATCTCAAGAGTGTTGTGCACTTCTGAAAAGAATATCAGCCTCAAGTTGTTCCACCTCGGTTCACTGACTGTGGAAGACTGTAGCCTAAATCTGCACATTGAAATGAGACATCCTTCTCAAATGAACACTTTCCTTCTTTAGCAGGGAAAGCTGCAAGGGAAACAACACAAACCGTAAAGAAATACTGCAAACATCAATTTAGAGATTTGAGCTTTATGCCCTCTACCTGTGGGGTTCCCTGTGCAGCAGCATAAGCACAAGGATGAACATAGGATGTTCTTTTAGCAAATATCTCAACCCTGAGGGGATGGTCTCTCCCAGCAGAGACTTAGGAGCCATTCAGACATTTCCCCCCAGTTCCCTAACACAAATGCCAGGCAGTGCAAAGGGCACAGGAGGTTCCTGGCAGTGTGGAAACAGCTCTCAACTGCCAAGTCATGGGAGAGTGACTTGAAATGTCCAGATTTGCTTGTCCCTGGGGCCACAATTTCCTCACTGCAGTATGTGGACAGGACTGATTTTTCCAAACCTCTCTCCAGAGAGACAAGGTAATGGTTCAACTTTCACCCATTGTCTGACTCATCCCATCTAGAAGATTCATGGCAATGCCAGTTCATTGGACTGGCAAAAAGCAAAAGCATATTATTTACATGGGTTATAACCCATCACACATTTAAGAATTTGGTCTTTTGATTTGTAAATGTACCTTATTTTAATTTGTAAGGATTTTAGTCCAAACTGTAATCTGTGCTTTCACAAACACTGGAAAAGCAAAAGGCTAAAATCTTCAGTCCAGGCCCACCTCCAGGTCAGAACTTGGTGAAGAAACCACTGACAGGACCCAGTATTTCCATCTCTTTTCTGATCTTAATGCTGATAAAAACTCTGCAATGCTACATTAAGTTTGATAAAACTGCTCAAAGAAGGTGACAGTGAATTTGCAGATCTTTGTTTCACTCTTGCATAACTTGTGCCTGCATTAACCATGGCAGAGTTGGACTCTCCTGTGGATTTTCAAACAGAAAACAAAGCTATATAGCTGAGGAATGTGCTTTAAAAAAACCCCAAACAGACCCACAAAAAGAAACAAACCCAGAATTTACTGAGCTCAGCACTCGGATGAACTTCTCTAGAAAAACATGTTTCAAGTCTGAACAGCAGCAGTTTATTTCTGTGTTGTAAACCAGGGGAAAGAGGACACAAATGGGGTTGATTCTGAGAGTGATCAAAGTTCATGCCATTGGAGGAGATGTGCTGTATCCATGATTCTGCTATGAATATTGAGTCAATCTGGTCTGCAGCACCATGAGAGCCTCGAAATCTCTCCTGGTCACCCATTTAGTTATCAGTGTTGCCCAAGTCAACACTTCAGGTATCAAAATGGCAAATGAAGGAGTGATTTGGTGTCACACCATGAACCAGGTAGGAGTCTATATAGCAAGCACTTATTTACATGCTGGCTATATCAGAGCAAGTCTGTTAGGGCCAGTTATTCACAAGTTACTAAGATCACTGAGTTGATGCAGAGAGGGGCTGATATTTGGGTAGATTCTTTCTATTTAACAAAGAGATGCACAGAAGAGCTGGCCTGGCAGCAGCCTTTTCTATATAATAACATCACAGTGACAGGAAATGCATGCTGTTTTCCGGCATTGAATTTCTAATTCTGGCATCTTGCTTCCCTCAAACAATTTTTGTCCTGTATGTAGCTGCACTAAAGCATTATTATCTTTTGAAAGCCTGGTTTGCAGCTTTTTGTGCTATAGTCAGGAAGGTTTTTTGGCTTTGTAAAAAGTAGCACATTATTGCTTCATCAATGGGAAATATCAAGAAATTTCTTTTGAGGCAGAGAGGAGTTCTGAAGGGAAGGGAGAGAGGGAAGAAATATGTCTGTAGCTTGTTATGGGCTTGATGGACATACTCTGCTGTTTTCGTCAGTAGCTGTACAGCCCTTATATAATATTTTTGGGCAAGGGCCAGCTCAGCCCCACAGAACTGTTTTGATCAATGCTTTTGGAAAGCAGGAAATGAATTGAATATATCTGATATCTGTGGGTAATGGAACAAAACCCAAAGATTATGCAGTCAAAGCTGCAGGCCATGTAGCTTCTAAACACAATCCTTGAGAAAGGGATTTTATCAGCAACTCTTACCTGGTTATGTGAGGCAAAAGTAGAACTGAGTGCTGTGAAGACTAAGAATCCAAAGTACCCAGGACACTCCTATACAGGGAGATTATATTATGCTTTATTCAGTCCCCCAGTGCTGCAGGTGGAGTCCCATCTGTATCCAGCAGACAGGTGCAGTTTGCAGAGCAGAAAGGGAATAAGTTGTGTTATGTAAAGAAATTCCTCTTAAAACAGCAGCATAGTCACAAGCAGCTTTGTAACTCTCGTGTGAGAAACAAAACAGAAGTAACCACACACCTAATCAGCACAGTTACACCAGTACCATGCTCCCCTGACACCTACAACAGGACAGCAGGCTGGGTCAGATGAGCACCAGTGATTTGGCATGCCAAATAAAGCATTTGGAAATTACTGGATAGCAGGAATCCTGAGCTGACCCCCAGGGACAAAAGTATCCCTCCACTACATAATACCTATAACATTATTATGGTGTACATATTTACCTGAGGGTAAAAGGGAATTAATTCTATTGTGAAATATTTTTCCTACTTCAAAATTACCACAGTTCCAGTAAATGCTGAAAAGCCTCTGGAGATGTCCCTGTTGATGCCCTACTCTATTAAAGCTGCTCTGGTGCAGTAATTGACTGTCACTGTGATTACTCCCCTTGCTTGACCATTCAGGCAAACTAAGCACATGGCACTGTAATTTTGGGCTTGCTGAGCAGATGACTGGTTTGAATAGCCTGAAGTCAGTCTCAGAACTACAGCATCAATATCAAATGATATTATTCCAATGATTCCAGGATACACCTAAAACAACCAGCTGCTTTCTTGGATAGTCCCCTTCAACTGCACCTTCAACTCCCTCCTTTGCACTTGCAATTGTTCCAGCTCTCATTCTGAAGCCTCAGTGGAACACATGTGTGCAGGGTGCAGCATCATCAGAGACTCCTGTGTCCCCAAAAGTACCAGCTGACATCAGGAACGTGAAAGGAAGTGGTGAAAAGTCATTACTCCTGGTGGCATTAAACAGTGAGATTGCATCATGTGAACAAGAATAGCCTCATAAACCCCTCTATTCCTGCCTGGGGATTTTTGATTTCAATTTTTAATTATGAGCTGTGGCCAGATTTAGTTTCAACCTATGACATTCCTTTGTCATATTTGTTCCCATCTATATTCTTGGTTCATCCTAAATTAGCCCATGGCCCAATCTAGACTGTAACAGTCAAGGACTCAATTACAACTTGTGTTGCAATCAGGTCTGGGAACAAATCATTTCCGTTTTGTGGTGTTGATGGGAACTGTGCCCATGAAAACTTGAACCCAGAGAAAGCCAGATGGTCACATCAACTCCCTTAATGGGGGAGAGGAGCAGTGCTGGCAGAGCTGCTGTGGTGGCCTATTATGAGAGCAAATTTCTTTCTCTGTCCTTTAACCCAATCTCACATACCCTTTTTTGGTGGGTGGCACATCTGGCTCTCAAACATTGTTTCTGTGACTGACAGTTGGCAGAGGTTGATGGGTGATTTTCATGACAAAAGGGCTTTTGTTTGCCATTCCTTTCCAGTGAGTAGATGAGAAGCAAAGACACAAAAATATTCAATGAACACAGCACAGCTTTCCAGGGATATTTTCTTTTTGAGCCTTTCCTGTAATAAAAATAGCTCCTCCACTGAAGTCTACACATTTCTGGAGAATTTTTATGTCTATCTATATATATAGATACATATACACTATTGGTGTTACTCCTCCAGAATAAACATAGATATTTTAGCCAATCTGCTGGGAAGATTTTTCAGTTTGAGCAGCTTCCCCAAGAGAATCTCAAAAATTAACTGAACAGATTGAACTCAAGTTTCAACCTCAGATTCCCCATACCAATCTGAGCAAATTCAGCTCAGGTCTGAATCCTATAAATGTGAACCAACTTCCTCATACTGCTCTGAAACAGGGAATGACTGCCTGCATTATATAAAAGATTATTTCAGTCTTGCACAGAAATCTGCTTGCCCAAGGTCACAAGAATATTCTTGCAGAGGCAAGAATAAGAATCTTGATATCTTGTCTCCCAATCTGCCCCTTAGGCAACTGAAATCAAACAAGTACCCTTGGGAAGGAGATATGCAAGCACCATGCCAAATTGGGAAGAGGAGGGGAAAAGAATTTGACATTGTGACAGGACAAATATTCTCTTCCTCATGGGAACATGTATCTCTAAGGCCCCTTCCAGCGGATGCTGGAGCTCAAAGAAAAGGCTGATTTTCGTTCTTGTACCTCAGAGGCACTGGGAACCCATAGACAAGCAATAAAACCAGAGCACCAACTTTTCCCGTCCCTTTCCTAACATCCCAGGAGAGTTCACATCCAACACCAATCATACTACTCACTCCAGGTGGTTTTCAAATACGTATCAGTAAATATTTAAGTTGTGTTTTCCTTTTTAGCAAATGCTCTTCTGTATGGCTTAAAGAAATGCCCATGAATGAAAGAATAAGGGAGGAAATGAAGAGTCAGAGAAGTGTGGGATGGTTCTCCTGTAGCTCACTTCTCAAATAATTTAGACTTGAACTGTGAAATTGTTCTTCAGCACATTAAAACACATTAAATCAAAGCTCAGTTCCATACTTTAGATGCCCAGTGGTGCCCCTTTGGATGTCTCATTACAACATTACAACCAATGCCAGAAGTTGGCACCCATCACCCCAGGTTCTCCCACCATCTCTGGCTGGTGGCATTGCACTGACCACCTGTGGTCCCCTGGCTGGTGCTAAAGAGCAGGCTGCCTTCATGAGAAAGGCCAGACAAATAGAAGAGGTTTGTCACCCTGGGAGGCACACTGTCCCCACTGCACACTCACCTCTGCACATCTGTCACCACCCAGCCATCCACCAGCCCATGAATCCCACTGTGCAGCAGGGCTCTTGTGTGTCAGCAGGCTGACTCCACTGCCATGGCAGCTTGCAATATATACATTTTTCTACCTCCCTCTGAGAAAACCTCCACAAAATGACCATGTAGCACCTGGCTGCTGAGAGGAAGAGCAGGTGGTAAACCTTCATTATGCTGTGCTCACTCAGAAGTACCCTTTGACAGAGGACTGATGATTTTCTAAGTCTGAATTTGGAAGGGGCTAAGGGTATGCAGTGGGAGAAAACAAATGTCTAAATGTGGAAAAGGTAAATGAACTCTAAGACACCATTGTGTCTTAGACAGGACTGGACTGGCTTGCCTGGATTACCACTGTTGCAGCAACACCTAGGGACTGGTCCTAGGCTGAGCCAGCCCAGGCTCCTCCACACGGTACAAACACAGACCAAAGTCCATCCTTATGCAAAGAATTTAGCACAGGATACACCAGCAGCAGAGCACCACCAAAGCCACTCACCTCCACCACTGTCACTACAGTTTTCAGGTTAGGGGAAAAAAAACCAAAACGGTAAAAGCCTGTTAGGATAATTGGAAAAGACCCAGAGCCCCTCCTACGTGACACCTGTAAGAAAAAATAGGTTATATTGCATTGGCCCTGAGGATAAGTCCTCATAATAAAGCCTGGGCCTGCTTAACTTAGCAGGCATTAATACTGACAAGAGTTCAGGGTTCATCAGTCAAGCTAATTTGTTCAACATTACCCTGCTGTTGCTTATCTGGGATAATCTTTCCTGCTGGAGGAGGGTAGCTGCAGGTGAATGTATTTGGTCCCCCTTTGCATGAACTAGTTTTATCTTTCAGACAGTGTTACTGCTCTGTTATAGCATTTCTGTTTAAAAGTGACCAGAAAGAGGAAAAAAATACATATAGGTGTCATTTTTCTTTCTATTTCACCATGTGTCAAATAGAAAAGAAGGATTATTCATTACAATCTTTACAGTTTCAGTGGCATCACTAGAGGGCTGATAACATGAGGAGATGAAAGAAAGGATTTAGGAACAAATCAGTTTTGAAAAGCTCCTGTGAAACTTGTTTGTGATAACCCTGACTTTAATTTATTTTCCCAATACATACTTGGGAGAAAAAGTTGTGTAGGAGACATGCCTGACTCTTATCAGGAGCTGAGAAAACTTTTACTCATTGATTGACTTGTGAAATTCCCCAGCAAAAACAACTGCCTTGAAACCTTGCAAAAACACAGAACGAGCAATACTAGAAGGAATCTGAAAATAACTCTTCACAAAGACTTCAATGAAGGCAGAATAAATTGAGAGACTAGAGCACTTTAGCAGGGAGCCCTCAATGGAATGAGGCAGGGGAAGGGCTGAGAGAGCATGTGTTCACTGCAGCATATGGTTACCAATTTGCTGGACATATGTTGTATTTCCCACAGGGCACGGGAGGACTTTTGGATTAAAGGGTGTAAATCATTGGTTATCACCATAGAATTAAGTTCTATTCTAAATGTACAGAGGCTAAATATATACCTTTTTCTCCCCAGAGATTTCTTTCCCTAGTCACAGCTCAAAAAATCTACCAATCACACTGTGCAGTACTTTTAAGAAAGAAAATGAAAATAGCAGTTCACACAGAATTTCTTTCCTTTATTATAATACTTTTGGGGGGCCATGAGGGGCAGAAAAGGGCAGAGAGAGAGTTGAAAGACAGAAAAATGTCTTGGGACATTTTATCACATAATTTCCAGAGGAAGCCACTGATCACAGATGTGCTTTTACACCACAGCAGCACCTAATTATTTTTTAGGACTGTTGCAATACATGTTGAGGAATCTCTGAATAATACAACCATATGGTAGCATTGTCAGAAGGAGAAAAAAAGAACCCAGTAGGCTGGGGGGAGGGAGAAGGCATTAAAATGTGCTGGCTGTAAATAGAAAACAATTTGTCAAACAAAGAATGAGGAAAAAGCAGGCGTGTGAATTGTTGAAGATAAAAATTTTCTTCACATTCTCTGGAGAAGATTCCAAGGGCCTCATTCTTTGTCATTCCCAGAACATTTGTCCTGTGAGACTGGGTACGGAGCTGTCACAAAACTTTTGGAGGACTGCAGAGGAGCCTGGACAGTAGCTGCACAGCAAGGCAGGAGACCTGGACATGGCATGTAGCTCTGGATGTGCCATGAGTTATGTGAGGATAGGTGCTCCTCTGAAAGCTTCTCCTGGTGTCCTGAAAGGTGTTGAAGTAGCTACAGAAATACAAGAGGCTTTGCCATGGAACCTTTTACTTGGGACCATCTCCAGCTTCACAACCATACAAACACAGACTTGAGGCACCACGCTCTTTCCCAAAGAAGATAAGTCAGGAACCACTAAGGGTTTGGCTCTCACAAGCACACAGAAAGAGCTCCTTATAGACCCAAGAATATCCACTTTTTCACAGGGCACCTCAGAGGGAAGTTGATATCTATGTAAGGGATCACACAAGGAGTGGGTGGCCTGATATGTCCGTGACGGTGTCAAATCCATTTTACATACACTGTAGTTACAGTTCACCCAGAGCCCTGGACCTTCTTATGCTCTGCACTTGCAGATGGACTGTGAGATATTCTAAAATCCCAAACCAGTATGCGAAATCCTCAGAATACTTCTGGTCAAAATACTCACTAAGAAAGAAGAGAGCTGCCTGAGGAATACCCATACCCAGTAAGTGGTAGGAGCATGCTGGAACATTACAAGAACTGATCTCCTTTCCCCTGACTTAATCTACAGCCTCTTGCAGTGTGGGCAGGTCAGAGCTCACCTTCAAACACAGCCTGGGCTCTAATCTGCCTCACCAGATGGACAAGAACACACAGGCTAACAGTGTGTGCACTGGCACAAGGACTCCTGGCCTAAGCTTTCTAGCATCTGGAGCTAGGGTAAGTTTCCAGGATAAACCTACAAGGCAGCCTTGAACACAGAAGGGCTGTGCACACATGCAGAGGAGGCTTTTTCCACCACACGGCTTGAGGTGGAGTGACTCCACATGCTGCTCATCTGCGTGGGTGTCTCGCAGGGCAGGAAGCCCTTCCATCTGAAATCAAGGCATCACAAGGTGCCTGGGGCTGTGCACGGTGGTGGAAGGAGCCTCTCCTGAATAAAAGGATGCCACTGCAGTGATCACAATGTCCCCAGCATGAGGCAGGAGGAGCAGTAATTGTGCAAAGTGCTTTTCATTCATTAACATTCACTGAAACTGTGTTCTTGAGTGAACCTCTCAAAAAAAAAACTTCAGGGCCACTTCTTTCTTGTCCTCAGCAAGATGCAATTTCCTTTCTCCTCCTGGAGAGTACATTTAATCATCCTGCAAGGGACCAACAACTTTAATCGGCCCAATGAACTAATTTTAGGTCTTCATTCCTGACTTCAGATTCACTTCAAATACACTTTAAAAACGAGAAATAGAAATGCTATCAATTTTGGGATCACATTTTTCCGAGGGCCCCAGAAATCTTCACTGCAGCTATATTCTTTTGCATATATAAATAACTAAAGTCAGAAATGATAATTGTAAATTATCTGTCTAATGTGCAGAAAGCATCGGGTAGCCAGATTTCCTGAGGGCTTTCACTGTAACCACAGCTGATTGCAGGAACAAAATTGGAAACAGCTTTCCATGCTTAGGCCCATAACATCACTGAAGGATTGTAAAGGGGCAGGAAATATGAAGACTTATGTTTCTCCCCTCAAAAAACCCCAAGAACCTGAAGGAAAGCCAAGAGAAGTAACCACCTAGCCTTTGATAAACCAAAAATGACTACCAGTGTATTCAAAATAACTACAGATGATATTAAGATATGTTGCCATCATGCTCTCCCTGCATACCAGGAAACTCTCTACAGGCTGCTTTATTCTGCTAAGAATCAGTTTACTGCTGATAATTAAAGCAATGTAATGTTTTGTATTGACCTGTCATTAATTTTGGCCCATAACCCCTTCTGGGTTGCCTCAGGTGCTGGCTAAGGAAGGTAGTGACCTTGTGTTCATCAGGTCTAGACTCAACAGTTTCTCCTGATCAAGACCCAGACCTACCACACTTCCAAACACTTTCCAATTTTCCAATTTGACATTCTTGCTGCTTTTGCTTAATCTCCCTGTCCCTCTGGCTTTCTTTAGCACTTATGATTTTCTAAATTTCTCTTTTGCACAATATGAATTTTGAATTATTTTCTTCTCAGAGTTAAAAGCCTGATAAAGCCTAACCTCAATATTAATTCTGCCCACATTTTTAATCCCCTAAAATCAATTTGTACTGTATTTGTCAACGGTGGTTGTCACAAAATTTCTCATATCCTGCCATGACCAGCTTTTAAGCATTTTGTTAACCTTTTTTGCTCCTGGTAGAGGATGAATATTTTAAAGTTTCAGCTTGGCACTAGAAGACCCTGGCACACTGCTCAGGGGCCAAGGCATTGCACAGGAAATATGTTCCTTATAGACATTCCTAGATGACAGAGTGGAAGTTGCATGTGACAGACAAAACTGCTTTCTTAGTGATTCATACAAGATTTACATGCACAACAGACACCCAACAAAACAATAATTACATGTCTAAATCCTTAACAAACTACACTGCTGGGAAAGACTTCACAGATGCACTTATCAGAAAAAACTTTAAGTGATAGTTTCTCCTGCTGCTGTACTTGTACATCTGCACACAAGCACTGCTTTCAGGCTAAGGGCAGAGTTTCAGTTTTCAAGTCTTGTGTCACCACTACTTAACACTTATTCTTTTATTAGTGAACCACAGCAAGTGCCAACAGGAGGGTATTTCTGCAGATGTCCATGGGAACAAGACCCAGAGCATCCTATAAAAGAAATTAAATAAGTGAAAGAAGACTTGTTGCTCCAGACACAATGGGGCAAAAACCCAACAGTGCTGGCTGTAGGTGAAAAAATTCCTTGAATACTTTTTTACTTATGTTTGCAGAGATAGCCCTGTTCTCTGAATAGCCAATACACACAAAATTGCTTTAAACAGCACCTTAGATGAATCCTTTTGAGCAGCAGTCACTCAGGGGAAGCCTTCTTAAGGATGACATGAATTTGAGAACACATATTTCTTAAAATCATGAAGGTGCCAAGTGAATTCAATAATTCAGCCTGTGATCTACAATTAGCTGTCCTTGTCCTACACCTGCTATCGAAGTCTTTGGGGCAAGAGTAAGCTCCATGGAGCTAAGGTTGGAGGCTTGTACATACTCTGAGGATGCCAGTCTGGGAGTGTAATCACACCTGAGCCCAGTATGGTCCTGCTCCTTTTGTGACCCAGGAAGAAAATTTGAGGCTCAGCTCTTAAAAATGGCCACATAGAGGATGGATGTATTTTCAGACTGTGCTGTAACAGGAGTGAGCAGTGGGTATGCAGCAACAGATTCATGTTTCCAGCTCATCAGCATCACTGAGCATCTTTTCACAGTTTCTTTTTTGTACCCTGACAGAGACTAACACAGCATGAAGCAAGGTAACATGATTGAAGAGCTCGAGAGATATTAAACCAAACACATTGCAATGAAATTTGCATAATTCTAACTGCTTTCTTTTCCTTTTCTTGAGAAGAGCACAGGTGGGAAGAAATGTGGTACTTAAAACCAGAAAAAGGCCTTAAAAGCAATTAATGGGAATCCTTTGGTGCAGTAACTTGCCTTTACTTAAGAAAGTTCCCAGCAATGCCAGTAAGCAGGGAAGAGAACAGAGAGGACCTCAGTGCTAACCAGGACATTCCCTGTGCTGACAGTGTGGCTCTGCCATGGTTCTGTGGAGAAATCCCCAGATGACTCAAGGAGACAAGCAACATGTATTTGTTACAACCTTAATTTTCTGCCCAAATCCCAAATCTGAACCCACTCTCTGTTTATGATATATTTCTGGTTTAAGTTACTTCCATTTTCTTACTAGATATTTTGCTGAGAAACTCCCAATTCCTTCAACTTTAGTATCATAATGATACAGTCTTCCTGAAAGAAAGAAACCAATGAAAGACAGAAAGGACAGAAAGAAGAAATAGAATAAAACAAACTTGCTTGGAAGTACTACCAAGATGTAATTCAAAACTACACGACTGTTCCTAAACCCCTGCACCAAAATCTAGCTATGATTAGCCAAAGCAAAGCTCGTGCAGCATTATTAATGACAATGACAGGTAAAATTACAATCAAGTTTCCACTGATTCCACAGTACTGCAGCTCCATTACATGGGTGTCTTATTAAAGAAATCTTAGGCATCTATTTAAAATTATTTTTTCCACAGAAACACTCTTATGGGATGTCCATAAAATTATAGATAACTAACACAATGTGATATTACTACTCCTTTGCTTTCACCAAAAAGAGGCCTATAATGTCTGTTGATACATGGAAAATACCAGATTTTGAAAGAAAACACACCTTCTCATTTTTGTCTCTTTATGAAGTGATTTTCTAACTTAGGCTAACTTAATATCTTTCTACTTCTTACTTTTTAGTGGATTAAATTTTTTAATCATTGACTGGATGCACCTTTTTTTAAAGTTTCATTTCAACCTACTTTTACACCCCTGATACTTCCAGCTCTTTCCACAGTATAAAAAGTATATATTTTTTTTGTTCATTCAGAACATTTTCTGGTGCTCATATTTTTCGTCCACCTCTTTCAGCATTGACTCATCTCTGTGATGTCCACTATTATCTCCTGTCATTTCTAATTCATGCCTTGCAGTATTATGACGCATTTTCCCTTCTACACTGATGGACAGATATGGCTCAAAAGAGAGAAGTTATGGGAAGAAAAAGGACTTTCCTACTGATCTCATGTCAGCTGGTTACTCCACAATGACGCATTTTTCATTAGAATCCCCACCAGCACAGGAGGAAACCTCTATCCCCCCAAAATAACAGCCTTTCTTGAGCTGGATGTCATTAATCACCATTTGTTAATTCACTACATTCCCGTTCAGTGCTGTTCTATGCACATTTTTGTATTTGTGGAACTAGAGGTTAAAGATGAGCCATTTCTCTAGGAAATGTCTATCAAACATAAGCTTTAAAAAGGTGGTTATATGTCAGGAAAAAGTCCTACTGATGTAGGGACCTCTACTCTCATTTAACTGCTCCAGTTAGCAGACAGCTCATGCCATGCAGACAAGCCCTCATTTACAGTCTCATGGGCACAGACCAGGCACAAAGGTGTGACACACACCCTGGAGCCCCCTGTGACAGTCACCAAGGGTGGCTTAACCCCCTCAGGGATGGAGGATTTAAGGGTAATTGACCTGATCAAAGAACACAACGAATAGCTACACTGACATGTTTAATGGAACCTAGTATGAAATATAGTATAAAAACCTGTATTTTCACGGGTTTTGGCAGAAATTACATTAATGCCCATACTTGTGTGGGTTACCACAAGCCAGACTAACCCAATAAGATCTGCTTTAAGGAACAGGAATGCTCTAACACAGAAGGTTTCTTCACATGAAAAAGATGAGTAGATAACAGGTGGTACTTAACAGCCCAAATGAGTAGTGAGAGAGTAGGATGTGATAAAAAGGCGTTATTTAGGGAGACAGAAAAGAGACAAATCAAATCATTGGCAACAGCAATCTGAGGACAGATAGCCTCCCCAGGAAATAGCAACAGGAAAAAAACATTTTATGTTGTCACCTCCTGTTGTCCTGCAATCACCTTATGGCCTCATCTCACTGCCATCAGCCGTGGCCCATGCAGCTATTAGCACTGCTCCCAGCTCAGCACTCTGCTCCCTGATTTCCCACTTCAGTGCAACAAGTACTTCATGCTCTGATCACAGCTCCTGCATTGTTCCCACCAACACTTCTGATGAACTTTCACAGTTCTCCTGGAAATCACATCTGTGAAAGATATCCTATATTATCCTATATATAATATTATACCACAGGTATAATATTAGAATAATTCCTGATAAAAAACAAGTGAATCACGGTGACCTACAAAGAAGGCTGGAGGTCATCACCCTCTCTTCCTACTGGCTTACAACACTGAGAAGGTAAATTATTGCACACTAACATCATACGTGGCTCTTCCTGTGAACTACAGCAGTAACTGGCTCCCAAATCTAGGATCAGCAATGGAGAGAAAGATCAGCACCATCTAGTTCACTCTCATGTAGGCTGCAGAGCCCTGCGATAGCAGGTCTGTGATGGGGGAAGCTCCTGACCTCCTCTCTCACACAGCTTGTGGTCAGTGAGCATCACCCCACAGATGTGCTCTCCTCAGCTTGAGCTGAGGTTTCAGCCACATGTTTGTGTTTTGCTCCAGTACTCCAGAACTGCTGTTTTGGAAATTTGAGGACAAGGAAACCAGCAGACTCTGCAGATTGGTCAGCAATACTGATTCACACACCCAGACAACTGGACTGATCCAAGGCAGACCATGTTTGGGAAGGGGAGAGCTGCAGGGAATCAGCTTTGCTCAGCAGCAGGTGATGTAATGTCTCTGGAAAGCAAGATGGGCAGAGAGCTCCGAAGCATCGTCTCTCCGTCACAAGAACTGGGGATGGAGAATATTCACACAAACGTGAGAAAAAGCAGAACAGAGGGAGGAAGGAACAAGCAGACGGGGAGGAGGAGGTGCTGAAAACCGGCAGGGGAACAGCTCTTTCTGGGAGAGAGTAGAAAGGATTTTGCAATGAGGAAAGCTGTCGCCAGTTATTTTTGTACAGATTTAAAAGTTCACCGAACCCAGCTCTGGAAGTTGCATGTTGTGTTTTTGGCTGGCAATATCAACATACCATATGGAGAAGCCTCAGTGTGAGCTTTACAATATTGTTTGGATTTGATATTGACGTATTTTCATTACTGAACCTGCCTTGAACTGTATGTTCTTTTTTTTGGATGTACCACAGATGAAACAAACACATAAAACAAAAAAGCAAAAACTAAAAACAACAGAAGAAATGCACAGGGAAATACCTGTATTTTGAATTAGACCTGAAATTCATTAACTTCAGTATCCTGTCTTTAACAGCATCTACCAGACATGGTGGATTCTAGACAAGAGGAAGAGTCAAGAAACACTCTACTACTGTAGATACCATGGATGCTGTTTCTCCATCTGTTTGTCCCATTATATTGGAGTGCTTCCCTATTTTAGGGATTTGCTGAACTAGTGGTGTAAAGGAAGGGAACAGTCTAAAGATAGTCCTTACATTTACTAGTGTAATAAGAAATGGGCAAATGAAGGCAAGCTCTCACCTTCCATGCTCCAAGAAGATCCCTAGCAGAAAATAATCTGGAAGAAAAAGTTGCAATGGATGAAAGCATAGAGGCTGAAGGGACTGTAACATACAGGATACTGAAGAACCAGAGATTGCAGAAACATGGGAGCTGCATCCTCTTCCTAGTTTCCCTCCCTGTAAAGATATTTCACTGCTGAAATTGTGCTTTCTGTACTTTGAAAAATCCAGGGCTTTTGTCACTCCTGACTACTGATAACCGCTGCCAAAGGCAAGATGCTCAGTTAATTAAATGCCATGCAGCTGCCCTGGTCTCAACATTTGGCATTGAAGCCTGGGGACCCCCTAAGGCGAGGAGAAGCACCATGGCCTTTAAGGGCAACCCAGCTAATGCCTGAATGGAGCTGCTGAGAAAGAGCAGGAAAAGTCAGAGGGTGGGCTGCAAGTCTCCAACCATGAGAATCATTGTCGAGGGGGGAGCATGGCTCACTTTGCAGACCTGGCATCCTATAATGTTAACAATTAATTACATGGGCCTTGGGCATATGGAATAGGAGAACCACAAGAAATATCCTCTGACCTGCACAGAGGTGCTGCAAGAATACAAGGGAATTCTAAGGGAGGCTGTCTTCCTGAGGCCAAATCCATCCAGCATGTGCGTGCCTAAAATCTGTTTGGGACTTTGTTTGTTTGTTTGATTTTTTTTTTTTTTTTTTTTTCGGTTTGGTTTGGTTTGGTTTAGTTTTTCAAGAAGTATTAAGATTGTAAACTTTTTAGAACATGAGCACTGCTGGCTACATTGCTGTTGTGCTTAACACCTTGTGTCCGTGTGCTGGATAGGGTGGCTTATTGCTACTGTAATAAGAAATCCAACAGTATCCAGCAAACACTCTGGGCTAGATTTGAACTCAAGGGCTGTGCAGTGCAAGATTTTGCATTTTCCAAGTCTCTCTTCAATGAGTCACAGGCCCTGGCTAATACTTTTTCTGCAATACAAACATGTTAATAAAACTATATCTTCCTTTGCTAATTACTGTCGCCACCATGAAAGGAAGCAGTAGTAAAAAGCTTTCCCACACATCTGTTCCTCCTCCTTACAGCCCATACTGCACTAAACCATGTATTTGCATTTCCAGAGACTGCTTGCCTGAAATGCAAATGAAGACATATAGCTCATCTGTTGACAATAACATCACAGTAATTTCAGTGAGGCTTTAATGACAATTTCACTGCTAACATGGCTATTTTTGATATGAAGTTAAAACAGAAGAAAGATGATGGTGAGATGACCAGAAAACCTGCACTGGGTAAAAAAGAAACACTGCAGTATTCTTTGTTAGACAAAAGACACATAAATATAAGAAAAACTGTACTGTAGAGAATCTTTCTCTTTTCCCTTCCTGGAACTCCAGATGAGGAAGTTACAGCTATGTGACTGCAGCACTGTGTGATACCAATCTGTAGCCAGTGTAGGTTGTACTGGGCAAGAACCCTGCTAGACGTGATCCTGCTCCAAAACCTCTCTTGAGCACCTCTCTTGACAGAGACTTCTGTACTCCCTTCCCTTGGCATCTCTGTCTGACTTGTAGCTGTTTTACAGGCTACAGAGTATATCCATCTTCCAGGTAGCTGCAGGAGCCAGGCAACACAACTTCAAATTGCTGCTTGATTCAACTCATGGGAGTTTCTATTACTGGTTATTGGCCTCTGGTTTTCATTTATTAAAATCTGGTGATGTGGGTTGCCAGCGCTCTGCTGCAGAGCCAGAGACATGAGAATCTTCTTCACTTGTCTCCTGTCACAACTTGCAGAAAATATTATGTTCAAAAATATTTAGAAATATTTACGATATTTCTGAAACAGATAGCAAAGGGAGTTTTCCCATTAGGGTTAGATCCAAAGGCTCCCTGCAGAAACAGTTTGCTCATTACACCAAGCACTGGCAGAGAAACTCAAGAAACCACTGGCCAGTGTAGAACCAGATCTCTGATCTCCCTGTAAATATTCAGTGTCTGAAAAAGCTGCGTTGGATTAGATATCTTCCTGTACAAGTAGGAAAAAACAAAAGAAAAAGGCATAGACTTATTTTTAATCTGCACTGAAAGTCACAATTAAAAACCGAAGCTACACCTTGGTGGGGGGAACAAGAGAAACACCTGTCCTTGATAATATCACTGATATTATTTACCTAAATAAGTTGGTGGGTCTGATATCTCATTAGCCTACCTACTTGCTTCTCAGTTCTTGACACTCCACTAGATCTTTCAAGACATTTTGCCACCTCTACTTTTGTTGAGGTGAAGTTGGAACAGTAGGAAAAGAGAAAAAAAACTCAGCTCTACCACTGTGCCCTCATTTCTACTTGTAAGATCACTGGTGCAACAGTAACCCAGCTCTGTCACCTCATAATCTTTAAGATATTTATTACCACTAGCATTGCTGAGGTAGGAAGCAGTCATATCATCCCCACCACGGGGCAGACTGAACCTCCAAGGGATCAGATACTTTTCCCAAAGACCCAAACAACTTAGGTCTGGCAAACCAAAGCAGAGAGCTATGCCACCTTCCAACTGGTTCAGCTGAACTCTGTGTTTCTCTGTTTTCCTGTGCTGCCAGAATAGTCATCAGTTAACTTCCAGTTTTAAAAGAAATTAAAAGAAACAATTATTTGTACAAAGAAGAATTTTTATCTATCTGAAGTCACAGCTGAGCACATTAAAAGTCATTCCATAACCCATTTTCTCATTGAATTTCACTAAATGATTGGTAAGTTTTTAAAAATGGGCCATAGTCCAAGTCCTATTAACAGATTACTGCTGTTAGCAAAATTCTTTCATGTCATCACATGAGGGAGATTATAAAGCACTGATGAAATGATGTAGATTAATAGGATATAGCAAACATTACTTAACTACTCTGACCCCATTGCAGTAGCTCAGTTGTTTTTTACAAAGATCTTACTCAAACAAAGACAGCTGGACAACATTGTTGACACTGAGCACATGTGCATAATTGTCAATTAACTTCAGACACTATATGTACATATAAAGTAGTATTTTTGGGAAATGGCCATGATGAACCACAAAGAGTTTCAGTTAAAATAAACAGCAATCTGACAGGACAGGAAAGTCTGACCCATATCAGAAAGGTACAATTTCATGTATTTCCTTTTCAAGGAACAAGGGAAGTCATGTAAATCAAACAAATAGAAAAATTCTCCCAGTAGCCAGGAGTTGCCCCATTTATAAGGCAGACGACTATCAAGAGAGTGAAGCAGCCTTGCAAAACTAACTTCATAATTTTTAGGTTGGTGGATTTCAGTTATATTTTTGAATTATTTTTCCCATCTCTGACCTTCTGGTGAGAAATTAAATACTAATTTTCAGGAGAAACAGCCAGGTCAACCTCCTGCACTTTTCCAAACCCACTCAACACATGGAAGGATGGTTCCATGGTTAAGTCAACTCAGAGTCAGATTCTGTTCCCAGCTTTCCTTGTGACCGTGGGTGGCTAAAAGCCATAAATCATGCCTCTGATAAAAGAGAGGCTGGAGAGGAATTCCATTCATCAGCAAATGCAAATATGCTGGAAATGAGGGCATTAGCATATGACAAAGTCTCCATGTGCAAACTGTCTGCATGTTTTGGAGGTGTAATTACCACTGCATTAATCAGGTATGTTATTGCAAAGGCAGTCAGTGTGTGCAATAGGATACAATTGAATTATTTTGCCACAAAGTTTTATTTAAGAATTTTACTTAAAAAAAAAAAGCTACTTGTGTGAAAAGAGCAGCAAATGGAGGAACCAGCCTAGCAGACAAGTCATCACTGCCTATAGCCTGCAATGTCTATTACAAACACAGGAGGCCAGAGGCTGTGAAGCATGGATTGCTGCAGCTCTATTTTTACCTGTATTGCCTACAGGCATTTCAGCTTCCCATCTCTCACCTATTTACCTATTTATATTGTGTCCCAAAAACAAAGCCCCAAAAGAATATTTGAGCTTGTGGCAAGCTCTGCTATCTACCAAGCTGAAGTTGAAACAAAATCAGAGATTCTCCTATAACAAATAAATTGAGATAGACTAAAGCCTTAAGACAAGCCAGCAGCTGACAGAGACAGAAAACTCTCCTTTCACTGTGTCTATTTCTGCAGCACATCTCTGAAGATACAGCCCTGCTCCAGTCCACCCCAGAGTTCATTAGGCAGCCAGTGCATGATGCATCACATGTAGGTGTGTGTGGGAAGCAAACTCCATCATTTCATAAAGCATTTTGCAAATGCTTTTCTAAGCACATGTGGTATCGTTTGCTTCACCTGTTTAAATCTTTGCACTCAGGGCTCTGCTCACCAGAATATTTCAAGGTAAACAAAAATATTAATTATAGCTTCAGAAATATCTCTGTAAAGAAAGTTATGTGAATTCTGTGTGAGCAAAAGGAACCAAAACTGACTGACATCTCTATGAGCTCAGTTCTTTGGTTTACTTACAAAGCAGTCCAAGGGCAAGGCCAATTTTACTCCTACTCAATACACGTCAACCTGAGGAACTTTCCAGGAAAGACAGGAAAGAATGCACCCATTCATTTAATTCTGTCCTAAAACTACCAGCTAATGGGATATAGCTGGAAAGGAAGAAGAAAAATAAATATTCTATATGAGGCCAAAAAAAACAAATTATTGGAGTGATAAAGATAATTCACTGAATTATTTTAGATAATCTTTATAAGAACCAAAAAAAAAAAAAAAACAAAAAAAACAAAAAAAAAAAAAAAAAAAAAAACCAAAAAAATAACCACAAAAAACCAAAACCAAAACAAAACAAAACCCCCAAACAGAACAAAACAAAACACAAAACCGGGAAGAATTCGAAAACAAGCTTTCTAACAGGGAAAGGATAAACTCCTACCTACCCTGCCCTTAGATTATTTTTTTCAAGAAGAGAGATGAAAAACAGCACAAAAAAAACTTCACAGTGGTGCTAGAACCATATGACCATTTCCATTATAGGAGTGCTTCAGCTTCCAGATATATTAAAGAGACATGACATTTATAACCCTTTTGAAAAGAGAAATAAAGAAAAGCAATGAAGAGACCAGTTGTTTCCCCTGCCTTCCTTTCTCTCTTGCCCCTCCACAACTCATATACCCTCCAGGAAGAAAGATTTGACTTTTCTTTGACTTTCCAGAACAGTTGGTTTGTCTCTAATAAATAAGGTACCCAGAAGAGGAAGTTTTGGAGTGATTGAGCTGCTTAAGAGACACAGCTGACCTCAGGGCATCATGTCCCCTCTACTGGAGAAACCCAACCCTTTCTAAATGCCAAAGTTGAGACATTTCCTCACAGCAATTCAGGGAAATCTCTGTGAGATGTATATTGCTAATACTTGTCGTTGCTCAAATCCCACTCTCTCTTTCATTTAAGGAATGCAGGGACAATCCAGCCACTGCTGTTTCGACCATTACTAACAACTGCTGTGAGTCTTACCCACAGGGAGCTATGATTTTAGGTAGAAATTTTAGAGTTGTTTCTAAACAAGCAGTGTCTTCTGACTTCTTTATAAATGTGTCATTTGTTAGTTATTTAAGCAGTGCTGGGTTTCCCCTAGACAGAGAGAATCAATAATTTCAGATCAGAAAAAGAGCTGCTGCATTTCAAACCAGATTCATAAAAAAAGCTTTTATGTCATGTGTTGCAATGAGTGGGAAGAGTCCCAGTATTCTACACAGCCAAGAAAGAGTTTCACAGTTAATAGTGAGAGTAATACTGACAGCAGGCTATCTGCATCATTGTTTCACATCAGCAGGAGTGCAAACTGAGAGCTACAGTCAGGGCAAGCTGAGGGACATTGTGTTCATTAAGGGTCAAAGATGGTATTTAAAACATCAGCAAAATGCTGCAAACATTCTTTAAGCTCTTCAGTTCAAATAGCAAACACAAAACACTACAGGAATTGCACTTTCCTCAAGACATTTTTAAAGCACTGGCCTCAGCAAAGACCAGGGGACCAAGAGCTGCTAATGAATGAGCAGATGGGTCTTTGAATGATGCCCCACACTCCGTGCCAAAGGTGGCACAGGGTCCACGGCAATGCTTGTCAGAAACGTCCAGCAGACTGAATGACAAAGGGGAATGTTTTAATTATTACTGACAGCAACTTGTCTTTCTAAGAGCTCCTAAATTTCTTGAAATTGTACCCAAATGCCTACAGATTGTCCAGAGAAGTCACTCTTTGAAATGCTTCATCCTGAAGCTCCCAACCATAAACCTGCCTCCACTGTCCCTGCATCCACATGGACAACTTGGACAGCATTGTGTCAAGTCATTGAACTCTGTATCCAGGTCCTATCAGAGATAGTTTGGAGTGGCAAATTTCTAAATTTCTTCAAGTATATCTTCATTCTGCTGCAAACTGGCAGCAACTGAGATGCAGGTTCTGATCCCTGTCTCCTATTTCCAGCAGATGTATTTCCAGCTATTTCTAGCAAAAAGCTAGCTTGAGAGAGTCAAGCAGTGGTAATCTTTAGTTCAAGCATGTACTGCCATAACATACCATGAAATTATCATCTAGCAATGACTTAATCAGCGACCTAAGAAGAAACCCCCTGCCCAGGAGGGCAGAGCAACACTGTCCAATCAAAGGCTGTCACTCACAAACCAAGTGTAATTAGCCAGAGGCATGTTGCTACTGTTAATAACTATAATGAATCCCAAGCAGAGACACCTTCCCTGGCAGGCTGCTGTTTGGGCTTGAAAAAATGTTTCAGAATAAATAAAACAAAACCAGAAGCCATCACATTAGTTGCTGATTTTTCACCTCCTACTCAAGCACTCCACAGAGATCCACTCCAGGCTCTCAAAAGCAAGCAGTTACTCTCAATCAGAGATATCTGGCATGAAGGGAGTGACTTAGTACATTCCTATGGGTGGGTGGGTATTTTTATACTGATTCAGATAATGGAACTCGCTTGCTGAGTGGGAGAGAACTACTCATTTCCAAGACTACCTCCCAGCCCCCCTTCCACTCCATTTCTTGATTTTTAACATACTCCCACTGCTTTATGACTGGTGCATTACACATAAGCAGCTCCTGAGGTGACTGCTCCTGGGTAATAGGAGAGAATTGTTCACATTCCAATCTTGGGAGAGCTAATTTCCTTTCTCTTCTCTTCTCTTCTCTTCTCTTCTCTTCTCTTCTCTTCTCTTCTCTTCTCTTCTCTTCTCTTCTCTTCTCTTCTCTTTTCTCTTCTCTTCCTCTTCCATTTTTGTACTGTATATAACAACCTATAAAATGTATACTACACTGCACTGCAGCAAACTCACATTTTTCACCCCACCTACCCTCAAAGCACATGATTTAGAAAACTGAGAAAGTCAGGAACAAAGAAATCACAGGATGTCGTGCTGCAGAAGGAGCTGGCCACAGCTTGTGCCTAGTTTGGCACAGCTGGTCTCAGAAGGTACCAGACTGGAGACCAGTTATCTCAGCCAAAAGCAGAATGGCAAAAGAACTGATGTCTGACTTCAGGATGACATTTCTCACCTCTCTGGCCAGGGGCTTTGAGCCAATATCCTGGGCTGATGACTGGTCTGGGCACGTACAAAATGCTCCCCATTTTGCCAAGCCAGCATTTGTATTTCTGATCCCTTTCACTTGTTGTCAGAGGACAATGTGAATCAAGAAAAAGCCTACACAGGCAAGCCAGAACAGTCCCAGGCACATTTCAGGCATACTGCTGGTACAGGCAGCTAATTCCAAATGACAGCCAAGACCTAGGCCCCTCCTTTCCACTTCCAGTTACTTGAAACTCATTACTCCTATCTTGAGCCCATTAAACAGTGTGTAAAATGAGGTTGTATCTCTACAGTCCTGCAAGAATTTGATGGTGTTTGTACTCTACTCTTCAGTTCTTTATAGCTTTTTACAAAGCCTCTTATTTATTGATACATTCTTTTTGTAATCTTGTCAGTACATTTCAGGAAAAAAAACCACAAGGGAAATGTTAATGTAATTCCCTAATAAGGCACTCCCCTACTAAGCACAGTAGACCAATTATGCCATGTTATCAGTTATGCCATGTTATCACTGTCAGCTTTGCAGCACAGAGGTGCTTTTCTAGAAGACAATTTCATCAACCTATTTTTGTTTAACCCAAAAATTTGTCTTCCTTCCACTTTTGAGTACACATTCTCCAGAGCAGAACTAGAGAGGTATTTACCTCAGATTGTTGATGACAGAATTAGCTAAATCTCTTTCTAGCTTTATCTGTGCTAGACAGCTGCCAGCTTTGGCTGTCTGTGGAATCAAGGAGAGACATTTTCAGGGTCTCTACTGGCAGCACACTGCAGCAGGAGAGACTGCAATGTAACAGGGCTGGGGTTTTTAGCACAGAATTCTTTTCTTGCAAAAAAGCACTTCCCTTGCCTACACAATGCTGCCTGATGTACATTAACTGCATGAAGAGCAAATAAGAGTGGTACATCCAAATCTCAGCATTCTCTACAGGGAAACCTTGTGAGCAATTTTTTCACCATGGGATACATAATACAGTCTTCAAATACGTTATCACTAGTAGCAGACAGCTGAAGTCAAACAGCAGCTATAAACCCCTTTGAGATATGACAGTGGCACCTTACAAATGGGTATTGTTCAACACCTGCTATCATTTCTACCACTTTATTTCTCCTCCATTATGAATTACCCTGGTTTCCCTGATATGATGCACGCCCCAAGCAGGTAAGGTAGCTGGCCAAAGAAAGCAAATAGCTTTGTATGATTCCACAATGATTCCACAATTAGTCATATGCTTGTTCTTATCATTTAAAACAATTCAGAAGAAGGGACCTACCTGCCATTGAAAGTTTATTTAGATTAAGATAGATAAGATTTAAAGACAACGAACAATTTGGTGCTATTAACTAGAATAAAGGCAGGACTGCTGTGATATATCTTCTTCAAAGATTTGCCTTGCAAATAAAAGAAGTTAAGCTGAAGGAAGTACCATGTCTCTAGAATAATAAATTATTATTAAATATTAAACCACTAAATTATCGTGGAATATTGTGCAGATAAATTCTAAGAGTTTCTGAAAAACCACAACTCTTTACTATGAAGAAAGAGAGGATCAGTTATTTCTGAGGTATCATGTAAAAATATGCAAGAGCAGGAGAGGAGGGAAATACAATGGAGAAGGAAAAAAGCTGTTAAACTGGGTGATGCATAAGAAAACAAAAATTGCTTCTCTCAACATAGCTATGCCAAGTTTTTCAATTATATAAATTTAGGCTTTAAATCCAGAATCAGACCTGCATTAGTATCACAACAGAGTCATTCAGCTGACTGACACAGACACACTGAACTCTCTAGCTGAAGAACTTACACCTTTGCCTATTAAAAACAGACACAGTCTTTCTTTTTTTTTAAACATTTTGTTCTTCCTAGAAATATTGGCAGTTTTAAAATGGCATAGTATGAGTGTTATAATGCAAAAAATAAATTATCTTTTTGGACAATAACCAACCTGCAATCTGAAAACAGAAGTTCCCTTCTGTGACAGCCTGGTTTATCTAAAGTTTAAAACCTATTTTACCACTTTGTGTAACTTCCCATGAGTAAAGTTGAAGCCTATCCCATGAATTCTGGTCATGGGAAAAGCCACTGCTAAAGTACTGTGATGTTTGCCCTGAACACTGGTTTTAGTGAGAAAGATTTAGAAATAACCCCCGTTGTGCAAGTATTCCTGGAACTCTTGAAGCCTGAAAGTTAGTTAGTGAGTTGTGAAAGGCTAATGAATATTGAATGCACTAACAAAACTGGTATTTTGTCACTCACTTAAAGAAGTTCTGACCACAGTGGTTACTACAATGATCTCATATTATTATGTATTTAAAATGAAGGGGATTTAAACGAAAATTGCAACCCAATAGTGCATCTCACCAATGATTAACCAGCAAGTTGTCTCTTAAGCTACTATTAATAAGCAAAGAGTAGCTCTTTGTCATCCTAGCAGATGAGAGCACTTTTCCATTAAAGAGTCACTTGCCCATAAATCGGAGCTTATCAAAAGCAGCATTTGATGTGCGTAAGCAGAGGAGTAAGAGAGGAGCTGGTGGAGCAAGCAGCCGGCAGAGCGAGCACAGCGCGCTATACGTTGGACAAATGTGCGCATCACACAGACGTTCAGCACTGCTAATGACATCCTTTCTTGCCAGGCTCTAAGATCCCATTAACTGGTGAATCACTCTACCATCTGCAAAAAGCAGGTCCTTCCTCCCCCATCCCCTCACTCAGGACAAGCAAAGGGGAAGCTTGAAAACAACTTTCAGCTCTCTTTATTTGTCCTTGTGAGCAGTTAAATAGTCTCCCTTGGTGATGTAACAGATGATAGCACCACTTCTCTCTCAATGGACTTTATTGCAGAGCAATATAACATGCAGAGACCAACAGGTTTCCAAGCTGCACACACAGCAGCATTCAAAATGTCAAACAAAACTGACACCTTTGATGGTAGCTGCACAGACAAATAGATTGTTTTGTGTTTACTGCCGTTAAGCAAAGCAACATTCATTACAGAGCCAGGATTGAAGGAATACAAAATATTACAAGTTGGGAGACTAAATGATAAAATGGAATCTAGCTACCTGCTAAGCCCCCAGTCATCTTGCAGTTTCCAGAGACCCCAGGAATCTCCTGACAGGTCAGACACAAAGGCTTTACTTGGTGGTTTGGTGCTTAGATGTCATACAAAAACCCAGACAGAACTCAAAGAAGGAACTCACATCACCTGCCTATCTTGAGATGCCAGTTGATAACCACATGCCAGGAACTGCTTCTCTTCCTTGTTCCAGGGAGGCCAATTAGTCACTCATTGGGATGGCCAGACCAAGGACTGTTACAGTAGGGGTTTACTGGTTCAAAAGTTACTGTGCATGTGGTTCCCCCAAAATTCCCTTTGTAGCAGTCCAGTTCCCACATAATTCCCACTAGAGCTGGCATGGCTATTTGGACACCCACACTGGCAACCAGACTGGATGTATTGGATAGTTTTTGCTTCCAGATGTAAAAAAAACCTAAAGGCATTTTTTGCTGTGCTAGTATCATTGGGAACCTGGCATGAAAGCTGGTCAACATGACTTCAGCAACTTTGCTGAAAAAAGCAAAACCACAGAAAAATAATTTGCTGTGTCTAGGAAGTTGTTTGATGATTTTATTTTTTTTAATGTAATTTTCAAAACATTTAAAGCTGCAGTTCAAACTGCATTACACAATATCACCTCCCTTACAAATTTTTTTAACACTCATCTGGCTTTCAGATCTAAAACAGAGTGCCATTAACAGTTTTGAAATCAGATTAGGGGAAAAAAGCCCCACCAACAAACCAATTCAGTCAGTCTAACTGATTCTGCAGTCATTCAGACAGATTCTTTCAGATTTAAAAACAACAGCCCACAACACTAAAACCTGCTCCCTGCCCACACCTGGTCTAGAGCAAGGGTGGAGGGAGCCACTCCAAACACCCTCCCACCCTAATCTGTTATTCACATTCAGGCTCCAATTTCTATCATGATAAAGATGATATAGGGGTTGGACTGGATGACTTTGAAAGGTCCCTTTCAACTTGTACTGTTCAATTCTGAGAGAAGAGCAACCTAGTACTTAACACCCTTTTTTCCTAGCCATTTCCATGAGGTCCCATATTTAAATAAACAAGAATTGAAACAGGAAAAGGAGGAGGTTGGGGTTATAGTTGCCCACTTTCAAGGGCTTCATGTTGAACTGAACACAGCACTTAAGTTCATTGTGAGCTGCCTTGTGAACCTGAAGGATCATACCTGTCTCAAGAATGACACTTGCAGACCTTGTGTTTTTGGGACTTACTTTGTTTTTCTGTATACCGACAACAACTTAGAAGCTGTAGATATTGTTCAGCTAATGTGCAAACACCAATGCTTCATTATGGCATGAAGCATCTAATTTTTTCACTCTGTATTGTAAAGAATGCATCCCTGGGTTTTTTGTTTTGGCTTTAAAGAGAGCATCATTAAGTGCTATGCCAAGAAACCTGATTAAGACACTATTCTAACTTGTAAGTTCTTCTAAAACAAGCATTCATTTGACAGCTTTAAGCAGATGACAAATGAGCTTTTTTTTAAAGAACATTTTAAAATCAAAGAGGTAAACCAATTCTATCCTGCAAGAAGAAAAAATTATCAATTTGTTAGACTAGTTTGACACATATTCCATCAACAAAAGCATGCAGATTGTCACAACTCTCTTAAGCAGTGATCAGGAATGAGTTATTCAGATGTACTATCCCTTCCTTGATAAGAATTATGCAAGCTATTTTACTGCCACTGAGTATGGCAGCACTGCACTGTCTCCTGATGGTTCCCCAACATCTGCAGCAGCTGGAAGTGGCAATTTTGCACCTTCCAAAAGAAAGCTCCTGAGCATGGGCAGTACTGGGCTACTGTGGGTTATTGTCAGAGAAAAATGACATACTAAAACTTTACTGAATTCTCCAGGAACCTAGGGGTTCCCGTTTTTTTCTTTTTTTTTTCCCCTTCTTCTTTCAGTTTCCTTATTCTAAGATTCCACAAATAATCCATTAATAACTTAGTGGTTTAAGTTTTCTTTCTTGGTAATGACTTCTATACTTCACGGAAAGTGCTGGCAGCAGCAGCTGCTCAGGCAGTTTAGATGATGCTGTTTGTGCTCCCCGAGGAGATGAGCACCTCAGCACTGCGTTGCATGGCAGTCACCACTGAGGAATCCTCAGTGCCTCCAGTGTGCCATGGACACCACAACCTCATAGGATTTCTCTTTCCTTCCCCTGCCACACCCCCTGGTACCTTCAGCTTGGATGCTGGCCCTTTTGGCTTCCAAGCAGTCCTCACTGGGGCCATAGTGGCAGATGAAGGAATCTGGGGAGGGGAAACAGAATCTCACTGCTCTCTCTGCATGTCAGTGTCTCTCTCAAAACACGATTTTATTACCTGCACAGCAGCTCAGGTAATGCCTCAGTATTAGACTCACAGGATACCAGAATTACAGAGGTGGAAAAGGATATGAGTAGCTGGAGGAAGTGTTAATATGACATGTTTGAAGCAGGTCTTTCTGTCATCTTGCATCAGGCAGCTGTCAGTAACCAAATTAAATCTATAATTTAAAAAGAAAAAGAAATGAAATCATGCTTTTTTTTGGTAAAAAAATCTGTTAGAGTCACCACACAGAGCAAACAACTTTTTGTGTAAGTGTATGTGGTGACTCCCTCTGGGAAGTTTTCTTTTTCCCTTTGTGATTTATCCACCACTCAAACCTTCACATCCATCCCAACCTTCAGCTGCTGCCAGTTCACAAAGTGTTCTGTAATATAACTTTCACAAAGTGTTTTGTGACATGACTGTCACCAATGCATCTCATGAGGCTTTATAATGCCACCTCAACTTTCCACTCTGACCAGCCCTCGCCCCCCTACACTTCATACAAGGAAAGAATTTCAAACAAAAGAGGAATCAGTCACCTAACCTCACAATGCGTGGCTGCAGCCTGAGTTGAATCAGAGTCGATTGAAATTGAGTCATTTTGTCTAGTTTGCTCTAATGTGATAAGCTAGATGGGATAGAAATTCTATATATTATTACACAGAATTATTTCAAACATGGAGCTAAGATAAAAGCAGAGTCCAGGGAGGGCTAATCTGTGCCTGTCAGCCCACACTTTAATCACATGCCGCTTACTTTGTTAGTCATCTCTTCATCAGTGCTCTCAACCCACTCCTGCTCCTCCTGCAGTAAACTTTAATTAACCAAAGAAACACTGAAGTTACTCACTGAGAATAGAGAAACAGAAAAATGGAGGAGCTGAATGCTAAATGCCTCTCATCACAAACGAGAGTGAATCAGTTTGGAGGTAGTGGAAAAGACAACTCTTTAAACCCAAGCAGCAGGAATTCCTGTCTGTAAGCAAACGTTTTGAAACAATCCAAAAGGAAGACTTCTGTACCATTGCACTTTTATGTTTCTTTCCCTGGCATATATTTTGGATTAGCAGGTGGTCTTTTACGATAGATTAAACTGAGAAAAAAGCAAATAGAACCACACATGAATCACCTGCGTGAAGAGTTCACTAAAATCACTGCTCTTCACCTGCTATGCATTATCCTCACTTTGATGGGACAACTGTTAGCTAAAAGTAAAAAACAAGCAAGTCACACAATAGCAATGCATGTACTTTGGGCTGAGCCATCAGTTCTTTCTAATTTTAGTGAGCTAGCACCACCCTTACATGGTAGGTAATCATGTCGATTACCACAACAGTAACAGCACCTGTCATGCCACCAGCAAGTAACATCTGAGGTGTTATGGTTTTGTTGTGCTCTTGGGGATAATAATGAACCATCGATGGAAAGGAAACCACCACAGTAAAGGATGATCCCACTGTACAACAAGTTGAACAAGTTGCCATGACTTGCTGAAGAGAATCCGTGACAGAACGAAGGTGTTCTCTTCCTGGATCAGCATCCTTGCACTAGCACTCACTCTTCCCCACCACATCAAAGCAGGCAGCATGAGATCTGGAAGGTGATTAGTTATTCACTTGCAAACATTTCCATACCAGTTCCAGAGTGCCAAGAACCTATGATATGACCTTAGCCATCAGGTGGCATGTTGGAGAAACAAACCAGACTGCTGGATTTTCCAACAGCAGCCAGGACTGTGAGTCACACAGAAGAGCTGTGCTTTGGACAAAAGCTGCCTATTAGTCTTGCATGCTCATGAGGGATTCTGAGTAGCATCCTGCACCCAGCATGCACCTGGCACATTTGCATAATTTGCAGTATTAGAGTAGAAAGAGGATTATGAAAACAATTACTGAGGCAATATTCAGCTCCAAATGGATGTGCTGCTACTACCTTACCATAGCAGGCTGCTGACAGAGTGAGCTTTAGATAGATTTGTCACATCCTTTGCCTTGGTGTTCCTTCATTCTTCTCTTAGCCTCTCCATTAATCCATTAATGACTCTCCCAGCTTCTCTTTCCTCCCACTTTTCACCATGATCTACTCAGCCACTGCACCACTCTCTCCCTCTCTCCCACTCATGATGATGCCTCACTTCGTGCCAGTGTCTCTGCTTCAGCCACAACAAACCATGATCAACTACACAAGCATCCTCCTTTTGACAGCAAGTACTGGCACATATATGAAAAGACAGTAAAAATCAGCCTCTTTTTCCTCTATTTATAGGACTTCTGCCCCTCACCTTTCTGTCAGTCAGCCATTGCTGTCACACCTGATCATGTGAGGATACAAAAGACCCTAATAACTAGGTCTGAGAGGAAAAGGAGCAGAGCTTTACAAGAGCTCACCATCCTCACCATCTGGGCAGTACTAGAGATAGAGCTGTCACTCAGTGCCAAATTCACATGCCAAGTCAGATCTATCATTACAGAGATGCCTGTGCACAGGGACATATTCTCAGCTGAAGCAGGACAAATCTCAAAGAATTAATGTCAGTTTTCACACCTTTTCATCTCAGGCAATGTTGTAGAAGCAGTGCCCCTGATCTAGCATTTCAAGATGCTATTGCTGCATCCCAAACAGCAAAACAAGCTGTAATTTACTCTTGTAAACCAAGAGTAGTGAGGTACTGCTCCTCTCAAGCACTCTGCAAAGGGCAGAAAGAATCTTTCCCTGTTACCCTTAAACGATTTCAATTTTACTGCAGCAAACTGCCGTCTCCCTTCCCTAATCAACCCTCCAGAGTGGCAAGTGCACTTGGCCACCTCTGTGTTTCACAGTCTAGGAAAAGAGAATGCCTGTTGTGTTGGCACAGGAAGGAGGCGCAGGCAGCCACGCACAAACTTGCTGACCTGGCACAGCATTCAGCTGTAACACACAACTGCTTTCCCAAACAACTCATTGTTAGCGTTTAATTGTGAACGCTGTAGAAGAGGCCAAGGGATTTGGATGGAGGTTATGGGAAGCAAAGCATGATCTGGAATGCTGTTCTGCAGTCTAGAGAGCAGTTGGGTAAAGACAGCAGAGGCTGCCTGGGTGAATGAAGAAGGCTGGAACTAGCACCATGCAACAGCCTGTCTCCAAGCACAAGTAAGACTGGATCGCCACAGAAATCAATTTTCATACCTACTCTCACAGCCACTATAAAAAGTACATAAATCCCAACAGTAATAAATCATGTAAGGATTGCATGATTGGATTCAGGGGTGAAGGGAGCAAGGGGAAAATTCATCTTTCCCATCACAGTCCTCTTCCTTTCATCTCTGAGGGACCCTTAAATCCCTTCTGATACCCACTTCCTACCAGGAGCTTACCATGTCACCCAGCTGAAACCCTGCTTAGGATATTAAAAAGCAAAAATATATGTTTCTCAAGAGAACTCTCTAGATTATCTAGTTGATTTTTAGAAAATAACAATAATAATGCTAAAACATCCAGCAGCCTAATTATCAGCCACTTCTCATTTATATTCCCATTAAATTCACAGCTGCTTTGCAAAGAGACAGGCTGATGTATGAAGACTGCCTTGTATGCTCTCACCCAAGCCTCTTCCATTTATTCCACTGAGAATGACGACACAACTCAAATCCCTGCTTGGAATTTGGCAGGTGCCATTGGTGTATGACACACTATTCAAAAAGCAAACAGCAAGAATGACATGATGTTCTAAAGTAAGAATCCAGGGCATTTTATTCCTCTCATGGTAACAAACTTTTTAATTTCAAGTATCCGCTGACCGTTTCACCATCCAAAGGAGTTTCACTGTGAGATAAAACTGCCAGTTTACCTGTCCTGTAATGAACCATAGCTGAAAAGTGGAGAGCTGTGAACTCTGCAACTGCTATTGAGAGGTGGAGGGGAAGAACTGACAAGCAAGGTGTCTGTGTGACTGGCACACTGCAGATAGACTCCGAGGTGTCACTGTGCCATCTTCCAAAACTCACCCAGCTGGGCTCCTTGGCAGGAACACCACAAAAAGAAGAAAGAACCTGCAATTACATTTTCTTGGCTTTGAAATATGCTAAATTGATTGAGTACGTGTCAGCTTCACGCAGTGAGATATTTCAGCATCTCTAAAATGTATTTGCAGGTGTATTTCTAATTTGCAAGGACATTCTCATGCCAAGTACCATGTGAGTACCTACCTGATGACACAAATCTACAGCAAGAACAAGTCTGCATAATCTCAGCTAAGAAATGAAGTAGTTTTGCTAGACAGAACTAGGCTGATTTCAGGCAAGATGTTATAAGGAAACACAGAGAGGTGTATTATACCTAGGGATTACATAGGGCACTGGTATAACTCAATCCATCAGTGCTTTAGCCCTGGAACTATTTGTTGCCCATAAGGCGGTCTGTCAAAACTGATGCAGTTTTTACACACAAATTCCTGCCCACTGAGATGCAGGCTGGGATTCTCCCATCTGTTTCACATTTAGCAAAAGTTTCCCACTGTAAAATTTTGCCTCCTGCATATTCCAGCTGGAATAATCCAGATGACCTAAGGACAAATAGTCTAAATAATGAAGAGACACCCTGAGATGTTTTGTTTTCCAGGATCAACTAATCACACCCTGCCCAATAGCTTGATTCAGTGACTCCAACAAAAGTGAGAAGCACAACTGAGAAGCACGACTGAGATATTTTCAAGTAATTACATTTTCACAGCAAGCAATTTTATCACCATATAAAATGAAGCTGTTTCTATCCACTTACACTATCCATAACTAAAAACCAGGAAAAATACAGAACATGTGAAATACTGTTTTTATAGCAGCCGTCAAAGCTCAAACACAACCTTTGTACTCAGCTGCTGTTTGCCTATTCCTGATTTCAAACAGCAAGAAAATGGGTTATTTGGGACATATTTGATTTAAAGGTTTTCTTAAACAGGCTCTTCAAAGCCAGACATATGATAGCGAACAAAACATATATCTAAAACATTGAAAATGTTCAATTTCTGAAGGCACTGATTGTATTCAAAGAAGAAAAGTCTGTCATGGAAGAATGAGTATGGAAAAATGATGCTGGACTCCAGCAGAATACAAAGTAATACAGAAAACATGTTTGGCAGTATCAGTTGACATGAGAGGTGTCAATGTCACACTTTAGGGTTTTAAGAGTTGTAAAAAAGGCATCCTTATTACGATCAGAGCCGCTGCTCTGACAGCAATACTTCCAGCACATTTATCTGGTGCAGAGGTTGCTACATTTTGTGCACAAAGATCTTGGGGCAGGTGCAACAAATAAATTGTTGCATAAACAACAAAACAACTCCAAAATGCAAGATACAGGCTTAAATAACAATTTGCAGTAAATGCTACAGCTGAGCTAAAATGAGAAAGAAAATTTGCACTTATGATTTGAGGGGTTGACTTAGCCAAAAAGTCAATAAAACCACAATGAAATATGGGAAAGTATAATAAGCCTAACAGCTTTGCAGGAATTTGTGATAAATCAGATGTCAAGTTTGGATCCAGCCTAGAATTTAGCAGGGTATTTTTTGTGGGGTAACCAAACTATGAATAATGTACTTATTTTAAGTTCTGTTTCCAAGTCCCTCAAAGAAACCTGTGAGTTTCACAGTCTCTTCTAACTAACCTCAGCCAACATACACAGGTTACCGATAATATAAACTTGATGAATTACATCTGGTTTCATCACCATGCAGTTCATAAACCACAAAGCAGACCAAAACCATGTTTTCACAAAATAATTTGGAGTCAATCAGGTTCCAGAGCTTTAAGACTTTGGACTTGGAAATCAGGAGCCGAACACATATGAATTTAAGGCAGCGTGTTTACTATCAATGATGTTTCCTCTCTTGCATGGCTATAAACATTTGGGTGGCTTATTTTTGAAGGGGTAAGGAACAGGCGATGAAATTAGGTTCAATGATTCTGTTTGTTGCAAGAAAACAAGATATTTTTATTTACAGGCTTATAGCTGAGTGCACTGGGAGCTCTCCTGATAAATGCTTCACCAGCTGAGTCACAGTGCGCACAGGATTAGTCACGGCTGAGGAAGTGTCCCAAGGTTTCATTTACAGCCGCAGATTTACTTGATGTATATTAATTTCTCCTGTGAGCAGCAGCTCTCTGAAGATGTGTGCTTCAGAAGCCTTGGCTCCGTCATCGCCTCCACGTCACCACACCCTCGAAGACGAGGGCCAGAGTGCCAGCACGCAGAGGAAGGCGATGTCTGCCGGCCGGGTAGGGAAGAGGAACGGAGGGCTCCCAGCCCGTACATCAACATATGTTCTGTGGGCCTCAGCAGAGCAGAGCATGCGTCACGCTCACTTGACGCTATTTTAGGCGACAATGGGTAAACTAAATGACTACGCTGAGCGACCCAGCACACTCCTTTCATTGCGTGCTCCAGCAGAGAAGCCTGAGCAACTGGCAGTGCTTCTGTGCCTGTGAGCTTGTACCCACTGTGTTCCCACTCTGCACCTGGGGAGCAAGGACAAGAGGTAAATAACTTAGCCCAGGGTTTAATTGCAAATCCCTGACAGAATAAAACCCCTACAATATCTCAGGCATCCAGGTTCCAAGCCACCCTCTCCATGTAATCCCTAAAAATCCTCTGCTTGCAGGATCTGACCTAGCAAAGCCTAACTCTTCCACGAGAGCTGTAAATAACAGCCTTCTTTGGATCACCAATCAAATGCAGGGCATCTCTGATACCTTTCCTCAAAAGCTTGAGCAGAGTCTGAACATGGGTGTATGCACCAGTTGGCTGCACATCTTCTGTTTTGAGAGGCTCAGATGAAGCAAAAGGAAGATCAAACCTGCCCACTTGAGCAACTGTATAAAACCAGAAATGCAGGATTCCTAAATGGCTAAAGAGTGTAACCAGCCTTTGAACCCTAAGACGGTTGTGTTTTTGCATCTTACCTCCAGTTTTTGCACATATGTTGAATTTAGACATGGAGAGCCCTTGCACTGGTGCCCACATCCTCATGCTACCTTGTGTGAATGATGCTGCTTTCCAAACAGGCTGTTCACATTCTGCCCAGGGGATGTCTACATCTTGCTGCATCTCAGAGACTTGTCCCCAGCCAAGTGGACTACAGAATTTTGTAATTTTGTTCACTTGAATTTTCTTCAAGTGAAAGTCTATCTTAATGAAAAAACATTGAAAAAAAAAAAAAGAGAATTGTAAAGTAAAAATTATCAAAACTGCACTTAAAGGCTATGTTATTACAGAATTAGGCCTAAATAAACTTATAATCACTGTTAAATATATTTTTACACAAAAGCAAACCACAGTGAAGCTGCTCCATGCTGGCTTGCATTATTTATAGACTTGAAGACAAATATAGAGGTCAATTTGTCTAATGAAAATAAACAGCTCCATGAGATAGTTCTGTTTCTTTTGAAGTGAATATATATTTTATCTAGTTTAGCACGTCCATTGGGTATATGCTAAATATTGCCTCAATTTTGCATTTCTTCCTGCAGCAGAACACAAATTGTTAATTTTCACCTGTAGGTTAAACCATGCCTAGTTTCCTTCCTTCTATTATTCCGTATTCTCCTTCCTCTCTTCCTGTTTCTGTGCTGAGGAGACTGACATCTACTTATGACAAAATTTTCCTCCTTGCTTCCAACAATTTCTCCCATAAACAAATTGGAACTTTTCAAAAATTTCTCAACTCAACAAATTTTTGTAGAAGCTTCTTTGGGCCTTGACAGAGAGTTCTTTAATACCCTGTAAGTGTAAATATATTTTCTGAAAGCTTGACGAGTTCTGAAAAAGAAGTGAATCAATACCTACCAAACACTCTGTACTAAAATTACTTGTATTATTAATACAACTGATGACAGGACTAGTCCACAGTGATTTAAAGTTTCAAAACCAATAGTGTTTCCCTGCTCAGATCTATACAGATGCCCCAAAGAGAAGGAAGATTATTTCCCAAGTGGTTTCACTGGAAAAAAAAAAAAAAAAAAAAAGTATTAACATAGCTGATCTAATACTTCAACCAATTTTGCACCACAGTTCCTGACAAGATTTCCCTCACAGTTGGCCTTAAAATGATATCACAGCCTAATTCTGCCTTGTTTTACATTAGTCTGAAACCAAGCCTAGATTTTATTGAACTTTGATTCTGTTATTTTACATATTATCCAGATTAAATTTTTTATATGGTTTCATGGTTTGAAAAGCATCATCATCTTCTGGTAGGGAGTGTTTAGTGCAGCAGGAAATGGAATTAGGAGAGATCCACTGACTTAATTGAAAATGCCACTAAAAGCTTTGCCAGCTGCAAATATCCTGCCCCTCCAACTTCAGCAGTGATCCTGGGAGAGAGTATGGAGCAAACTGTGGTCCATGTACACAGCAACTCTGCTGTAGAGGAGTCTCTGAACAGACCTGCTCAGGTACATCACATCTAGGGGTGCATTTACTGCTTTTACCCCACTAACATTATCAGTATGATTTTAGGATATGCAATGATTTGATATGGTAATTGTGCTGTGTTGTGCCTGCCAAAGGAAACACCTCTACCTTCTCCACTGTTGTGATGTATATTCAAATCACCAAAGTAACTAAAAAAGGAGAAATGTACTATGAAAACTCATCTAGATATATGCCAGTAGTATTTCTTATGGTCACCATTCTGATTTACCAGGCAGCTACCATCTTCATTCTATTCCAATAAAAAGGAGGTGGAGACCCCAAATAAATGCCCTAAACCTAGGAATACTGACACCAGGAGTGCTAGCGAAATAGGTCTGCTTGGAAAAAATGGGTCTTCTGAAAAAAATGAAAAAGGCAGAAGAAAAAAAGGCCTGTTTGAGTTTTGCACCATGTTTTCTCTCTGTGTCTTAAGATACCAGTGTCATGACTCACTCTGGAGATTTGAATTTCTCCCTGGGCAACATGACCTTCTCATACCAGCTTTGTTCCTCATGCTAGCAAAAATTGGTCATCCATGAATACTGAATGAAGAAACTTCCTTATTAGTCATCTCTGGATCTATAAAACTAATACCGGAAAATGGTGTTTAAACAAGCCCACTGCTGCTTCAGGTATGTGGCCTTCCAACATTTCAAATCTGAATAGTTTCATCAGGTGTGGGAGGAAGGATAGAAAAGGGTGAAAAAGTTAGATATCTAAGTCATCTGTCTCTAGTTAAAATCTATGGATCAGCACTCCTTTCAGCAGTTTGGATCTATATTTAGGTTTTCATGTTTATATGCCTGACTGGCAAATCCCTTGGCAATTTTGAAACCAATGCTTAAAAAAACCCCAAACTTGAAAACCCACCAAGCCTTCAAACTGACACGTTATCTGTTTCACTTTAGCTGGTTAGCCGTCCATCCTCATCTATGCTGTAAAACACTGTGGCTTCTCATTCTCAAGGAAAAACTACAGATCAAATTCTCCTTCCAAATACAGAAAGAACAGGTATTTGTCTATACATGGTCTTGCCTGCACCTCTCCTGAAATAGTTCAGTACATTCCTGACTGTGCATGAAGCTAAAAATTCAGAGCAAAGCACATGCATCTCAATAATTCACGTTACAGGCACGTTGCCTCATTCAAAAGATAGTGCAATAATATCAAGTCATACCCATTATAATGGTCACTGACAAAAAATGTCACCTTGCTCCCATGGACATTGGTTGCTTTTTTGTTTAAGCTCTCTCTGCTGTACAGGCTCAAATTCCATTGAACAGTATATTGCAGCCTCTCACCAAATTATGTGAATAGGACTGATCAAGATGGGGACAAACATCCCCATAATTGCAGGGGACCTAATCAGCATCCATTGTCTATCCCTGAGTCAACAAAATACTAAGCTAAGTGCTCCTGCAGATCTGAAACTTTGGAAAGACTTCAGATCAATAACTACACCAAAGATCTGAAACTTTCTCACATAGGAAGCATAGCACAAGCAATCAAAATCCTCATGGAAATCCTCATTTAGTGTATGAAACAGCACAACATATTAACTACACCTTTTCCTCTTTGTAACTAAAAGATGTAGATAGCACTGCACTTAGGTAGTGCAATATGAAACTTGAAGGAAATTTTTTTTAAAAAAATCCAACCAAACCCATCCTACAGATTTTTAGCCAATATACAATGAGTAAAAATTATCCCTGAGCCCAAACATGGTGTTGATATCTCTGTGTGAACCATAATCCAAATCTTGTTGTATCTATAAATTGCATATATCTTACTATACCCTTGGCAACCTTTTATCCTGGTTTCCCATTAAGATGGATACCACAATATGTTTTTATTAGGTTTAGCATTTAAAGAAATATCCACCAGTAGCTCCACTATTTTTTCTTTCAGATGACGTATAAGTAGGAACATTGATAAAAATAGTTCTAAATGCCCATCCGATATACTTTTCTTTTATTAGCAGCCTCTGCAAAGTGCCATTTGCTGGCCAAGGATCCAATCTGACTTCAGCTGTAAATGGCTGTAACGACATGCAAGACAATTTCTGTAAGAGACATTTCAGTTTCATTTTCAAAGGAAACATCTTTAGAAGGATTTCCAGTTTCTCTAAGTGTTGGATCAGCTGTAGGATGTAAGACAACCCTCTCTGATTACCAAAAACTCTGATTAACAGGAGCAGGATGCTTAACCACATGAAAGCAGTCTTGCTGCTCAAGTAGTACTAACATGATGTAGAAGGAATGTTCAACAAGTTCATTCATGCAACAGGATGGGTGAATGCCATCTCTCACCATTACATGCACACTGTAGAAATTCTCTCACTTCAGGAAAATGTGTCTGAAAGTCTGTCAGTAGAATGAAGGATGGAAAGGTTTGGACAAATGATGCACATATTTTGCATTTTATTTAAATTGTACATGTTGTTCATATGATATTGATGCATGTGAATTCTACAGCTACTATGGCATAGTTAACCTTTTTAAAGGCTCATGTACACTACAGTTAGCAAAAATAAACTTATCATAGTTCAGAAACAAAAATGTTAACTGCTGGCAACTTCTAGGTTCACAGGACAGAAGTACAATGTGGCATGACAAAGCCAGACTACAATAGTCCCTGACACTGCTCTGATACCAGCTAATCACAATCTGTTTCTGCATCAGTAGATCTCACTATTTGCCATGGACTCTTTGAATTCTATTTTAGGAAAAGAATTCTTCCTTTTCTCACTGGGTTTCATTTCGTATTCATCAGTACTATGTGGCAGCATTTAAGTCTTTATTTCTACAACATAAGGTATCTGTATTACCCCTTGTTCTAAAGGAGGGCAAAGACACAAGAGGTACAGAGGTCCAAAGGTGTCCATGTGACTAACGAAAATTTTGATGTTAACTTCAGAAGAGGCAGAAAATAATCAAAACCCTCTTTACAAATAAGTAACACTGTTTCAAATCTCTTTCTATTTTTGATTGCCCCCAAAACTACTCATATTACTTAAGTCACACTGAGCAAGAGTGGTAGCTCTTCCAAGCCAAGATACTATGAATTTTCAAAACCTAGGAATGTATGACAGTTCCTAAAAGCAATCTAACAGTGCCCCTGTGGTAGCAAAGTTACCTCCAGATGAATCAGAGCTTGTGGTCAGTTGTCAACTACAAGTCCCATGGGGCAATCAGCTCTAAGTTTACACTCTGAGCTTTTATTCCATACACAGATCTACATCACTCACAATATGTAGGTACTCCTACACAGAATAAACCTAGTTCTTTACTAGCCCTTTTGCAAGGCTCTCTTCCCCTCCTTTCAGCTCACTTTCCTTTAAAATTCAGCAAACAGCAATCCAGGACCCACAAACAACTGCCTATTTTTAACTGCACATTCTTGGTTACTGTAAATCCTGTGTTCTGAACAGCGCTCAGACCAGGCCTGTGCAGCTCCCATGGGGCTGGACCACCAAGGACTGACTGCTGGCATGGAGCTGCAGCTGTGGGGCACAGCAGAGCAGCTCACCAGCATCCAGAGGCCACACAGCTCATGGTGGGCGGCTGCTGACCAGCTGCCACAAACCCCAGCCAGTGCATGGCACACAGCTGGCAGCAACCCTGTCCTGGGGAGAACACACAGTCATCCCTGCTGTCAGCTGCAGCTCGTATCCCCTTCCCTCTCCTTTCATGTGCTCATTACAAGCCGCCCTCTCCCTGTGCATACAGTACTCTCCTGTTTGTCTACCCTCACTGTGCAGGGCTGGGGACTCCTCTCCCCCGCAGCAGCCCCACAATCCATCACAGCAGTCCATCTTGTTCCTTACTTCCCAGGTCCCGCCCCACACACTAACCAAAATACCCCCACGCTGTTCCCATATTAACCTCAAGTTCCTGCTTCCCAAACCTCCCACACTGCTGGCTTGCTGCTTCAGCTCTTCTAATCCTCCCAGGCTCCTCTACCCTCTGCAATGGCTCTTGCTCCCTACTTTCCAAACTTCCCTTATCTTCTCAGCATTCCTGCCACTCAAACACCTTCTGGACGTAAGGAGTCTCAGGAGCACAATTCCTGGCACTTCAAGAAGAAGAACCAGAATGTCCAGCTGCCTTCTCCTGCAATACCCAAGCCTCCAGGGCTGACTCTCCCTGATGCAGATGGCAGAGTGCCTCAGAGAAAGACTTGGAATATTGCTCCCAACCGAAGGCTCACACAAAGCTGCAAATCCCATCTGACAGTCTGTGTTGTGTAGGCCAGATCAAGACCCAGCAAACGGACCTGCTGCTTGTGCCAGTAAAGTAAATGATCACACTGGCAGGCTGGCATTTCCCACATAAGCTGGCATTCCCACAAGCTGTCAGTTGCAAGGGAAGGGAAATCCAAGAGCCTCAAATCCCTCTGAAGTGGGAAACATCATAAAGGACGCAAGTTTTCAGTCCATTCTTCCTAATTCTGATATTTTCTCTTTATCCCCATGCTGCCCCACCCTGGGTCTTATTCTTCATTGAGTTCTGATTCAATTTTCCTTCTCAGTTTTAGTCACTGTGCCTTTTTCACCAATGGGACATAATTTCTACGGTAATTCAGAGGACAGAACATGTTTGAACTCTCAGTTTCTTTGCTTAGCACCACAATTTGTACTGATTACCTGGGCTGCAAAGAGTCAAATTATCATCAGGAATGCACACACTACCCAACTTCCCTTCACACAAACTTCTGTCTAAGTGGGCATTGAAAAATCTGACCATTAGGCCAAATTTCAGGAGAGTAAAAGGGCGAAAAAATGGAGACTCAAAACACACAGAACTTCCCTGAGAAATGTTCAGTCCACACTTTAAAGCAAAGAGGCACTTGAACCTCTCAACAGTGTAAGTGTGTATTTTAATCAAGCGCCTGGGAAAGCAGAATTTCTTTCTATAACTTGGTTTTATAAGAGCCAAACTTTGAACTGCTAAGTTCAGCCAGACTCAAACAGCCAGTGCAGGAAAAAAAAACCAAAATCAAGCAGTAGAAATAAATTTTGCAGAAGCAACAATAACAAAATGCCTCATAATAGGAAATATTGCATGATTGCATCTATGGACAAAGTTGACAGTTCTGCTTATAATGACAAATTATAAGCAGAAAATAAAAATAAAGCAAAATAAAGCAAATTCTGCTTAGAGGCACAGGACAACTGAACAAAAACCCCCTGCACCTTCAGGAAAACAACCCTAAAAATTAAAATATTAATACAGTATATTCTTAACTCAAATTAATATACCAATGACTTTCAAGATTGACATAGTGCCCCACTGACAGGGCAATGCCTGCCATGCAGGCAGCCTATCAGAAAAGCCTAAAAAGTTCCAGTGTCTCCATTCTGGCCTAGACTTGGGTTGCAATTTCTGTCATGAGGATAGACCAGTTTGTTTGCAGAAGCCAGTTTTTGGCTAGTGGCTAGGTCTCTGTGCTGAGCACAACAACACACCCATACAAGGCTGAAAAACAGGACATTAAATCATTTTGACATAATAACATCTTCACAGCATTGGTTGCTGCTCAGCACTTGGATTTCTGATCTTTAAATGCTCCAGGATTTAACATTTAGGAATGCAGAATGTTGTGGATTTAAGTGTACTTATTCACCAAAGCACATCCGTGTTTCAAAAGACTGTATAGTCCCAGTTGCCTTCCTATACACGTTCCCGTTATCTACCCATAAAAATCACGCAGCAGACTGTAAAAAAGAGGCGGAATTGTGGCCCTGTAGCAGAGCTGTTTCCCGAGTAGCCAGTTAAACACGGCTGGCGATGCAGACATCTTGCGCAGCAGCACTACCACCTCCTGGACGAGCCAAGCGGGGCTGCGGGACGCGCCAGCGCCTCTTCCAGCCTGGCATCAGTTTGCCTTGAAGGCAGGCAGCCCCTTCCCTCCAAGGCATGCCCAGCCATCCCCGGCACCGCTGAGCTCACCTTCCCAGCTCTGCCATTCCCGCTGCCCCGCGGCGCCGGCGCGGCCGCAAAGGCTCCGCTTACACCAATTTTACCTGGTGCTCCGCAAGTGCGGCCAGGCCACTCGGACAGCTGATTCCACTGGGAATCACAGCTGAAAGCCCCAGCGCCGATGGCAACAGAGTTTGTCTTTGGAAAAAACGCAATTAAGTTGCCTTTTTTTTTTTTTCTGTTGCTAAGTTGTATATATTGCTGTAAGTAATGCTAACGTGCTACTATGTACATATCCGTCTAAGCAGCAAACATTTAATGAACTGTTAAACATACTTTTTAAAAAGTGTAATCTGTAAGTCAGCAGGAAGATGTCCTCCTTACACTGTTTTTCCTCAATATAGGAAAAAAATAATTTTTCCTCAATATAGGAAATATATTATATATTTCCTCAATATATAATATATTAAAGAGTTTCTCTAGCAAAAGACAGAAAAAAGGTCTCTTTTTTGAGGTGAAAAAAAGGTGAGGATAAATCCAGCGTTAAGGATGCAATTAATCAGAATTTTCAGTTTGTTGGAATTAAAGATCAGTCGTTTCAAAATCTGGTTTGTCTTCCTATATATAGCATATATATCTTCTAATGTTGGTGTCTCTTTTTAGATGTCTGCAGACCCCATAAAACTCCATACTCTACTATAAACAACATACTCTACTATATAACCATAAAACTTCTTCAATATTAACTCTCACCAAACCTTTTATAGAAATAAAATGCCTCTTTATGCTTGCTCCTGCTGATGCAGCCACAGAAGTGTTCTCCTTTTTGCTATTGCTGCCTTTGGAGATACCTGGACAGTGGGTGCCTTCTCAGTCCCTCTCTGTGACTTCAATCCTACAGATACAGCACAGATTTCTTGTCCTGAAATGTGAAGTTGAAATTGATTATGCTAAGGCCCATTCTAACTGATAGGTATGCTCACAAAGTCATCAGGATCGCTCTGTATCAGAAAATTTGTATGTATTTCAAGAGTTGATGATCTGTCCTCAAAGTCTTATCAGAAAATGTTTCCTTAATTAATTCTAGTTAATTATTGCATAAAAATGAAAATACCAAAAAGTTGCTGTTGCTATTTTCAGTGTTACACTTGGTCTCATCAGTTGTCTCTGAACGGTGTCCAGTAATTTCTGCATTGTAATTATCAAATTGTACACCAAGATACAGAAATGTGTTTAATTCCAGATCAGGATATCCTCGGAGGACACACACCAAGTGTCATAGAACACAGTAAATATATTTTCCTCGTAATACATAAACAAATCCAGTGAGTGAAGTCAGCTCCCTGTGCAGCACCATGTGCCTGTGACCATGAGGGACAGCGTGTTTGCAGGAGACACTGATCCTCCTGCGAATATGAAGAAAATTTTGGGGCATCTGCTTAATTTGCCTGGCTCACAGCCAAATTAATCACTGGCTTTCCACCAGAAACACATATTCCTTCCTGTGACAGGCTTGAGGAAGCCAATGAGCTTTTCCCCTCAGTTTCCTCTCCTGTTGCAGGACGAATACTGAAACTTACTCTGCGTTGCTTGGTAGTAAGTTTTGCGTGGTTCTGATGACCATGTAAACAGCCAGAGGGTGTTGCTGTGCTCGATATTGTCAGGAACAAAGATGTGAGTGAGCAAACCCCCGTGGGTCCAGGCAGGGTCAGAGACTCCTGGTCCCGTACAGCAGCTTGTGCTCCGACAGCACAAATCCGCCGTCGTTCCTGGAACGGAGATTCCCGGAGCGGTTTGGCCGGGAAATAATTTTAAATTCCCGGTCCCGGCCCGGCCCCGGCTCCAGCCCGGCC